>CM046045.1:57194816-57462316 GCA_025215565.1 Flaveria ramosissima
ATTTCGCAAAACAGCAGCTTCAGTCGCACGAGTGACCCATTCGCACGACTGGACTCCATTCGCATTGCTCATTCGCACGATTGGACCTAGTCGCACCTTCATTCGGCCGACTGAACTGTTCGTTCGCATAGCTCATACGCACCAGATTCATTCGCACGACTAAACCAATCGCCCAGTTCAGCCGCACGATTGAACCAGTCGCAGAGTTCATACGCACGACTAGACCATTCGCATCCTTCAGTCGCATCAGTGAAAGTTTGTGTGATTAGACTTAAAGTTATTCGCCATGGAAGATCAGATGTCAGCCTTTACTGCTGGGAAGGACTCGAGGATACAGAACCTGCTGCTGCTTGAGAGTGAGGTGGGTAATCACAATAAACCACCAAAGCTCTTGACTTTAGATGAGTTTCCCCACTAGAAACAACGTTTTGAGATCTACCTCAATGGAGTAGATCCTAATCTGTGGGAAGCCATTGAGATTAGGTATAGTACGCCGGTGGGAGCTGATGGAGTTAAGCTAACGTTAGGTGGGATGACGGACGCACAAAAAGTCAAGTACAATGCAGAGAAAAGGGTTTATGCATTGATCACTCAGTCTATCCCCAAAGACATATTCCACCAGTATTCAGAGAATAAGCAGTCCAAGAAACTATGGGATGAGCTAGAGAAGAGGTATGATGGGAATGCTTCGTTAAAGGCAATCAAGGCAAAGGAGTTAAAGAAGGAATTCGATAACTTCTCATCGATTGGTAACGAGAGTTTAGACGACGTCATAGATAGATTCTACCACTTGATGAGCGAACTGCATACACATGGAGTGGAAACAACCATGGAAGAGAAAGTGAGTAACTTCGCAGACGGATTGCCTGATAAGTGGGCTTCATTCGTGTCTAACCTGAGACAGAATGGAATGCTTGTAAAGCGGGATATTAATGACTTCATTCTTAAGTTGCGAGAAGAAGCACTAAGGATGAAGTACAGAGCGCAGAAGTCTTCGTACACACAAAATCCAGCTTTATACAACGCCACGCCTCAAGCTAAGACATCTGGAGCACCTCTCCAGACTGCTTTTGTGTCTAGCTCGTCAGGTCCTTCACATGCTTCTCCTTCTGGATCAGACACGTCAGGGTCGTCTTGTACCCACTATATTGGATCAGAAGCAAGTGCTACCAAACTGAAGACCGAGAACCTCGGTAATGTGACTGTGGAAGTAGCTCGAGAGCATATGGATCTTCTAGCTGCAGTGGTTCATTCATATGATGGACTTGTTGCCGGGAAGATTGGAAACTGCCATCTGGCAGATGAGGACTACGAGCAGGTGGACGAAATGGAGCTTGAAAGGATGGATATAATGTGGGCTTTAGCTAGTGCTGTTCGGAGGGCGAAGAAGTTTGTTAAAAAGACCGGACAGAACTTGGTAGCTACTAAGGATACCACATTTGGCTTTGACAAGAGCAAAGTGACCTGCTTCAACTGTGGAGAGAAGGGGCACTTCAAAAGAGAATGTGTCAAGCCAAAGAAGACGGGTAATGGGAACCCGTTCTCGTCCTTTACTCGCCAAGACAAGCAAGCTTCCAATTCTACTTCATCAAACAATGATCCAAAAGCCTTGACTGCTCATGATGATGAAGGATAGGATTGGAGTTTTAGGTTTGTCTCACCAGGAGAATCAAACATTGCCAGTGTAGAGGATATTGATGATGATTCTGCGAGTGAAGGTGATCTAGCAGTTGAGATAGCGATGTCACATAGTGAAGAAGCAACTGCAGCCGAGGTCAGTTACAAGCCAAAGGAGGAAACTTCCACGTCAGAGACAGAAAAGACAGAATCACCAGAACCAGAGACATCTGATGCTGCGTTGATGGCTAGCTCTTCTGAACCAACTCAGGGTGTTCGATACAGTGCTGAGACTAACACGTGGATTGTAGACAGCGGAGCATCCAGGCACATGACAGGAAATAGAGCCCTTTTATCAAACGTCAAGCAAATAAAAGGAGGGCATGTTTCCTTTGCAAGAAACAGGGGAGGCTATATCACAGCTCAGGGAGAAGTGGGAAATCAGAAAGTTAAGTTTGATAAGGTGAACTACGTTCAACAACTTCAGAATAACTTACTTTCTGTTTCCCAAATCTGTGATAAAGGATTTAAAGTCATCTTCGACAACAAGAAGTGTTACGTGCTGAAGAAAGACTACATGATCCCAGAGGACCAAGTTCTGATGACTGCTTCAAGATATAAAGACCTTTATGTCTTGGATCTGTCAACAGCTGCTACAACGGGTCATGAGGTTCAGTGCTTTCTATCTAAAGCTACTGAGAAGGATTCCATCTCCTGGCATAGGAGAATGGGACACATTAGTCAAAGGAAGATGAATCATTTGATTCAGAAGGACTTGGTGAGAGGAGTTAATGTCAAGAACTTCCAACTTCCTGACTTTTGTGTAGCTTGCAAGAAAGGCAAACAGACAAAGAAGTCTCATAAGGAAAAGAAAGTTCATTTTAATAGAACTTCCTCTAGAACTTCTTCACATGGATCTGTTTGGTCCAGTCAGTACAAAGAGCATTGCAGGCGACTTGTACTGTTTTGTGGTCACTGATGACTACTCAAGGTTCACTTGGGTAATGTTTCTGAAATCCAAATCAGAAACATTTGAGTCATTCAAGGAGTTAGTAACCACACTGGAATCTCTCTACAAGCTAAAAGTTAGACAAGTACGCTCAGACAACGGGACAGAATTCAAGAATCAATGGATGGAGGCATACTGCAAGGAAAAGGGAATTGTGCATCAATTCACTTCGGCCTACACGCCTCAGATGAATGGTGTTGCTGAGAGGAAAAACAGAAGCTTGATAGAGACCGCACGGACTATGCTGGCGGACTCGAAACTGCCTATCCAATTCTGGAATGAGGCAGTGGCAAATGCATGTTATACATTGAATCGAGTCCTAATAGTCAAGCGCCACGGAAAGACATGTTACGAGCTACTACAAAGACGCAAACCGAATTTGGAGTATCTTGAACCTTTTGGCGCGCCGTGCACACTTCTGAAGAAGACACAAGAAGGCAAATTCAGCGAGAAGGCGGATGAAGGAATCTTTCTAGGATACAACATACCGAACAAGCGAGTTTACAACAACTCAACGGGTCTTGTAGAAGTGTGGTGTAATGTCGACGTTTAGAGATATACCACACCACCTACAGGCAAAGGACCCGCATACTTCTTCGATTATGATGGATTCTTCAAGTCCTTCAACATCCCTCTCTCTCCCTCAGATGATGAGTTAGCTACTAGGATGATGTATGATATTCTGAATACACCATCTAGCATACAGGGAGAACCATCTACCCAGTCAGGGGGAGTAGTCGATGACAGTGACTCCTCCTCTGAAGATGAAGCTGAAGCAGATGACCAGAACAGTCAGGAGGAACAGGTTCCAGTTCCTGAAAGTCCACAAGCATCTACAAGTGATGCACCTTCGACTTCGGAACCTCAAACTCCAACTACCTCAGATGCAGAACCACATGTTCATAATCTAGGTTCTGAGGTGGCTGTTCCTACTACTCCAGGATCACGACTAAACGTCTATCATCCCCTTGACAATGTTATTGGGGATGTCAGATCAGGAGTACAAACCCGAAATCAGCTATACTCAGCTGATTACGCCTCGGTTATGGAGAAGGGTTACATTCATGATGGTGTTATCGATGTTTTGTCTCGCAGGTTGAGCCAAAATATGTCAGTGAGGCACTAAATGATGAGGCGTGGGTGAGTGCCATGCAAGAAGAACTTCTGCAGTTCAAGAAGTTAGGTGTATGGACTCTGGTTGATAGACCTAAAGGTGCTAAAGTCATCGGCACCAAATGGGTACTAAAATGCAAGAAGGATGACCAAGGGGTCATTATCAGGAACAAAGCTCGACTGGTGGTTCAAGGTTTTCGCCAAGTCGAGGGGATTGACTACAATGAGGTGTTTGCACCCGTGGCAAGGATGGAAGCCATTCGTATTTTCCTTGCCTATGCATCGTACATGAAGATTAAAGTCTACCAATTAGATGTGAAGAGTGCATTCCTTCATGGGGAAATCAGGGAAACAGTCTATGTAAGTCAACCCGAGGGATTTGAAGATCCTTATCATCGGGATAGAGTTTACAAGCTCGACAAGGCTTTATACGGGCTTCATCAAGCTCCTCGAGCTTGGTATGAGAAACTCTCGACTCATCTTGTGAAACACGGCTTTCGCAGGGGAGTCATTGACTGCACACTGTTTATTAAAGAAAAGGATGGCGACCTACTGCTTGTACAGATCTATGTTGATGACATAATCTTCGGCTCAAAGAACGAAGAGTTAAGCAAAGAGTTTGAAGCAGTGATGAAGAAAGAGTTTGAGATGAGTGCTATGGGGGAGATGAAGTTCTTTCTCGGGTTACAGGTGGATCAGACACCAAATGGGATCTTTCTACATCAGACCAAGTATGTAGGAGACATTCTCAGTCTCTTTGACATGGAGAATGCTTCTGCTGCTGGGACTCCACTTGCTACGAATCACGATATAGCACCTGATGAGAATGGAGATCTTGTAGATGCCACGATGTACCGAGGAATGATTGGATCCCTTATGTATCTCACTGCCTCAAGACCTGATATTATGTATGCTACATGTTTATGTTCTAGATATCAGGCTAAACCTAAGGTCAACCATCTGATCGGGGTCAAGAGGATTTTTCGTTATCTGAAGGGTACACCCACACTTGGATTGTGGTACCCTCATGATGATGACTTTGAGCTTACCGCGTATAGTGACTCGGATTACGGGGGCTGCAAGATGAACTACAAGTCTACATCAGCAGGGTGTCAATTCTTTGGGAGAAGATTAGTTACCTGGCAGTGTAAGAAGCAGACATCGGTTGCATTGTCAACCTGTGAAGCCGAATATGTTGCTGCTGCAAGTTGCTGTTCACAAATCATCTGGATTCAACAGCAAATGCGGGATTACGGTTTAAAATTCTCGTCTACTCCTATTTTTGTTGATAACTCTGCTGCAATTGCAGTAACTAAAAATCCGGTTCAACATCCTAAGACCAAACACATCGGTATTAAATACCATTTCATAAGAGATTGTTTTGAAAAGAACTTAATTGATGTGGTTAAAATTAATACTGATTTTCAACGCGCTGACCTCTATACTAAAGCCTTTGATAAACCACGTTTTCAATATTTGCTAGAGGTCAACGGCGTTAAAAAGAAAAGTGAGGTTATTCCTGATGATGAAAATGTGTAGTCCGATGTAGTTTAGTTAAAGTTTTTCCTTTTATTCTAGTTTATTTTATTTTAATTATGTATTTTAGTCTGTTTAATTAAACTCATGTTATTTTGCTGTTTATTAAAATCCTAAAATAATTAAACCAGTAATGATTTTAGTATTTTAGGGGGAGAATATGTCAGCAAGTTAACATAAAAAAAAACAAGGGAGAAGGAGTAAATAGCTGATATAAGGTAGATCGTACCTGTGATACCGATTAATACCTTTGGAAAATGATAGTACACAGGAACAAATCAAGAGGGACTTTAAAAATTTAAGTTTTGAAAAGATGCAAAAATTTAAAGTATAAGTCTGTGTAGTCTAGGCAATACAAAAGGGAAGATGATAGAAAACTGGTAACTCCGAAGGTAACACAAAGAAAGTAGACCTAGAGGTTGCTAGACCACAAATGATATGTCGGTAGATTCAACACAATAGATGATTAGACCTGACTGGTGAACTCAAGATCAAACTAAGTTGTTCAACTGACTGTGGGCTTCCATCTTATCACTGGTTAACACAATCAACAATATTCCAATAAGGGGTAATGAGCATTTAAACGCCACAAATGTGTGCGGATGACCATAATTAGAGCAAAGCAAAGAAAAAATGAAAGACAAATGCTATAAAGCTAATGACTTATGTTGTTGGTGCATTTTGTGCAAAATAAAATAAGCTGCTCTAACAAGGAGATAGGTTGTGTGCCTCTCTGCTGTGCGATGGCACTGACCTGAGGATAAGCATAACCTAGATATTCTAGAATTCATTGTTGTTTGCCGCCTCTCTGCTGTGCGATGGCACTGACCTGAGGACAGGCTTCTCTTTGAAAGCTCTAAGAATAGTCTCTTCTTGTAATAATACCCGTAGACCGCTCAAAAGCTCCTGAGGAATGTTGATTACCATATAAGTGTGGGATCCACAAATGTTAGTTGAAATAATTAAACCTAAATAGTCACCAGTCTGTGTCAAAAGTCTGTGTATGGATTTAAGTGGACAAACATATTGACAATCATTGTGGCTACAATTCTCAAAAGTTCAAATCAATGTGACAATCTAAGAGTTCCAGTATGATTTCCTTAAGTTGCTAAGACTCTGGATGAACACCGAGAATTGAGCATCAAAAGTTTTTGATAACAAGTCCCAAATGATTTGACTTGCCTGTATGATTCCAAAATTGAATTGGTCCAGGTGTGTTCAATCCAAGTTGAAGCTGTCTATTCCGGAACCAAATCCCGTAGATGTCTATCTTAGGATTTATCTCTCACAAAAAGCCAAAAACAAGTTTGTTTGAGTAATTAGTTTAAATTTTCTAAGTTAGTTAGTAGTTTGTAATTTTAATTTTATTAGTTTGTCGGACTACATCAGGAAAATCAGAAAGGAATCAACTCACTAAAAGGGTCATGTCTGAGATGACCACATGTGCTTTGAAAATTTAAAACAGTCACGTCTGAGGTGACAAAGTGTTTAAAAAGGGTCACGTCTGAGGTGACTAAATTGTTTAAAAGGATCACGTCTGAGGTGATCATAAAGTTTTCAAGTTAAAATGATCATGTCTGAGATGATCAAAAGCTCATAACGTTAATTTCAATAATTTAAAAGGGTTTTAAATGTAAATTGGTAAAAATGGCAGAAAATTAACTAAGTGTGACCCATTCGCACGATTGGACCATGAGAATGGACCAACCATGCGAATGGCTTCCACTCGCACGAATGGACATGAGATTGAGCCATTCACACGAATGGCTTATCAGAATGGCCCATTCGACCGATTGGAAGGGGGCGAATGAGTCAGTCGACCGATTGAACTCATTCGGTCAACTGAACATGCGAATGAAAGGCACGACTGAGTCAGTCGACCGACTGAACCTCAGTCGGTCAACAGCATGCGACTGACTGGGCCAATCGTACGATTGAGCCTTAGTCGCCCGAATGAACTGAGCGACTGAGGCCAGTCGGCCGATTGAACTCAGCTTCAGTATTTAAAGGGCACAGTCGATCGCATTTCATTCATCACAACCCAATCGCTCTCAAATCGCACACCCTACCGTTACGCTGCCAAAATTTCATTAGACTTTGATTTCTTCTGGATATTGATTCACTGACTCTCGGTATTGATTATACAGGTAGTTTGAAGACTCATCGTACCAAAACATGAATGATTCAAACCCTAATTTTGATTACTCGACTGTGAAACAAGAACCGAGACTAGGAAGACCTAATAACCTATCAAAACTAAGCAAAATGTTAAAATTAAGTCTAATAGGTTATTAGTAACAAGAATGCGAGTCTACTGAACCGGTTATCTGTGTTAAAACACTTGTTTTGTTGAAGATTCGAACGATTGGCGACTGAACTACAGGACAGGCGACTGGTCGCCCGGATGAACTCCAATCGCACGATTGAAACTTGCGATTGGACAAATCGCCCGAATGAACCATGCGATTGAGCTCAGTCGGCCGACTGAACCATTCGCAGACTCAGTCAGCAGACTGAACCCAATCGCATGTCACATTGACCAGAATGCGTTCAGTGGCATGAAAGAACAGACGACTGAATTCAGTCGCATGATTCATTCGCACGAATGAATCAGAATGAGTTTCAACATTACACTTAGAACAGAATTTTCATGTCTTATGTACTAATGGTTCTATGTCATGTGTGTTTCAGGAAAATGGCAGAGAGATGGTCCATAAATCCAAAGCACAACATCTGTGCTCATTTGGATCACACTACCAGGAACGGGGCCGAGTTTACCGACATTATAGCTTTCTTAGACGGTCCAGGATTCATAAGGCTATCTCCACTCCTTGCACGCCATACAGATCACTGCATCAGGCATTCTGGGAGAATGCCTCTGTGGACCGCTCCCATGAGCCCTATTGCATTAGGAGCTCTATACTGGGCCATGATATTGAGATCACTGCTGCTGACATTCAGAGAGTCCTAGAGTTTGGGGACGACACTGATCATCCTACTAGATTACATCCACTGACAGTGCGAGGATGCTTTCTGAGGATAAAGTACGCTGGGGACATCAACTCAGGTGTGCTCAACAAGAGCAACTTGAGCCCCCAGTACAAAGTACTTAGCACACGTGATCCTCAAGTGTGTTGCATCGAGGAGGGGTGGGTTCGACGACCTCTCAGACCAGATCCAAAATGCCTACGTGGCACTGGTGCTAAACCACCCCTTCAGTTTTTCTAGCATGATATTCTCCTACTTGGTGGAGAACTTGGAGGCCAAGGGAAAGGAGGGGTTTTGTATGTACCCCAGGTTCTTACAGCTCGTCTTCAACGAGAAGCTGCCACATCTGCCCAAAGAGAGTCATGATGCAGTGGCTTTAGAGATCATGGATGATACGACTCTGGGCCGGATGAGAGTTTATAGGGGGAAGCAGGTGAAGCCCCAAGTGAAGAGATTGATTGGCCACCTGGCCAACGAGAGGTATGTGGCGCCAGGCAGACGCAAATGGCGTCATGAGGACAGTGACTCTGATGATGAGAGGCTGCTCCTCCCAGAGATGGATTCTGATGATGATGATAACGGAGACGCCGGGGATGATATGCCTGCTCCACCTAGAGGCACTGATTCAGATGTTATTCCCCCGGGGTCTGCCCCTGCCGGAGAGGTTGCTGAGACGGCGGCTTTCATCAGGAGTTTGTTGTTGGTGATCAGGAGGAGGAGGAGTCTGATGAGGAGCCCCTCACGAGGACTGTGGGAAGCAAGGTTGTTCCCACAGAACACGGGCTAAGGGTGGTTGGTGAACACCCTCGGGACTCCAGAGAGACAGAGACTGACCCGAGCTATGCTCCGGGTTCAGCGGGCAGAGCTGTAGGGGGAGCATCCACTTCCACTGGGACTAGGAGGAAGAGGATGGCTCAGCCCCATGGACTGAAGAAGAAGAAGCGTCGACTGACCTTCGTTACCACTGTAGCCTCTACTTCCACCACCACAGCCACCACTACCACCTCCACTGACATACCACCCATCACCACAGCCACCACATCCACCACTGCTACCACAGCCACCACCTTACCTACCACCACTGTACATTTCCCATCCACCACCATACCATTTACACCTACATCACCTTCACCATTTTACCGACCCATATTCACCACTGCCACTACCACCACCACCTCACATCATGCAGGACCATCAGCCCAGTCCTCACACTTGTATGGATCTCCTCTACCTCCAATCGGGGTAGAGGAACAGCTGTCGGCGCTAAACCGTATGGTGATGCGCTTGCTAGCTGCAGATGAGGAGAAAGCTGCACAGATTCGCCAGCTGACCGACCTGACTGCTGCCCAGTCTCAGCAAATGGCAGAGCAGGCTCGGGTGATAGAGCAGCAGACCCAGCTGATGGATGCACAGAGAGTCGAGATGTCCCAACTCCAAGACCAGCAGACCCAATCAGCCAAACGTATAGAGGAGTTGGAGACTACCAACAAGACCATCATGTTGCGGTTAAAGGGATCAAAGGATGAGCCCTTAAAGATAAAGGAGGGTGATGGAGATGATGGAGATGGTGATGACGAGGATGAAGATGATGATGAGGATGAGGAGGATGATGAGGATGAGGAGGAAACAGATGATGAAAGGACAGAGGGAAAGGATGATGATGACGAAGCAGAAGGAGGGGATGCGGCTGCATCGGCCTCTGCTTCTGGTCAAGAACGAAGATCGAAGAATCGACAGGACCAGTCATCTACCACCTCTGCTCCTCCGAGCGATGAGACCATGATTCAAGACAAAAGTACAGATTAGATGTTTTATGTATTTATTTATTTTTGTGTTTGACTCATGTACTGAAAACAAATGTTTTGAATGTTGATATATTAAGTTAATGTAATTCTGTTTGATTACTTACTAATGATTTATGTGTTGAATGTTTAAATCAAACAGATCCAAATTTTCAAAGAGATGAGTTTGATATTGCTCCCCTTCAACAGGTCAAGACTCAACTAACCATGATTCTTGATCTGCAAGGGATTGTAAGAAGGTCTGTGAGTTATACCCCTGAAGAAGGGGAAATAATTCATGACCTATCTAACGAGCAACTGGCAGAGATGTTCAGACTCAATCCGGATGAAATCGTCAAAGATGCTCCAACAGTTGATTCGACCAGTGATGAAGAGCTAAATGATGTTGATGAAGTCGAGGTCGAAGATATCACTGCAGAAGAGTATCCTCAGTATGCTGACAACGAGGGTAATGTGGTCCCAATCTGGGTGAGTCTCTAGTCAGTGATACTTTTGAGGTACTGAACAAGATGGAGCAGGAAACGGAGAAGGCAGAAGGAACAGCCCAAGCCTCAAATGAAGAAGTTGACATTCGAAAGGCTGAGTGGGCTGCCTGTTTTGAAGAAGTGAAAGCCCAACGTGTTGCACCAAAGAAAGATGCCTACACCAAGCTCTACAGAGTCAAGAAACACCACAAGGTGTCAGGCAGGATTATAGCATGGGCTTATTTTGATGATCTTAACGCGTATGCAGTTAAGAGGGAACAGGGCATAAAGTACTTCAGATTTCCACATGATCTGAAGACTCTACCTGGTTTTGAGCTCAACCAGCTGGCTAAGCTAAAGCTTTTGTATGCTGACCCAAGGAAAATGTCAGGCTGGTTCGAGGCTGCCCTTAAGAAAGAGTACCACACCAGATGGGTTAACTTCAGACCCCAACAGCCTACTAGGTACATAAGAAGGTCTGAGGTTGATGCCATTACTGGCAAGCCCAAGATTGTGTTGAAGTGGAGTCCTCCGCGCACTATGTCGAGAATCCCTCTCAGGGAAATGCCACAGGACTTCACTCCACACTTCAAATGGTGGTACTATGATTGGAGAACAGCTGAAGCTGTCATAGTTCTAAATAAAGAGGGCCAAATGGATACAATCAGGGTATTCGACCCGATGTGGCTAACCAACTTGTCTGCTAATGATGTCTATACATTATACAAGTGGCCACTGTTCTATGACACACAAGATATTGTACAAGCCCTCCAGTTCCAAAACGTTATACGACTCTGCTTTGCGTTTGAGATTCACGCAGGAGTCACCAAAGAGGAGAAGTACAAGAAGTATAAGGAGGTTATACAGAAGACAAGAGATTAGATAGATCTAGGTCCAAGGGGGAGTTTGTTGATGCATGTATGTCCCTAGATCATGATTTGTAATGTAATAGATCTTGTCTGTCTGATTATGATGTAATTTGTATTGATTAATGAAATGACAAGGATTGTTTGTTATTGGTAATGTTTAATATTTCATTAATGAGTCGTGATTGAATTGATTGGGTTTATAACTGTTTGAATGATTACATATAATGTTATATTAATTAAAATATTCAAACTTAACTTAATGAAGTTCTCATGCGAATGGCCCATGCGAATGGACCACACGCATGAATAACTTCATACGATTGACTCAATCGCACGACTGAACCAGGAGACTGGATCAGTCGTATGATTGACACATAAGATTGGCTCAGTCGCACGACTGAACACTCAGTCGTGCGGATGAATCAACCGCATGGTTCAATCGCACGACTGAACCATACTTATGGCCCAGTCGCACGATTGAACAATACTAACCTATAAATAGACCCAATTCGTGGAAAAACGTAAGCATTCATACCATTACGATTCCAGACGTACCCTAGCCGTCCAGAAACCTCCCAAATCGTTCTCCAAGTTCACAGAACACATTAGATCGATTCCTAATCGACTTCTAACGTTAGATTCAATTCTTGATTGATTCTTCGTGTGTTCTCACTGATTGGATCGCCAATCAAATAGGATTCCGCACTATTTGAGTTGGTTTAACACGCTAATCACTAGGTATTTCGTTCAAATACCAGGTCCTAACAGTTGATTTGCCTGAAGGTCAACATCCTATTGGAACTAGATGGCTATACAAAAACAAACTGGATGATAGAGGGATTATTGTACGAAACAAAGCAAGGTTGATTGCACAAGGATACACTAAAGAAGAAGGAATAGACTATGATGAAGTTTTTGCACCAGTTGCAAGAATTGAGGCCATAAGAGTGTTTTTGGCCTATGCCTCATATAAGAAGTTTACTGTGTATCAGATGGATGTCAAGTGTGCATTCTTATATGGGAAAATTGATGAGGAAGTTTATGTGTCACAACCCCCCAGATTTGAAGATCCTCATTATCCTCACAGGGTATACAAACTAGATAAAGCCTTGTATGGTCTTCATCAAGCACCAAGAAAATGGTATGAAACACTATCATCTTTCTTACTCAAGCATGGCTACAAAAGAGGAACTATTGATCAAACACTTTTTCTCAAACAAGAACATCAAGATCTCTTAGTAGTTCAAGTATATGTTGATGACATTATATTTGGATCAACTAATAAGAGATTGTGTGTGAATTTTGAAGAGCTGATGAAATCTGAATTTCAGATGAGCTCAATGGGTCAAATAACCTTCTTCCTTGGCCTTCAAGTTTATCAAAAAGCAGATGGAATATTCATCAACCAAGAAAAATACATACATCAAATTCTGAAGAAATACAATCTTGCTGAAGTATCCTCATGCAAAACACCAGCATCAATAATTGATAAGATTGTTCCTGATCCCTCTGGAAAATCTATTGATCAAAAATTATATAGATCAATGATAGGTTCACTTATGTATATAACTGCCAGTAGACCTGATATTATGTTTGTTGTGTGTGTATGTGCTAGGTACCAATCTGATCCCAAGGAATCACATCTCAATGCTGTAAAAAGAATTTTTAGATACCTCAAGGGAAAATCAGGACTTGGTCTTTGGTATCCAAAGGATGGAGACTTTACACTCTACTCATACTCAGACAGTGACTATGGTGGATGTAACAGTAACAGAAAATCAACATCCGGTGGATGTCAATTCATTGGACCAAGGCTAGTATCATGGCAGTGCAAGAAACAAACAAATGTTTCTATATCCACAGCTGAGGCTGAGTACATTGCTGCTTCAGCTGGTTGCTCTCAAGTTCTTTGGTCGCAAAACCAATTGCTTGACTATGGTTACAATTTTCTTCAAACTTCTATCTATATAGACAATTCTGCTACTATGTTTATCACTGCTAATCCTGTGCAACATAGTAAAACAAAACATATTAAGATAAGATATCATTTTCTGAGAGATTTCTCGGAAAAGGGGTTGATTAAGTTAGTCAAAGTGGATACATCAAATCAGCTTGCTGATTTATTCACTAAAGCCTTTGATTCAGTCAGATTTAATTTTCTGATTGAGTCTCTAGGCATGATTAACTTAGATTAATCAAATTTAAACAAACAAAATGTTGTGTGTAATGATGATTCAGCATGACATATGTATGGAAAATGATAGTACACTATAGCTTTGCCTATTCCTGAATAAATAAAAAACAATAAATCTCAGCAAGCTTCTTGATATGTGAGTAGATTCATCTTGAGTGGAAACTAAACTGAGTGCATGCCAAACATAATACTAAAATGATTGTTTGTGGGAAACTTCATTTTGCGAATACAAAGTGAGTCTTATCCTAATGTGATCAAATCACTCATCAAAACACACTATGTAAAACATTTTATAATATCTATCTTTGCAAATCATACTCCCTCTGTTTTGTGTGAACAAAGACCTGGGTGTATGATCACCATACTGAATATCAGTTGCAAAAGGTGAAAAGATCATGATCCTCATCATCCCTCTGTTTTGTGTGAACAAAGACCTGGGTTAAAGGCACCTCTGTTTTACGTGAGTAAAGACCTGGTGACCTGATGATGATCATATCTAAAGCTCTCAAAAGAATCCTATGTGATCAATTGTATATTATCTTGAGCTTTTAAATCAATGCATCAATGAGATGCCAAATACATCTCAAGATAGATATTATAACTTAAAGTACATAGTCTTAAGTGTGAAAAGTGATGATTTGACTTGCAAAGGGAGGACAAAACCTTTGTGAATTGAATGTGAAGCCCATAACAGTTATTTTGAAATCAATATGATAAACAGCATGCCTAGTTGATACATGAGCTCTTGTATGGATTTATGTGGACAATATACTTGCAATCAAAACTTGTTCAGGTATCAAATCAACAAAATAACTCATCAGGAAGAGGCTTAGTATTATAGTATGATCCCATCATATGTGTATATGTATCTGATCATTATCATACAGTTCAAAATCATGTTATTCCTCTTAAAGAAATTTATGATAAATGCTTAAGTTCACAATTAATCACAAATTTAGGGGGAGTAGAATACATGAAAAAGTATCTCAATCAGCAGCAGCAATGTCTATATCATTATCAATTTGAAGGAATTGGAATCTGAGCATCATCTTAGCTTCTGGATACATGAAAATTTTAGTAAAAATCATTTTAAACTTTCTTGTACTAAATTGCCATGTATACAAAGCCAACAAGGTCCTAAAGCAATAAATGGTTCTAACCAATGGAGTTGGGCCATACATACAACAATATTTCTCTGCATTGTGCTACTTTAAGCATCAGCAGAAGCTACAATGTGGAAATCAATCTTAAATGTTTATCCGTAGATTGGTAAACTACGGTTGAATAAAGATCAACAAGTAATTTAATGTTACAATTTCACATCATCAGCTGATGTTGTTGATCCGTAGATGTTCTGCGGAAGAATACATTAAGGATCCCACTTAATTAATGAGAAATTAATTCTACGGAAGAATACATTGAGGGTCCCACTTAATAAATAAGATAAAATTAATGTGTCTGAGAGTATAAATAATGTGGTTTGACTTGTCAAATTCATTATTCGCTTTTTCAGCTCACTTTTCAGACCTAGAAAATCTCACTCAACAAAATTTTTCCCACTTCTTTAGCATTCAAAATTTACCAAATCAAAACCTTAAGCAAACATATATCTGTGTTCTTAATCTGTTGTTATTAAGGTAAAACATGTCGTAATATTCAAGAATGAACCATTCGATTCTTGTTTTATCTCACAACTGTTCGTATTCTCATATCAATAATGTGATTTTAACGAAGTCTTTTCTTATGAACAGATGGATAATCGATTCGCGAGAGAACACAATGTGTGTGCCTTCTTAAACCCTGACGATCCTGTGTCAGAAGGGTGTCAAGAAATTATCAGATATCTAAGAAGATCGAGGCTGTTCTATGCCCTATCAGCAGAGCCGGTGATTTATTGATCACATATCACTGATTTCTGGAATTCTGCATACATAGAAGAAGATGGTGAAGATATTATTGCTGAAGTTAAGAATCGAAGGCTGAGAATTGATGAACAAACTATAAGAAGGGTTCTTGACCTAGGAGATGTTGAAGCCGGACACCCTGATGTGTTTGAAAATGAATACATAGAAAAGGTTTTTCTCATAATGGGGTATGATGGAGACTTTGAAAAGGGAGAAATCAAGAAGGGAAGACTCTGTAATGTAACACCCCGAAAAGTCGAAACGAGTCATTAAGGATAATGGGCTTAAATAATGGGTATTTAATAAAAGAAGGAAATGGGTTATAGGCCAAATTGGGTTTATGGACAAGAGCCTAAGTGATTAAGGCCCATAATTAGCCCTTAACCTACCCAAATCAGCTCCATCTCCACCATTACAACCCTAGCCACCAAAATTCATAGAGAGAGAAAGTAGAGAGAGAAAGTGAAGAAAACTCAAGATTTGAAGCTTCCAAGGTGAAGAGATTGAAGATCTGGGTGTTGGAGCATCAAGATCTAAGAAAGAAGCAACAAATCCAGGTAAGAATTGACCTCTAAACCATTCTGTAGATCAAACCCGGATTCTAGGGGTTTTGGGTTTTGAAAAGTTGCAAAGAATCGCATAAAGGTCGCATTTTTACGTATGAAAACATGTATAAAGCTTAGATTTAGCCTCATGGATGATAAACTAAAGGATTGGACGTAAAAGTTATGATTTTGGGTTAAAAACGGTCTGGTCCGTAATTTTTATGCGATCTGCGAAACTGTGTGTTCATCCAGCGAATTTGCATATTCAACCGGCGAAACTGTGGATCTTCCTGCGAAATTATTGTTTCGCAGGTAGTTTCGCAGACATGTTTTTCCAACGAAAGTTGGGCGAAACTGGCAGCAAAGCTGGCAGCGAAGATGCCAGCGAAACTGCCAGCGAAGGTGCTAGCGAAACTAGCAACGAAACTGCTGGTGAAACTAGCAGTGAAACTGTTGGCGAACCTAGCTGCGAAATTGCTGATCTTGCAGCGAAATTAGCAGCGAATTTAGGCAGAAATTAACCCCTTTAAGTGTTAGCTATTCTGCAGGCTGTGTAGAGTGATCCTAGCCTTGTAAGCTTAGCCTAGAAGTTATTCGTGGTATCCAGGTGAGTTCTAGATCCCCTATTTATAAGTTTTTCCATGTTTTGGGGCTATTATGCATACTAAATTTACGTTTTTAAATGACCAAGATTTTAAGGGGTTTTAACAGGAAGAACGATTTTTCTATAAGTAAATGTGCTATATAACTGTTTAAATATAAAAATTTTTCGCGCTGACCTGGCAGCCCGGCCCCAGCAAGGGGCGTTGCCCCTTGGACCCCACTAGGGGCTGCTGCCCCTAAGACCCCGCTGTCAGGGGCTGCCGCCCCCGAACCCCCGCTGTCCCGCAGCGGGTCGGTTGTGTTTTGTGGAAATTAGTACTTGGCATGTTATGTACTTCATAAGTTAAGTATTATATATATCAAAGAGGAAGATGATATTAATGGAAAGCGAAACTTAATGAATGTTACCCCCGGGCCCGTTTGATGATGAAAAGTCTTGCAAGCACTATGATAGACTTCACTTATGTGAGTCTGATGTATGATGATGGATCTGTATTCATGAGCGGGCTATGTGCCCTGCAGTGTGGATCAACTGTCGGGGGTTAGCTACCGTTTCATGTGTACCGACAGGGATTGACATTTGTTGTCAATCAACATGGAGCTCTTGCTTTGTGCAATCTCGTTTATGATGAAAGTGAAAGATAATGAATAAATGAAAGATAATGAACATGCTTATTATGATGCAAGTAATGTTATGTTCTATGATGTATGCATGGTCATTATATGAATGATAAAGTTTATATTTTCTTATATTATTTAAAACTAGAACTCACTCAGCGAAGCTGACTTTTATGCATAATAGTTGGCAGGTAAACGCTGAGGCTGAGGATGGCACATGGAGCTACTTGGGGAGCTATGGATGGCATTTATTTATGAAATCTTTATTGTAATTTAAGAACAAGTAACATGTTTTGTTTGAAATTAAAGGACAAATGTATGAGTACAATATGGTTTCTAAGTTTTAAATGAATGTCTAATTATTTCCGCTGCAATGTTTTATTATTAAACTGATTTTATGCTATGATTAACCAACTGTGAGGCTTCCCAGGAACGGGGCCTTACATGTAAGCCATACAGATTTCTGTGTCACACATATCTGAAGTGCATTTCAAACAGAAAATCTGGGCTTGATAGATTTTCAAGACATATATCATCTGGTATCATTGGTATTTTTGAGGGAAGAACATACAATTACTCAAAGTACATCTTCAATTGTCTGTGTGATCACGTTAAAGTACAGAAGGTTGATAAGATGTATATGTTTCCAAGGTTCATTCAACTTATCATTAATGCGGATTTGCCTGGAACTTCTGTGGAGGATGGTGTGTTTATTCAAGCACACCTTGGCAGATCTGTGTTGAACAAAATTTCTGGAAAATATGAAGGAGGTGACATGGACATGTTTGCACATGTGATTGATGCTACTGCAGACATTCCTCAAGAGCTTGTGTGGGAAAGTGAACAAGAGATCTGTGCAACCAACTCTGCTCAAGACACTCACTCACCAGATACATCACCCATACATCAGCAATCTCCATCTAGCCAAAATACAGAACCAATCTCACCAATCCTCCATCAATCACCAAAACAACAACAAACACCCCAACCACAATCTCCAGCCAGTCAAAACACAGAACCAATCTCACCAATCCTCCATCAATCACCAAAACAACAACAAACACCCCAACCACAATCTCCAGCTAGCCAAAATACAGAACCAATCTCTCCCATTCAACCCCAATCACCAAATCAGCTTCAAATGCAAATTTATCAACAACCTCCAAATCCTGAAAATTCAGCTACTGAGAGTATTTACACTGGGGAGACAGAATTAGTCTCACAAGCAAGTACAGTTAAACTGTCATTATCCAAAACTGAATCCCCTGTGCTTTCAAATGAAACTGAACAAGTATCTCCAGTGACTGATCATCAACAACAACAAACTCATCAAGAACATGTAGATCAAGCCACTGAACCCAGGTCAAGCTCAGCAAGTGTTGATCCGGAAGAAGTTAAAGATGATGAGGTTGATTCTCAGCATCAGGAAGTAGATGCAGAAGCAGACTATGTTGATATTATTGCATACACTGAAGATGATCTAAGTGATAATGATATCCCTGTCAGCAAGAGCTATCTGGTTGATGAGTACAACAAGTTGGTGCTAAAATCAAACAAAAGAAAGCAAAGAATACAAGAACTGAAGGGAATGATCAAAGAAAAGGATGAAGAGTTGATGAGACAACAAGCAAGAATAAAAAGACTGAAAGAAGATGCTCAAAGCGATAAGGAAGTCATTGATGCTTTACTTGACAAGGAAGCTGAGCTTAAAGAGTCAGCATCAACTGAAAAGAAAGAAAAGGAAAAGATAATGATGAAGTTTGAACAAGCAAATAGCACTATTACTGCTCAGTCAAATGTGATAAAGAGAAAAGAAGAAGAGATTGAGCAGCTGAAAATGAAGATCAGTACATTAGAATCTAATGCTAGTGCTTCAACTGCTCAAACAAAACAATCTACTGAGGCATCAAAAGAGCTGATTCTGTACTCAAGAAAAAGAAAGTATCTTGGTACTGCAGAAAAGAAGACAACTGTTGATGAAAGTACTTCCAAGAAACAAAAGCTCACATCTCCTGAACACACACCTTCAGTAAATTAATCTACTGTGAAGTCTATCTCTCACCAGGAGGATGAAAGTGATGAAGAGTGGGAAAAGCTGATCAAAGAAGACTCTCCACCGGAACAAGAAGTCTCAAAGGCTGATGATCTTCTGACTACAAAAGACATATTAGAAGAGAGGCCTGAATCAACCATGTTCATGACACTTATAAACCATGGTTTCCCTTATGACATGGTTGAGAGACTAAACCTGACTGAGATGAAGAATCTCTTGAAAGAATTTGAGCTTGCATGCTTTATGATTCCAAATTATGATTATGAAGCCTTCAGCACCTTTCAATCCATTCAGAAGACAAAGAAGGAGTTGGGACATTATGACACAGCTAAGCTGAGCAAATACAACATGACTTGCTGGTTACAAGGCCATAATTACAAACCACGTGAGCTTAAAGGAAGATCAGTAGGGGAACTTAGAAGGATGATGGAGCATGTGATGAAGGTTGAGCTGGATACTGGTGTAAGATTCAGAACCGAAGCTCCACATCCATCTTATGTGGAACAAACCAAATGTCTTGCTGAACCTATAACTGTTGAATCTAAAGATCAGCATAAAGGAAAGGAGAAATTGATCAGAGAGCCAAGAGAAGTAATACCTGGCAAAGTATGGCCACTTGGGACTACAGTGAGAGAGATAACTGAGCAGAAGTCCACTCTGATACAATTGATAGATCACCTCACAACTCCCAGTTCTGTGGAAGAAAACAGGATCATGGCCTGGAAATATGATCCAGACTGGGATTGTGCCATTATTAAAAGAACATCTGGAAGAGTTGAATACTTCCATGATGTACTCTCAGTGGTGAGTCTGCCAGAGAATGACATCAAAGATCTTCAAAATCTAATCATTAGCAATAATCCAATTCACCCTAGAGGAAGAGACTTCTCAACTCTAGTGGGAAAGTTGAAGACTAAGTTTAAAGATGATGTCCTGATAGAAGCTAAAAGAGAAGATATAGAGCATCAGAAGAGAATCAAAGGGCTCAAAAGATACAAGTCCAATGCCTCAGAACATGTAGATGATGAATTCTTGAAGAGGGTTGGCTACAAAAACAGAAACAAAGCAGCAATCAAATGCATTGAAGGGACTCAATTCACATACCCAATCACTGAATGGGGTTATGTTGAGAAGACAAAGGAGTTGGTCCTGCTGAGAAATGCTGAGAACAAGAAAGCTGACAGGATCAGAATCTTTGATCCTGTGGAAATCAAACTACTCCACCCCAGCTACACCTCATATCTTAATGACAAATTCTTTCCCAAGCTGACTGATGAAAAAGCACAAAATGATCTGTTCCTGCATGTCTATGTGATTCAAGTAATTGACAAACTACATGCCAAAGCCTACAAAAGAAGAAGATTCAATGCTGGACTGCTGAAGGGAACAACTTTTGATGAAGTAACAGAACTCAGAATCTCATAGCAAGATGAGCTAAAAGTGGTGAATAACAACAATGTGTTAGACACACTCACTACAGAGGAAGATGTTCTGGGGATCAGTTTTGAGACTCTGAAGAAGTTCAGCAAGATGAAGATCAACTACAAGTATGATGATCAGAAGACTGTTGTGTCTTACTTCTACAACAAAATCATTGCCAGAGTCAAGGAACTTTCAGTTTTGAAGAACTGACTGCAAGTATCTAAGCCTAAGGGGGAGTATTGTTAGGACTAGAATCAGTAGATCTAGTTCATTATGTATAGGCTTAGTATTAATCTGTAATGAATTATTGTAATTCATCATTGTGTATGCATTAAATATATAGGTTAACCCATTTATATGTGTGTTGGTTTATGTATGGTTGCAGGTACAATCATTATAATTGGTCAATTTATGAAATTGACCAAGTGTAAGAAACATCTACGGATGAACATTTTGTTCTTCCGTAGATATATTTTTTACAAGTAATTTTTACATCCGAAGATCTTCTGCGGATGAACAACCAGAACAAGTTTACTTCGGAAGAATAAGTTTCCTTCGGAAGAATACATCATCTACGGAAGAACAAATTCCTACTGAAGAATCTTCCTGCAAAGTCCAATCACCTGTATTATACAAGTGTTACAAGTCAACAAGGCAGTTATATGAATCCCGAGAAATCCGATGATTCCTTAATTGAAACAAATCAAATCCCAAGAGATCCGGTGTTTCCTATAACTGAAACATCATTGTCTATATATATGGATCCTAGGTTTCGATTCAAGGACGATTGAGTTAGACGATTGATTGATCGAGAACAGCAATAGCAATACGACAATCACTTCAAAGTCTTTCAATCAAACCTAGCAGCCATCACATCATAACATTCTTTAATATCATTCGTTCATACATTTGTAATCATTAACATGTTCTAATGAAATACTGATTAATCATTAATTGTGTTTTGTTACGTGTGTTCTTGATCATTTATTGATATTTAAAGTTGTTTAAAACAATTAAACCAAATCAATGTTAATTCCGTAAACGTTGACTTGACATCAATTGACACTGATAATTCATGTTGACGATCCTTGGATTCACATGTGTAATATAGAGATGGAGATGGAGATGGAGATGGAGAGTGGGTTGTGACTGCTCTAACATATTATCTTTATCTTTATCAGTTAGAAGTTATGGTTCTTTTTTATTTGCTTATTATAGTCGGTGATAACTTGAACAGTGTGATATTCTTATGTTATTAAAGGACTCCACAATCTCCAATAAGTTACGCCATGAGCCCATTTTGGTTGGGTGGTTTATAGGGTAACTTACACGATATGTTAATCTAGAGGGGTGAAAGATTGGCCCTGAACAAGAATCGAATCAGTTGAGAGGAATTGGTTTCGGTTCCTACATTAATCACCAATTTCATATCGATTTGTAAACATGCATGCTTGATCCGTTTGAAACCGGTTTAACTTGAATCAAACTGGTCATAAGTACAAAAAAACCTAGAATTGAACCGAATACTTTCCTTTTTGAAAAACCGGTTCATAACCCAAATCAGTTCCACCAAGAACCAATCTTGACTTCCATTGACCAAAACCGAAAGTAGTTTTAACTAGAACATGTAAATTTCAACCAGGTTGTGATAAAATACTCTACATACCAATCATATATTTTCAAAGAAGAGATCTTGATCATTGTAGCGGTTAAAGAGATGATCAATCACCATTTATATTCTCTCATCTTCTATTAAGTCTCATACTTGATCACTGTGACTTGTATAAGAGAATAATTGATATGGTTGCTTACGAGCCGAATCGAGGTGAGTCAAAGTAAGCTGAAACTCGGCTTGAATCATCGAGCCAGCTCAGCTCGACTTGTTTTTAAAACCGAGATAGAAATCTGATCTCAAGCTCGGCTCGATTTAAGCGAGCTGGCTCAGCTCGCCTTGTTTTGCTTAGTTTTAACTTCATAAACACAATTAAAAAATCAAACGCATAAAAAATTTAATATACTACATAACTCATAACCGATATATGTCAAGTTTCATAAAACATAAAATAATTCAAAGAAAAAACTAAATTCAACGTCAACAAAGTATAAATAACTTCATTAGTATCCAAACCGAACAAACCAAACCTGCAACACTATATAATATCAGTAGTTTTTTTCTAGAAAATTTTTTGAAAGTATGCTTAAATACTTCATTATCATGTACTATAATATATGAGCTAGACATGAAGTAATCTAATACAAATATTATTGTTTAATATAATGACATAATTACAAATAGCTCTAAAAACTATATCTATAAAATATTACATAACTCATAATAGGTCTATTGTTCACAAAAGAGAAGTTGTATCTTCAAAACACACAATATCATGCTACTGTTAACAAATAAGCAAATGTCATGATATATGTTATATACATAGAATAATATGTAGTATAAGTAAAATAATTTTAGCAATACCGAGCTGAGTTCAACTTGCTTTAATACGAGCCAGCTCTAATCGACTTGACTTAGTTTCAAACGGGGTCACTTCTAGTGAGCTTTTCCTTTGAGCTTTTTTCGAGCGAGCTATAATGCTCGAGCTATTTGAACAACCCTAATAATTGAGAGGATCTTAAATAACTATGTAATAGATTTTTGTTTACGTAAAAGTGATAGTAGAAGGGAATGCCCCCCCCCCTTCCTCTCAAACCCCTTATTTAAGTTATAGGTGGGCTAAAATCTTTATTCTTAGGAAGGATGGGTCCTTAAGAAGAAATTATGATAATAAGGTGCATTATTCAATCAAAAGGTTGTGAGTTTTACTTTATAGATTGAGAGATGTAATGATTTTATCTTAAAAAAACATAAATGGTGTACAAAAGAAAAAAATAGGGACAGTAGAGTCATCTTTCACCTCCCTCTCATCCCTAGCACTCCCTTTCATTAACGTAAGTGTCATATTGGCATTTTCTGTCACATCCCTAATTATATTAAAACTATGAAAATGTCCATCCCCTCCCTTACTAACACTCTATTGTATAACGTACAAGTTTTGTAACATAATATACAAGTTTCTTGGTTGATTTGAGTGATCCCACAAACGACGCCCAAGGCACGTAACCTATTGTTGTTGTCCCTTGTCTATATAGGAAGGTGGGGCGGTGCACTCTGCGGTACTATGATGCCCACTTCTTCGAATGCTTGAGCGCTTCTTTCTCATATCGATCATTTAATATCCTTGACCTTTCAATAAGGGGTGCGTTAGCTAGGCCGTTTTCTTGCAGGAGTGCTAGCGCGCGCCCTTACGTGTCCTCCTCCTTCCCATGTCGTCACTTGTCCCTTCCCTCCTCTCTTATACGTAAGACACTTGTCAAATTATTATTGGTACGATTACTATTTATATTTTATTTTCGTTTGTATTATTATAAAGAAAAATTAGCTTTTTTAAATTCAAACTATTAACTATTAACTAATATTAATCACATCTAACAATTTGATCAGTATTAAACTCAAATTTTAATTTTATTACTAATAACAGTCTCAATCTAACTGTTCATTAACTCCATTAGTTTTTTACAATGTATCACGTAACGTGACGTATAACATGGTTACAATTAAAACTATAACTATATTATTAAATTCTTTTTTATAAAAGATTATTTTTTAAAATTATTTTACGTAACCCTTTT
Source organism: Flaveria ramosissima (assembly GCA_025215565.1). Taxonomy (NCBI): domain Eukaryota; kingdom Viridiplantae; phylum Streptophyta; class Magnoliopsida; order Asterales; family Asteraceae; genus Flaveria; species Flaveria ramosissima. The sequence goes on from CM046045.1 coordinate 57,219,241, forward strand.
GTCACTGATTTAGTAGCTCGGACACAAAGAGACAAAAAAATTGAATGATATATTTATATTTTTTATTTTAATTACGTAATACACCATGTCACATGCCATGGCCACGTCACGAGTAACATCACGTGCCACATTACCAAAAACTAAACAGAGTTGACGACCAGTCGGAATGTGATTGTTATTGGTAACAAAAGTAAAATGTATGATTAATATTGATTAAATTTTTTTAAGAAATAAAAGTTTTATATTATAATATTTTTTTACAAAACAAACCCCGATTTGAAACAATAAGATATTGAAAAAAATGAGTTTTTTCAAAGCAATAATTTTTTAAAAAGAAAGTTTTAAAAATGGTAAAAATGTTTCATCAGCTAATCAAAATACTTTTATATTTAACGTTTTACAGTTTCTAACTCTTCAATAATAAACTCTAGTATTTTTTTATTTTGCCTATGTGATACATGAGATTAATACATGGGATTTATAGCCTAGTATTGTTTATATAAAAGAAATTACAATAACATATAACAAAATTCAAATTATAGTATTTAACAAGAGGAATCAACTAAAAGAATATAGATCATATATGGCTGAGTGCTCAGAATAAACTGAATGATCTTATGATCCCCTTGATCCCATCTTGCTACTAATAAATGATTATAATATGTGACATATTTCACCATCACATATCATCTCACAAAAGTTTTCCTACACAAACTTTTTATGACCTATTAAACTAAAGGAAAATTATCTATATAAACATTTTAATCAAGCTAAATTACCATTTTAATAGTTGACTTAAAGTTTTTTAAAATTATCGTTGATATATTCTATCCTTTCAAAATGGCGAGATTTACTCAAAGAATATTATTCATGTGGCACTTTAAATTATAACTAGAATTATTCCACATACGCGTAGCGCAGGGAATGACGCCATGGACGCGAATGTCAAAACATGATTAGAAAAACATATTATGACATTTGTCACTCCTACGTGGAATTCAGAGGCATTAGGAATGAAACGGAAGAAATAACATTAACAACACAATAAAAAACCCAAAAAGGTTCTTGAAAAAAAGGAAAGAAATGTTAAAAAATGGTCAGGTTAGATCTCGAACCCGCACAACGTAGACTCTATTTGTTAATCAAAGTTGATTCTTTTTTTTTATCGATAGTGGCTATCGTGAGTGGAGATGAGAATATGTGGTAAAAAACTGAAGTTTAAAATAGAAAATAAGAGGTCATTATATAAAAAACTAAACTCATGTGATCAAAACATTAAAACCTTAGAGTTCAATGTAGCCAAGAGTTTGTTATTATATAGATAGATAATTTAATATATTAGTTTTTCTTAATTTCAGGGATTAAAAAAGAACATATATACATTTTAAAAATTAATTTATAGTTATTAGATTTTTAATTTTAATTTTAAAAATGATTAATGCTTATTATTCTGATATATATATAAACCAACATGGTCGTATATTTTCGCTCAGGAAAACTTTTTTAACCAATACATTTGAAGGTAGCAGAACTTTTAGAAAAGTAAGTTTGTTTTCCTTAAGAAAAAGTGACGAGATTTAAAAAAAAGGAATATACAATAAATAATTTTACAATTCTAATTTGTAAAATTAATTCATTTAATTTCGCATTGGCTCACAGCTCAAGAGAGCCCGAATGAAAGACCTAAGCCTATACATGCACAGGACCATCCTTTGTTAATACTTATATTTAGAAATTTAATATATTTTAAACTATAATTCCCCAAAAATTGCCGAGATTTTTTATCTAAAGTATTCATTTTCTTTTTTATAAACAAGTGAGAATTTTTTTTATTTTATAAGTAGCAATGTTTTAGTTTGACATTTTGATTTGCAAATATTGGTTATTACTATATAATTATAACCATAACCTTAAACACAATCATAATTTCCTTCATGAACTTCAGGTTTCTTAGACATACCAATATAACATCCAAATGAACCAACTAAGGCATTCTAACACATCCAAATCAACAAGCAACCTAATATAATTCTAACACAACGTGTATGCCCAATTTACAAGATCAATCAATCACATCAATAAAGTTTCCCTTTCGGGAAAGTGACATCCAACAACCAATCTTTCATCAATTTCAACCATTGATTCATCAATTTTATGCCTAATCTAGTTTATAGGAATCATCTAAGCACAATAAACATCATCAATTCATCAAATTCCCATTTCTCAAGAATTAAAGTTACATATTGTAAGGATTACATTTAGAGGTTGATGCAAGCAAAGAGCTTTCAGCATGCATGCATGAAGTACAAGAAAGTTACTTCGAAAGATTTTATACAACTCAGTGAATTACGCTAAGTATAAAATCTTCCAAAGCCAAAATACCATATCTTCCGAATCCAAAGATGGAGTCTTCAGAAGCCAAAGACTGGTTTCTTCCGAAGACAGAGAATACATGTTTTCTCTGAACCACCTTTTGATAAAAGCTGAACCATTTTCTGTTGTCATCTCTGAAGACTCACCAACTTATATGAGTTGGTGAAAAGTTCATACTTTTGTCAAACTGTAGATTAAGGTCTCTTGTATGTAACTTTTTACTTTTGTACTTTTATCATTTTTATAATATATTAGAATGTGAGCTATGGCATGTCATTGTCACAAGTCAAAAAAACAATCTGCCTTTTGACTCTACATTGATCTTGTTTTCTAGATTAGTGTTTTCGATTGGCTTTCAAAGTATGACCGACTGTAAGATGTAGTATAAGGTGTATTAAGTACGTGTCTTTATCTTTATGCTTTGTAATACTTGTAAAGGAACTTGAGAGAAATATACATCATTCTTGAAAACCAATATTATCTCGTTCTTGTTCTTGTTCTGTCTCATATTACTTGTGTTCTTAGTATCATAATCATAAACCCGGTTCCATATTTGGTTTGTTAAGTGTTCTAAGTCTCTTCTTATTGTGAAACTATTGCATTGACCCCTTCTAACGGTCCTACAAGTATGAACAAGACGTTAATTCTATGAAATTCATGCATAATCCACGTAAACTAACATCAATACAATCCAACTAACATCATAGCATCATCAAACAACAACATTTTGAATTATCAAGGTCAATAGAACTAGGGTTTATTCTAGAATAAAAAACCATAAAAACTAATCAAAATCTAACCTTTAATCATGTGATGATCAATGAATGACACTTGCTACACCTTAGAGTAGTTGAAACCAAGCAAAATCGATTGAGTATTGTTGTTCTTGTCAAAAATCATGAGGATGAAGGTGGAGATGGGGTTCGGCCGCGCAAGGGGTGGGGGGGCTAGGGTTTTGTTTTTACTAATATTGAATTTAATAATAATTACATCATAACGGTCCTTGTTCACCCTATGAATTATTGTTAATCAACAACAATTATATAATCCATTTAATAAACACCACACATGAAATCATATATCACATATAATCACGTTACAAAGCGAAAACTGTAATAATAATACTTAAAATTCACAATTCACATAACCACATATTAATAATTAAAATTATTAATTAAGTTATGATTTGTTAAGAAAAGTTAATTATTATTAGGTCATCAACGTTTAACGACAACTAGTGTGTGCTCATGACACGTGTATGCAAATACTAACGAAACTAACAGAGTTTTAGTATCGGAAATTTACCGGATGTCACAAGTTTCATCCAATTAGGATGATAATAAGAGTTTAGCTCATAATGATTGAACATAACAACAACTAAAATAGAAGATGGATATGAAATCATCTATGAAATAAAATGATCAAAATGGTGATCTACAATGGATGACGTTTAGACAATATCGAGCTTCTTTTAAGTGTTATATGCACCTCTCGATCTTCCCAAGGGTTTTCAAGTGTTGATTCCGTAGAGAATACAACAGAGTATCCCCTATCCAAAAGCTCTACCAAATGTTGCAATTGATCCTCTATTTATATGTGACATCCGTCACCTTAAGGTCCGTCAATTAACGTGATTTTCCGTTAACTATTCCTTGATCGATCATTCCTCATCTTTATTTAACTCTTTATGTGGATATCATGTGTGCCTTATCATCGTTGTGCTTGTGCATTCGTTGTAATCATATATTAACTTTAAAAACTTTTAAAACTTTTGACATCGTAACCGCCAAATATATCGTTTTTATATATAATTAACGTCACTAATAAAACCATTTGTAAGTTATAAATAACATTAAATGCATTTTTATAATTAATATAAATCACCTAATAAAGTCGTTTTTCAACCGAACCAAATTTGGAAAACTCGGGGGTTAAGTGCAAGGACTAAACTTGTAATTTTGCAAACTTGGGCTGGGTATATAAACCCATTTCCCAGTCCTAATCACCATTACTTCATCTTCTTCATCTCTTCATCCTCTCTACACACCATTTCTTCATCTTAGCACCAAATCCGACCCGCTTAGGCTCGTTTTCGTCGTCTAGACTTCATCTACAGCCTAGCCTACTCCTTTCTAGCAGGTAGACAACTTTCGTTGTCTCTTTTCTTGCTTTTTCACGGCTGTCCAACTAGGGTTTCGGGTGTCCGGGTTCAACCCGAACACATAAGGTCGTATGGGTGCGTGTGAGGTCTTTCTGCTTGGGTTTCATGTTTGTGTATGTTTGTAGAGTGTTTCTGAAAGTCCTTGTGGTGTAAAACTCGCGTTTAGAGCAGCCGGGGGGCTGCTCAGCCCGACCACAGTCGCGATTCTGCTGTCCAGGCGACTGGGTCTGTCATGCGATTGAGTCGTGCGACTGGGTGAGTCGTGCGACTGAACCATGCATTTGAGTCAATCGTGCGACTGAGTTGTGCGACTGGGCATGTCGTGCGACTGTGTGTATGTATGCGATTGAGTCATGCGTATGAATGAGTGTATGCGATTGAGTCATGCGTATGAATGATTGTGTGCGATTGAGTCAAGTGACCGACTGAGTGTATGCGATTGTGCGTGTTTCGCACGACTGGGGTCCAATCGCACGAATGAAGGTTCAATCGTACGAAAGTAGCTAATTCGCACGATTGAAGGTTGATTCGTGCGTATGGAGGTTGAGTCGTGCGATTGGGTGTTGTGTGGTACGACTGAATGCCAGTCATACGAATAAAGGCTCAATCGTACGAATGAAGCTGATTCGCACGATTGAGGGTTCATTCGTGCGTATGGAGGTTGAGTCGTGCGTCTGGTCTTGTCGTGCGACTGTAGTTGTTGTGTGTGATTCATCCTTGTGCGTGGTGTGAGTATGACGTGTGATGTTGAGGTAACATTAACACAGTAGCCATTGTTCGGCCATAAATATTAAAGTCAACGCTAAAAAGGCCGCAAATACTATTCTAAACAAATTAAACTAACGTTTTGCAATTATCAACCGACTTATAACTATTGACACTTATTCAATATTTCTTCAATAACAATGAAACTTTTACTCAATATCATCAACGATGGCGACAATGTCTAGTACTTGGATCTACATAAGGTCTAATACGTGTGTCTGTTTGTGTGAGTTACACGCGACCCAGCCGATACAACCCGAACCGACCGATCATTATTATGCGCTTACTTCATATCATTAATGCTTAACAATAACTGTCAATAGGTGTTTGACTGTTCATTTGCATTCAACATTTGGGAACATTGATCTTACATAATTACCACTTAACAAGTGAGTTTCGTGGCCCCTTTTTACGCTTATACAATATTTCAATCATTTACAACTTGGGGGAAAAGTATGCTTACCCATTTTCAATGTTGTACAACTTACTTACGTTTTACATACAAGGAATCAACGTGATACTGTGTTACAAGTACTTATCTGATACATGCTTGGGTCTGCTGTGTGGTTCTATCTTTGCAACTATTTAATTCCAGTGTGGGAACCGACAGTTAGGTATTGGTAGTACTACTGGGTTGACACCCCCACCCTTGTTCGATGGTATACTAGTTGGTACCATCAGTGGCCAGGAACGGGCCCTTGGGTGAATATATGCCGACAATTTCTTTGTGTACGTCGCTAGGTTTGGTTGCAAAGCTCATGTCATGTGATTTTACTTGTGTATATAACTGTATTCACGGTATTCCATTACGCTTACTTTATACAGCATCACTTACTTATTTATCTACTTAAACCTGCGAGCTCACCAACAATTATGTTGACCGTTTTGAGCATATCTTTTCAGGTGATCATGCGAGTTCAGGAATCTAGGTGTGCTGCCTTAGTGGAGACCCTAGGATGTATTTTTGGGACTTAACATGTTTTGGCAAACAATTATTTTGAACAATGTTGATATGTGTAAACAATTACAATCTTTTGAAACTTATTCCCGGGTTGTGGGAATTCATATTACAACTTCATCTTATGTGTTTATGTGAATCGTTTATCATGTTTATGCTTATGGCTATGTTGTCGTGAACATTGACTAAACACGACACAAGTCCCCTTGTTGTCGGGTGTCGTCATGACACGCTTGTCATCATTTATTATATTGCATCTCTTTCGCTTACCATGTGTTATGACGATCCCGATCTCGTTACATCCCCGTGTTTCCGCTTTTAGCGGGGGTGTGACAGATTGGTATCAGAGCCATTGGTTATAGAGAATTAGGCAATACGCTTGACCTAGACTATAACCTAGGAACCTTCATGTAGATTTGCATGCTAGGATCTGTATGCATATTATATCCCGTGTATGTGTTCCTCGCTGCTTGATTTGTTCATTTATCTGTTATGTGATCTTCCCGTCCTATGAGAGAGCCCTTGTGCTCACTCTTTTATGGGATGCTTCTATTGGATCTTCCGTTCCCTCTGCGCGCCGAGTTGGTTTATCAAAATCCGGGTATTAAACCCTAAGAGATCTTCACAGATCATGCTATTGCGCTTGACCTTGGACATTGAGATTAACCCTGAGGAGGTTATGTCTGAAACCTCGAAAGAGGAGGAAATAGACAACCTTCGCTAGACTAAACGTGATTATATACATGGATTTACAACTGTTATGATGGATTATTGTTGAGACATTACCAATTCATGGTGTGAGAACTACACGAATTGCGTGCGATGTGTGATGACCATAAGTGTGATATTAACTTGGGAATACTGGACTTGATGAGTGTTATGGATAATACACTTTGAAATGATTTAAGCTTACATGTTTACTATTTCTATGATTAGAAAATGCCGCCTCGAAGAGTTACCCGCAGCAATAGTGGCGGGAGTGAAGCCCCAAGGGGCAGAGGCAGAGGCAGAGGCAGAGCACCAAGAACAAGTGATGCTCCTGCCAGTAACAATCAGGGAACAGGGAACGCTGATATGGCAGCCCTGATCGCTCAACAGTTAGCCGCACTGATTCCTACTATTGTGGCCCAAGTGAGCGACGCACTCCAGCAACACCACCCTCGCGGGGATGGTGGCAACGATGATGGAGACAATGGAGAAAGAGCCCATGGTGGGATCGAAACTGAGGTGGGAAACGGAAATCCGACCGGAAACGAAAGCAACCAGGAGACCGGAAATGGTGGTACAGCCGGTATTGAGACTGGGGTTGTTAATGCACGTCGGGGGTGTTCGTACAAAGAGTTTGTGGATTGCAAACCAAGGGAATTTGATGGGAAAGGTGGGGCGATAGCCCTAACCAGGTGGCTAGAAAAGATGGAGGCAGTGATTGACATTAGTGAGTGCCTCGACAGCCAGAGAATCAAGTATGCCACTTGCTCACTGCAGGGCAAGGCTCTAACCTGGTGGAACACCCAGGTTCAAGCTAGAGGAAGAGAATCTGCGATGCAGATGTCATGGGATGAGTTTAAGGCTTTGATCACCGAGGAATACTGCCCCCTCAACGAGATGTAGAAATTGGAGCATGAGTTCTGGAACCATGCTATGGTGGGGGCCGGGCATGCAGCGTATACTGACCATTTTCATGAGCTGGCAAGGTTGGTTCCGCATCTGGTCACGCTGGAATCAAAGAGTGTTGAGAGGTACATTTGGGGACTTGCGCCTCAAATTAGAGCAATGGTTACAGCAGCTGCTCCTCCTACTATTCAGAGCGCAATTCTGAAGGCTGGCGCTTTGACTGATGAGATGGTGAGAACACGGGTTCTGGGCAAAGGAGAAGAAAAGAGAAAGGATGTTGGAGAATCGAGTCGGTCGAGTGCCGGGAAGTTTGATAAGAGGGTCAAGACGACCAGGAATTTTGTGGCCGTGTCTTAGGCCAAGAAAGAGTATGTGGGGTCGCACCCCAAATGCGACAGGTGCAACTATCATCATCCCCCAGGAACGCAGTGCCGGGTGTGCGCGAACTGTAGGCGCCCGGGGCATTTGGCGAGAGACTGTAGAACTGCGCCGAATCTTGTAGCACCCGTCAACGCGGTTAACCCCGCTGGGAATGCAAGGGCTTGTTATGAGTGTGGGAGCCCTGATCACTACAGAAATATGTGACCCAGACTGAATCGGGCACCGGGTCAACAGGGGAACAACCAGCAGCAAGTGATGGCTATAGCTGGGAATCAAGGCCCGACTACTCAGGGGAATGCAGCTCGGGGACGTGCATTTGTCATCGGAGCCAACGATGCTCGTCAGGACCCGAATGTTGTCACGGGTACGCACTTACTTAATCATCACTTCGCATCTATATTATTTGATATTGGAGCAGACAATAGCTTTATATCTTCTGAGTTTATGCAATTGCTTGATTTGAGTCCTAGTAGGCTAGAAACTAGCTACTCAGTAGTAATGGCCAATGGTAGGGTTGTTCAGGCCAATGAGATTATTAGGAAGTACTCGTTAACATTGGAGGATCATGCCTTCGATATAGATTTGATACCCTTCGAGCTAGGAAGTTTTGACGTGATTGTGGGTATGGATTGGTTGTCGCAAAACGGAGCAGAGATTGTCTGTCGGGACAAAGTAGTACGAATCCCTATGCCAAACGGGGAAGTACTCAAGATTCAGGGAGAACGACTGGGAAGGAACTTAAAGCTTGTTTCCTGCATGAAAGCACACCGAAGTTTACGAAAGCAGTGCTACGCTTTTCTGGCTCATCTAGTTGAAAATAAGGACGAAGAGGGGAAACTAGTAGATATCCCAGTGGTACGGGACTACCCAGATGTATTGCCTGACGACTTGTCTGGTTTGCCTCCTCCACGACAGGTGGAATTCCGTATTGAGTTGTGACAGGATCAACGATCACAAGTTTGAAGTATTAGACTGTAATGCAGCGGAATGAAGAGAAGAATTAGTCAAATTATAGCAAGAGAATGTTATTTGTAAACAAATACGAGAGAATATTTTTCTGTGATTTGGAATGTTTCAATAATGCTCAATATTATTGCTAAATCATTCACAGTTACAATAAGGTTGGCACTCCTTATATAGAGTGCAATCACTGCTGTAATCACGGGATGGTGATTACTAGCAGATCTAGTACAAAAATAACTACTTCTTAACAAACTACTGAAATGTTCACAATTACTGAGAACATGTCAGAGTGCTAAGTATAAAACATGAAACAACTGAAAAAGAAACTACTGATACTACAACGACTGAAGAACAAACTCTTCAGTCGTTTTACAAAACTACTGAAAATAGAAAATATAAAACTACTGAAAGCAAACCGTCACAACTACTGAAGAAGTCCTCTTCAGCTGTTGTGACAACATCTGATACTTTGTCTTCAGCACTTGTGTCTTCAGACTTTGTCTTCAGCACTTGTGTCTTCAGACTTTGTCTTCAGCACTTGTGTCTTCCGACTTTGTCTTCAGCACTTGTGTCTTCAGACTTTGTAATCAGTTGTTGACTTCAGCTGTTGTGGACTTCAGTAGTTGTTGTGACGTCTGTGGGACTTAAAGGTTTTTCTGATCCGGCTCATTGGTTCTTTTGGTCCAACAAACTCCCCCTGAACCAATGCAGCCAAAACCTTTAACTTTATTGAGGTCCCACTTATTGTTGGCAAAATGGATGGTCTTTTTCCTTCTTGATCAGTTGAGAAGATGACCCATATAAGCACCGGCCTGGAAGTAAGTCTCTGATGATTTGGTTGGCAAAGTATGGATGGGAGCTCTGTATTGGGGAATTGGACACTGAGCTGTTCCCCCATCCATGAAAATCACTTCCCATGTATAAGCCTGTAGGATTCTCTGGTGTATGCTCTGAGAAACATGATTTGTTCTTCCATAGTAAGATTCTCTGGTTCACCATCGAATAATCCTTCACGCCCATACAGCTCTGAGATGTATTTGGCCTGTTTGCCACTTTTGAGCTCAACTGTTGTGATCTGTCTGTAGGCAAACTCATCTGGATGATTACCTTCAAGTAATAGACTGAGCTCATTTTGTTTGAAGTTCTCAAGCTTCTTGTAGACTAACCCCTTCTTGATCACTCTGTTTTCTAACATCTTTTGGGGAGGCTGTTTAGTCTCATAAGCTTTCTTGAAGTCTTCTACAATCTCCCAGGGTGATACTACAAGGACCACTGTGATCTCTTCATCTACGATCCTTTTTATCTGGCCCTTGTATCGTGCAGGAATGTCCTTCTTCATAATTCTGTGAGCCACCCTAGGATCAGGCCACATCCTCACCTTTTCTTTTTGATATTGAAATGTGTTGGCGAGGGTGTACAGTCTCAGAGCTTCTTTCTTCATACTTATTATTGATGAAGAGGCAGCATAAGTTTTATCTATACTTTTTAGCATCTCCTCATCATGAAGCCTTTGCAGTTGCTCTTCTTCGATCTTTACTCTCACAGTTTCCATCTGTGAGGTGGGAGTGATGGGCATTGATTTGGCTTTAGGCAAAGTTAGGACTGCAGAAAGAGGCAGCCTATCTTCTTCCTCATCATCCTCTTCTTCTTCTTCTTCTAGCCTCAACATCCTTCTCTTCTTCTTCTTGGATGCATCATCGGCTGTTGGTTTTGAGGGTAAAGGAGTTGGTTTAATGGGTTGTGGTAGTGGTGATTTTGAAGTGGTAGGTTTTGCAGGTTGTTCTAGCATTCTTGTAATGAGTGAGGCTTTGGAGTATTTTGCTAGTTCATTTCTTTTTCCAGCACCTGCTTCATTTAAAGCTTCAATCACTAATCCCTTTGTATATGCTTCAGACGTACAGATCTTGGTGGTTATAGCCAAGATACTGTCCCTGGTCCATGACTTAATCTCTATCAATGATCTTCCAAGATACTTAGCAATAAATCTGATCATGATCTCCAGTCTTTCTCTTTCTAGCACATCATAGCTTGCCCATCTTGAGTTAATTTCTTCAACTTCAAGTCTTCTAATCTCTGAGTCAAGCTGTGCAGTATCGAACCCTTGTCTGTATAGTTGGTCAATAATGGAGTCCATAGATTTACTATGTGTAGCATCCGCCATTTTGACCATCTCATCAAGTTGGAGTTCTTTTTCTTTTCTTTCAATCTTCCTCTTCTTATATGTGATGTGAAAGTCTTTGTGACTTTCACTCACTTGATCAGTTTCAGCTCCCTTCACACACTCTTCCTCCTTCTCAGTGTCTTTCTCAACAACCTCTTCTTCCTCCTGTTCTCTCTCTATCAATATGCGCTTCCCTTTGTCTTTCACTGACTGACTCTCCCCCTTTTTGGTTGCATTGGTTGCAAGGGTTTGAGTAGTAGAAAGCCTTGTGCTCATAATCTCCTCCACAGTGGCTGTAGGATTGAGGGAAGTTTGTCATCCAAGGTTTTGATCACAATATCTGTGATCATTGGGGTGATGAGAGGTAGGGATTTGTGGAATATAGCAGCTGTTTGCTCAGAGGGGTTCTGTCCCTGAGAAACAGTGCCAGAAGTAGAGGCTGGTGGATTGAATGTTTTTAGTGGCTGAGTGTTTAGGAGACCTTCAGGTGAAGGTGCCATCTGTGGGTGTATGGTGGTATCAGATGGACTTGCTTCTTGAGAGAATTGGTCAAGTAGTCTTTGTAGTCTACTGACTTCTTCCTCAAGAATTGTGTTCTGGGCTAGAACATCATAAAAGAAGCCCAGGTCATCATCAGCAGATGCTGAATCACCTGACCTCTTGCTAGTAGCAAGATGTACATGCTCTGGGTGTAGACCAGATGTAGCATGTGCCCCTTTTTCTTGGAACTGGGGACTTCCAGCCTCAGGACGATGTCCTTCATCAGCTGTTGCCTCTGATGAGGTCTTAGCCATGTTACCAGCCTCAGTCTGATCATGTGCTGATGCAGAAGAGGTGGCAGCCTCACCAGATATTCTTGTCTCCGTATCTACACTAGGAGACTGAACATTTAAACCCCTGTGCTGTGGGTTGTCAGAAGCATGTTGATCCTCTACCTCAATATCTGTGGTTTTCCCTTTAGGTAGTTGTCGGGGAGGAGGAGAGGCATGCAGCTGAGTCAGCACATTTGCAATTATAAGTGTTGGCTTTGGGGGGCATTTTCATTGGGAGATAGGGTATTATGCACCTGGGGAGAATGGTGAGTTTCAATGGCAATCTCCTCAAATGAGGAAGATTCCAGATTTGTGGGTACCCCTTCTTTGGTTGCTTCAGGTTCCTTTTGAGAGGAATCCTGAGCGGCTGTGGCTGGGTGAGTCTCTGATACTACTGGGGGGTTTACACCAGTAAGTATAGCCTGTCTTTGTGGTACAGGAGCATCTTCAGGGGACTCATCTTCCTGAATAGCTGTTTTGGTTCGTTTTGTTTTTGGTTTGGTGGGGACTTTGGATTTTGTGGTGGTGGCTGTGGGTTCCAGCTGCGTGGGTTTGCGCAGCTTGGCAGCCATTTTGAGTGATTGGTCAGAGTTGTGCCGGGAGTATACTTCAGGCAATACAGCCATAGCAGGGACTCCCAGGCCAACAAGTCCCTCAGCTTGAAGCTGGTTTTCAATTATGGCCATTATAAACCGAGGATATAGTATCCAACGGTTAGAAAGTTGTTTTTGGGCCATATCTTGAGCTCTAAGAATAATATTTCAGAAAAATTTAAAGGTTGTTGCTCAAGGATAGAGTACAATACCTGTTGCCACCTTGTGGACATTTGATCCCATGATGAAGTCTTTGGAGCCAGGCAGACATTTACCATATGAAAGATAAGCCGTTCAGCATCCTGGAAATGTTTCTTCAATATGGTAGAGGCACTCAGATTGCCTTCGTATCCATGGTGGGCAAAGGATAGATCAGTGGTGCCCTTTGGATAGCTAGTCGGGAAAGTGGCATCATCCAGATTGAGGGTTTGGCGAAGAATCTCTGGATTGATGACCACCTTTGGCTATGGACAAACGAATGAAGTGACTCTGTGTCATTCTCCTCAGAGACAAGAGTGACGTTTGTCCAGAATTGGCTAAGGGATTCGGCATATATGGTGGGGTTTATCAGAAAGGCTGTTTGGTAAGGTGACTGGACCATTAAATCAATGGCGTTGTGAAACTTGGTCCAGAATGGTGATTTAGTAAGGTGAGCGACACAGTTGTGTCGAGGTTTTAGTTGCATGGTCGCCATGGATGAGAGAGGGTACAGAGTTTTTGAACGTTAGGTTTGAGAGTAAAGGTGAGAAAAACTCTGGTGAGATAAGGGATTTATAGGGTAGGGTTATGAACCGACTGAAGGTTTTTGGTGAGTCATCATTTGCTGAAACTGATGACGTGGCATTAACTTTGAGGTTGAAATGACTGACCGTATTGGTGTGATCATCAGTTGTTATAAAACAACTGAAGACTTGGTTTTAACCGTCAGACATTGAAACAGCTGAAGTCTTTGATTTAGTCTTCAGTAGTTATAAAACTACTGAGGAAATTCCGACTTCAGGTGTTGAAACAACTGAGGACATGGTGTTTGTCATCAGTAGTTGTGTAACTACTGAAGACAGTGGTTTTGTCATCAGTTGATGTAAACAGCTGAAGACTTAGCGGTAGTCTTCAGTAGTTGTAAACTACTGAAGACATAGCTGTGGCTTCAGTTGTTTAGAAACAGCAGTTGTAAAAACAACTGAAGAGAAATTACTCATCAGCTGTTGTCGTCAATTCTTAGCTTTTCAGCTGTTTCAGTCTGACCTCCACAAATCCGAGTTTGTTTCATTGGTCATCAGTACTTATCTGCATTTTTGACGTCAGCAGTTGTAGTTACATCAGCTGTTGGGATTTCATCAGCTGTTATAACTACATCAGCTGTTTTAACAAATGAAGTACTTATATATGACATGGTTACCAATGATCATCAGTATTTATTACTGAGATTATCGGTAGTTGTCACTTATTCTAGCTGCAGCATACCAAGCCTTAACACCAGGTTGTGGAAAGTTGAACTATCCAAAGGCTTAGTAAAAATGTCTGCAAGCTCATCAGCACTAGGAACAAATTTTGGATCAATCAGACCTTTTTCAAAACAATCTCTAATAAAGTGATGTCTGATTTCAATATGTTTAGTCCTAGAGTGCTGGACAGGATTCTTGACAATACAAAGAGCTGAAGAACTGTCCATTAACAATGGAGTCTTAGTCTCAGTTATGCCATAATCCAATAATTGGTTTTGAAGCCATAGTACCTGAGATGTACAACTTGCAGCAGCAATGTACTCGGCTTCAGCAGTTGATGTAGCAACTGAAGTTTGTTTCTTACTCTGCCAAGAAATCAAACAGTTGCCTAGGAATTGGCATCCACCAGAAGTTGATTTCCTGGTCAATTTACACCCTGCATAGTCACTGTCAGAAAAAGCAACTAATTTACCAGAATGTCTAGTAGAATACCATAAACCTAGAGATGGAGTGCCTTGCAAATATCTAAAGATCCTCTTGACTGCAATCAAATGAGACTCCTTAGGTGCAGCCTGAAATCTAGCACAAACACATGTAGCAAACATAATATCTGGTCTAGAAGCTGTTAGGTACATCAAGGACCCAATCATACATCTGTAAAGTGTTTCATCAACCACTTTACCTTTTGATCTGTATCCAGTTGTGTGGTGTTGCACATGGGAGTAGAACAGGGTTTACAATTTTGTAAATCAAATTTTTCCAAAAGATTTTTTGTATATTTGGACTGATGAATGAAAATTCCATCAGCCTTTTGTTTGATTTGCAAACCCAGAAAAAATTGTAATTCCCCCATTGCACTCATTTCAAACTTTTGTTGCATCAGCTTTGTAAAGTCATCACACAACTGTGGATCAGAGGATGCAAAAATAATATCATCTACATAAATTTGAACAAGTAGTATGCTGCCCTGCTTTCTTAATGAACAAAGTTTTATCTATGGTGCCTCTAGTAAAATTATTTTCAAGAAGAAAGTTTGATAATGTCTCATACCAGGCCCTAGGAGCTTGTTTCAACCCATAAAGAGCCTTATCAAGCTTATACACCCAATTAGGATGTTTGTTGTCCTCAAAACCTGGTGGTTGACATACATAAACCTCTTCTTTAATTTTCCCATACAGAAAAGCACTTTTGACATCCATTTGAAAAACTTTAAGATTTTGATAAGCAGCATAGGCTAAAAACAATCGAATTGCTTCCAGTCTGGCTACAGGAGCAAAGGTTTCATCATAATCAATACCTTCTTCTTGTGCAAACCCCTGAA
Organism: Flaveria ramosissima; assembly: GCA_025215565.1. Classification (NCBI taxonomy): domain Eukaryota; kingdom Viridiplantae; phylum Streptophyta; class Magnoliopsida; order Asterales; family Asteraceae; genus Flaveria; species Flaveria ramosissima. Next base: position 57,234,788 of record CM046045.1, read on the forward strand.
CCACCAGTCTGGCCTTGTTCTTAACAATAAGCCCATTTTCATCAGTCTTATTCCTAAACACCCATTTAGTGCCTATTGCACACTTACCTGGAGGTAGAGGAACAAGTTCCCACACTTGTTGTTTCTTGAACTGAAGAAGCTCAAGCTGCATGGCATCAACCCATCCATTGTCTTTTAATGCAATGTGATAATTCTTTGGCTCTTGCTGACTAATGAAGAGAGCATAGAAGCAGAAATTTGACAATTGACTTCTTGTTGATACTCCAGCAGTGATATCACCAATGATTTGAGACATAGGGTGATTCTTCAGATCTTGATACACAATGAGATCAGTGCAAGTGTTTGTAGCAGGCTCAGCAGCAACAGATGGTGATGGTGAAGAATTTCCTTGAAACCAATCAGTTGATGGTAGTTCAAAGGAAGTTGAAGTTGTAGAAATCTCATCAGCATTTGTTGTGGATTGTGCTGCTGGAGCTGCAGGAACATCAGGTCTAGCTGAATCAGGCAGTTGATCAGTAAATCTGAAGAGGTGAGTACTACTATCATCATCATCAGCACCAGCAGTACCACCAGGTGGAGAACTGTTGACATGAGCAACAGCAGGAGTTTGATGAGGAGCATATTGTAGTATGTCCAAATCAAATATCTCCACAGGATTTTGTGGAATCTTGTCCTTTGGAGATTCATTAAACTTAACATGTAGAGTCTCTTCAACCATCTTTGTTCTACAGTTGAAGACTCTGTATGCTTTGCAAGTTGATGAATAACCAACAAAATATCCTGCATCCACCTTAGAATCAAATTTCTGGAGTTGATCCCTTGTGTTGAGAATGAAACAAGGACATCCAAAAGCTCTAAAGAATGAAATTAGAGGGGCCAAATGATGAAGAACTTCATATGGAGTTTTCATCAACCTCTTATTCACTAGAGCTCTATTTTGTACATAACAAGCAGTATTGATAGCTTCAGCCCAAAAAGTCATTGGCAATCCAGAGTCAGCCAACATGGACCTTGCAGCTTCAATAAGGGTCCTGTTCTTTCTCTCCACTACTCCATTTTGTTCAGGAGTTCTTGGAATGCTAAAATGCCTCTTGATTCCCTTTGAGAGGTAGAACTCATCAAGTGTATTGTTTCTAAATTCGGTTCCATTATCACTTCTAATACACTTGACTGAGAGGGAATACTGCTTCTCAACATACAACACAAAGTTGATAATCTTCTGAGGTGCTTCATCCTTTGAATGCAAGAAGAAAGTCCATACAAATCTGGAGTAATCATCCACAATTACTAGACAGTATTTCTTCTTAGCCATACTCATCACTCTCACAGGACCAAAGAGATCCATGTGAAGAAGCTGTAAGCAGGCTGTGGACTTAGGTTCTTCTATGGAAGGAAATGAAACTTTGTGCTGTTTTCCTTTTAGACAAGCAGTGCAGTCATCTTCACATTTGAACTCCTTCATAGGCAATCCCCTTACTAAACCATGGTTAATCAGCTGATTTATGTTTTTGAGATTAACATGACCCAGCCTTCTATGCCATAGTGTAGATTCTTGAGGGGAAGCCTTGGAAAATAGGCAAGGATGGCCTTTGAGATCTATTTTCTTAGAAAGATCTAAGGCATACACTCTTCCTGTCCTGTTGGCCTTAAGGAGAGTGTGTTTATCCAACACCTTGTCAATCAAACTCAGAACTTTGGATGACAGAATCCGGCAGTTCTGACTTGTGAAAAGAGCAACATGGCCTTTGTCACACATTTGACTGACACTCAAGAGGTTGTACTTGAGATTTTCCACATGGTTAACATCATCAAACTTTATTTCCCCATTGGAAACAAAGCCTTTGCCGATGATGTAACCCTTTGCATCATTGCCAAAAGATACAAATCCCTTCTTTCCTTGAGAGTAGTCATTAAGAAGTGATCTGTTTCCTGTCATATGCATGGATCCTCCACTGTCTACATACCAGATGCCTCTGTGGCATGTTGAAGAACCCTGCAGAACAAAGCAAATTAGTTAGATTTTGAGACCCAAACCTTTTTGGTTTTGGGCCTATTCACATCAACAGATGGTGGACTAACAGGTTTGCTAGAAATAACAGCTTGAGAGGAAGAAGATGGTGGAAAAGAGAATCCTTTGGCTTGGACCTCCTTTTCTGTGATTCAACATAGGAACATCTAATTGGTTGACTCTTCCCAATAGATGTTGAACCATCATAACCAGCTGTGTGTGATTTTGTGATAGAGCTTTCAGCTCTTCAGACACATTAGGACTGGAGTTTGATAAGTTCTTATGTTGCACCTTCTTCTTTTGAGCAACCTCAGCTGTTACCTGTTTAACCCCTTCCTTTTTGGATTTCTTTTTGGACTTAAGGATTACAGGATTTGATGTTGCTGGTACAAATGTGGCTTTAAACTCATTTTTCATTTTTACCATTTTCTCTTTAATTTCATCTTTATGTTTGAGTTTGGATCCTCTTTTGTACCAACAATCATCAGTGAGATGATTAAACAAACCACATACTTCACATGGTTTATTTTTCATCTTTTGTTGATCATCAACTAAAGAGGATGAAACTACTGAAGACTTGCTCTTCAGTACTTTGGAAGCACTATTTGCTTTCTTGGCTTCCTCTTTAGTAGTCTTCAAACTCTTTCTACTGACAGTTTTCTTCTTTCAGTGCTGTCAGTAGTTGGAGCTTGAACTTCAGGAGTTAAATCTTGCTCTCCAGTCCTTTCAGGACTTTCAGACATAACTCCTGAGTTGACCAACTCTTTGATCATGTGAGTGTCAGCAATTGAACTATCAATATTAGCTGATAAGTTCTGAGAGGGCTTATTGCTGACTTCAACTTTTGATGATGCTTTATCAGAAAGTGAATCACATGATGAGGTGGATTGGTTATTGCTTTCTCATCAGATTTCACCTCTACTCTTGGAGCAAAATCTGTAGGAGGAGCAGTGTGATTATAACCAATGCCAAACTTCACATTGGAAGCTGATTGCTTACTAAGAAGCATCTCAAAACCTTTGCATGATTTCACCCATCGATCACACTCTACTTGGGTGACTGCAAGGGTTTCTTTAAGACTTTTCTGGTCCTCCAGAATAACCTCTAGCTTAGCCTTTTCATCATTTAATTGGCATTTAAGCTTATAAATCTCATCATTTTTACTATTAGAACAGACTCATACTCAGCTTGTCTTTTGGAAATAGTTTTCTCAAACTCAAGTTTTTCATTTATTAATGCTACATTTGCCTCTCTAATAGAGACAAAAGCAGCAATGCAAGATTCAGAACATAACTTGGCTTTGGCCTCTGAAGATACCTGAGTTACCTGTGAAGATGATGCAGTTGAGCAGGAACCCTCAGTTGATTCCAGAGCCATAAGTGCCAGATTTCCAAAAGGACTATCACCACCATGTTGATCAGCACTTGTGAACAGTTGTTCATGACCAGACATGTCATCTGGCAAGCTACTCCAATCAACAACTTCTGGGGTGAAGAAGCTGTGTTGTTGAGGTTGAGGGGGTTGATGAGATGGTTGAGGTTCTGGAAGTGCATGAGGTTGTGGTACCATAGGAGCTTGAACTTGACTGGTTTGTGGCATGTAATAACACGGGTAAGGATAAGGCATTTGACCCTGAGGAACAAAATATGCAGGAGATTGTAGTTGAGACTGATGACTAGAATTGACAGGATGTTGCCCTTTGTTTTGTTGACTATTGCTAGGAAAAGTCACAAAAGGTGCAGAGGAATTAGATCCAGATGATCTGCATTCTCTAGCAAAGTGTCCAAGCCTTTGGCATCTGTGACACCTCAACTTACTCTTGTCAAAACCAACTTTGGTTTTGCCAGAGAGTCCTGGGAACTTTCTTCCAGTTCTTTTGTAGAACTTCTGAGATCTGATATTTATCAAGGCCATTTGGCTCAAATATCCATCTCTTCTAAGTCATCATCAGCAATCCCCTTGAGATCATCCATGATGAAGCATAGATTGTCATTATTACACCCAGAAAATTGACTATCAACACTCACAAATGCTGAATCAGAAATGTTTGAAGAGAAATCAATATGCTCATCATACTGGCATTCAGATGAAGCATATTCTGACTCATGACTAACCAGAGCAGTGTTGCCTGGTACAAAGTCCTCAGTGAGCTTACCAGATGAAGACAGTTTTCTCTTTTGTTCTATCTCTCTCTCAAATGTGAGCAATTTCCCATGAAGTTGGGTGAGAGATAGTTTATCCAAATTTGCACTGGAGCGTAGGACAATGGTATATGTATCCCATCTCTGAGGCAGTGATCTGAGAAATCTGTTATTCATCTGAACATTAGTATACTCATGTTTGACCATTTTCAATTCAGAGATCAAACAAGAGAACCGCTCAAACTGTTGAGTCAGTGTCTCACCCTTCCTATGAGAGAATGTCTCATATTGTTGGGCAAGGATCTCTCTATTATTTGCCAAGACCTCATCTGTTCCTCCAAATTGTTCTTTCAAGGCATTCCAGAGGTCATGGGCAGATTCATAATGCATTAACCCAGAATAAATTTCATTGGGTAGTGCCATGGCCGGAATTCCATGAGCTTTTGCATCTATCTCAAACAATTTCTTATCCTCATCTGAGTATTGATCCTTCCTCTTCGGAACCATTTGATTGGTTTCCGGGTTATTCACCATAGGCTTGTGTGGACCATGTACCACTGATGTCCAACAACCTGAACTGTTAACAGACAGGTGATGGAGCATACGTCGTTGCCATATGTTATACTCATTCCTAACCAGCATTGGAGGCTTGGTTGAGGAACCAGTATTGTGAGGATCATTGGAAGGAGTAGTCATTTTGAAACCAAAAACAATTTTATTCAAGCAAAAATTTAGACACACCACAACAAACTCAATGAAAACCGAGAATAAGTCTCAGGATGAATGATTAAAAACACAGAGAATTCAATCTCTATAACAGTTTCTTGCAAAAGGATACTAATTCACTCAAACTTGGATCTTGAAGAGCAGTTTCAATGATCAATTATTAGATCGATCAATGATTAACCTGCTCTGATACCATTTGACAGGATCAACGATCACAAGTTTGAAGTATTAGACTGTAATGCAGCGGAATGAAGAGAAGAATTAGTCAAATTATAGCAAGAGAATGTTATTTGTAAACAAATGCGAGAGAATATTTTTCTGTGATTTGGAATGTTTCAATAATGCTCAATATTATTGCTAAATCATTCACAGTTACAATAAGGTTGGCACTCCTTATATAGAGTGCAATCACTGCTGTAATCACGGGATGGTGATTACTAGCAGATCTAGTACAAAAATAACTACTTCTTAACAAACTACTGAAATGTTCACAATTACTGAGAACATGTCAGAGTGCTAAGTATAAAACATGAAACAACTGAAAAAGAAACTACTGATACTACAACGACTGAAGAACAAACTCTTCAGTCGTTTTACAAAACTACTGAAAATAGAAAATATAAAACTACTGAAAGCAAACCGTCACAACTACTGAAGAAGTCCTCTTCAGCTGTTGTGACAACATCTGATACTTTGTCTTCAGCACTTGTGTATTCAGACTTTGTCTTCAGCACTTGTGTCTTCAGACTTTGTCTTCAGCACTTGTGTCTTCCGACTTTGTCTTCAGCACTTGTGTCTTCAGACTTTGTAATCAGTTGTTGACTTCAGCTGTTGTGGACTTCAGTAGTTGTTGTGACGTCTGTGGGACTTAAAAGGTTTTTCTGATCCGGCTCATTGGTTCTTTTGGTCCAACAAGTTGGTTCCTGGAGGTACACCGGTAGCAAAGACGCCATATCGACTAGCGCCATCCGAAATGCAAGAGTTGTCTAGTCAGTTACAGGAACTACTGGAGAAGGGTTTCATTCGACCGAGTTATTCACCGTGGGGAGCACCGGTACTATTTGTCAAAAAGAAGGATGGATCGTTCCGCATGTGCATCGATTACCGTGAACTGAACAAGTTAACTGTGAAGAATCGATATCCTCTCCCCAGGATCGACGATCTGTTTGACCAGCTACAAGGAGCCTCGTATTTTTCAAAGATCGATCTTCGTTCTGGATATCATCAGCTAAGAGTTTTCGAGGACGACATACCGAAGACAGCGTTTAGAACCCGTTACGGGCACTATGAGTTCTTGGTCATGCCGTTCGGGCTGACTAACGCACTAGCTGTGTTTATGGATCTAATGAATCGGGTGTGCAAACCTTACTTGGATAAGTTTGTGAGTGTGTTCATAGACGATATACTTATCTACTCCCGATCAAAAGAGGATCATGAAGAACACCTTCGGCCAATTCTGGAGCTGCTACGGGAAGAGAAACTTTTCGCCAAATTTTCAAAGTGTGAATTTTGGTTGCGGGAAGTGAAGTTTTTGGGTCATGTAGTTAATGAGGACGGGATTCATGTAGATCCCGGCAAGATCGAAGCGGTGAAGAAATGGGATACGCCCCAGACACCATCAGAGATACGGCAATTTTTAGGATTGGCCGGCTACTATCGTCGCTTCATCGCGAACTTTTCAAAGATCGCGCAGCCGTTAACCCTGCTTACTCAGAAAGACAAGAAGTTTGATTGGGGACATGCACAAGAACAAGCGTTCCAAACGTTGAAAGAGAAACTGTGCGACGCGCCTATATTGTCTCTCGCAGACGAAACTGATGATTTTGTGGTATACTGCGATGCGTCACATCAAGGATTGGGATGTGTGCTAATGCAGAAGGACAAGGTGATTGCCTATGCTTCGCGACAGCTTAAAGTGCACGAAAAGAACTACACCACTCATGATCTTGAGTTGGGCGCTGTAGTATTTGCACTCAAGATTTGGAGGCATTACCTGTATGGAACCAAATGCATCATCTTCACTGATCATAAGAGCCTCCAACATATCCTGGATCAGAAGTAACTCAATATGCGTCAACGACGTTGGGTAGAGCTTCTTAGTGACTACGACTGTGAAATCCGGTATCATCCGGGGAAAGCTAACGTGGTGGCTGATGCTTTAAGCCGTAAAGAACATGTGAAACCACTACGTGCTCGAGCGTTGGGATTGACCATTCAAACGAACTTGAAAGCTCAGATCCAAATTGCACAGAGTGAGGCATTGAAAGAAGAAAACCTTGCGGGAGAAGAATTCCGAGGGTTGGATAAACAGATGATTTGCAAGGATGACGGTATACAGTACTTCATGGATCGCATATGGGTACCCAGATGGGGAGGTGTACGTACCTTAGTCATGGATGAAGCCCACAAGACGCGATATTCTATTCATCCCGATGCAGACAAGATGTATCACGATCTTAAGGATCTGTACTGGTGGCCAGGCATGAAGAAAGACATTGCTTTATACGTCAACAGATGCTTGACGTGTTCGAAAGTTAAAGCTGAACATCAGAAACCATCGGGATTATTACAGCAACCTCAAATACCCGAGTGGAAATGGGAGAACATAGGTATGGATTTTATTACCAAGCTCCCTAGAACAAGCAGCTGTCATGACTCGATATGGGTCATTGTTGATCGAATAACGAAGTCCGCACATTTCTTGCCTATCCGAGAAGACTACAAAATGGATAAGTTGGCGAGATTGTACATCAAAGAGGTCGTGACACGGCACGGGGTGCCGGTGTCAATCATATCTGACCGTGATAGTCGATTTACTTCACGATTTTGGCAGACATTATAGAAAGCGATGGGCACTCGATTAGACATGAGTACCGCCTATCACCCTCAAACAGATGGCCAAAGTGAACGAACTATACAGACGCTAGAAGACATTTTGAGAGCGTGTGTAATCGATTTTGGAGGTAGTTGGGATGCTCATCTACCGTTGATTGAGTTCTATTACAACAACAGCTACCATACAAGCATTGGGTGTGCTCCATTTGAAGCGTTGTATGGAAGGAAATGCAGATCACCCGTTTATTGGGCCGAGATTGGTGAAAGTCAACTAACAGGCCCAGAGATCATTCAAGAAACAACTGACAAGATCTTTCAAATCAAAGACCGACTAAAAGCTACAAGAGATCGCCAAAAGAGCTATGCCGACAACCGTCGGAAGCCTCTAGAATTCAACATTGGGGACCGAGTCTTACTCAAAGTCTCCCCTTGGAAAGGAGTCGTCCGATTTTGAAAGAAAGGGAAGTTAGCCCCAAGATACGTTGGACCATTCGATATTACAGAAAGAATCGGTCCAGTGGCTTACCGATTAAGGTTGCCACAAGAACTCAGCGGTGTGCATGATACTTTCCACGTGTCAAACCTCAAGAAGTGTTTGGCCGATGAATCCCTTCGTGTGCCAATCGAGGAAATCAAGATTGATGAAAAGCTTCATTTTGTTGAGGAACCCATTGAGATCATGGACCGAAAGGTCAAGCAACTGAAGCGCAGTAGAATACCTATTGTTCGCGTAAGGTGGAATTCAAAGCGAGGGCCAGAGTTTACATGGGAACGAGAAGATCAGATGAAACTCAAATATCCACATCTTTTCGAGGATGACACTCTTGGACCTAACTCCAGCTGAATTTCGGGACGAAATTCTCTCAACTGGGGGATACTGTGACATCCGTCACCTTAAGGTCCGTCAATTAACGTGATTTTCCGTTAACTATTCCTTGATCGATCATTCCTCATCTTTATTGAACTCTTTATGTGGATATCATGTGTGCCTTATCATCGTTGTGCTTGTGCATTCGTTGTAATCATATATTAACTTTAAAAACTTTTAAAACTTTTGACATCGTAACCGTCAAATATATCGATTTTATATATAATTAACGTCACTAATAAAACCATTTGTAAGTTATAAATAACATTAAATGCATTTTTATAATTAATATAAATCACCTAATAAAGTTGTTTTTCAACCGAATCAAATTTGGGAAACTCGGGGGTTAAGTGCAGGGACAAAACTTATAATTTTGCAAACTTGGGTTGGGTATATAAACCCATTTCCCAGCCCTAATCACCATTACTTCATCTTCTTCATCTCTTCATCCTCTCTACACACCATTTCTTCATCTTAGCACCAAATCCGACCCGCTTAGGCTCGTTTTTGTCGTCTAGACTTCATCTACAGCCTAGCCTACTCCTTTCTAGCAGGTAGACAACTTTGGTTGTCTCTTTTCTTGCTTTTTCACGGCTGTCCAACTAGGGTTTCGGGTGTTCGGGTTCAACCCGAGCACATAAGGTCGTATGGGTGCGTGTGAGGTCTTTCTGCTTGGGTTTCATGTTTGTGTATGTTTGTAGTGTGTTTCTGGAAGTCCTTGTGGTGTAAAACTCGCGTTTAGAGCAGCCGGGGGGCTGCTCAGCCCGACCACAGTCGCGATTCTGCTGTCCAAGCGACTGGGTCTGTCATGCGATTGAGTCTTGCGACTGGGTGAGTCGTGCGACTGAACCATGCGTCTGAGTCAATCGTGCGACTGAGTTGTGCGACTGGGCATGTCGTGCGACTGAGTCGTGTGACTGTGTGTATGTATGCGATTGAGTCATGCGTGCGAATGAGTGTATGCGATTGAGTCATGCGTATGAATGATTGTGTGCGATTGAGTCAGGTGACCGACTGAGTGTATGCTATTGTGCGTGTTTCGCACGACTGGGGTCCAATCGCACGAATGAATGTTCAATCGTACGAAAATAGCTAATTCGCACGATTGAAGGTTGATTTGTGCGTATGGAGGTTGAGTCGTGCGATTGGGTGTTGTGTGGTACGACTGAATGCCAGTCATACGAATGAAGGCTCAATCGTACGAATGAAGCTGATTCGCACGATTGAGGGTTGATTCGTGCGTATGGAGGTTGAGTCGTGCGTCTGGTCTTGTCGTGCGACTGTAGTTGTTGTGTGTGATTCCTCCTTGTGCGTGGTGTGAGTATGACGTGTGATGTTGAGGTAACATTAACACAGTAGCCATTGTTCGGCCACAAATATTAAAGTCAACGCTAAAAAGGCCACAAATACTATTCTAAACAAATTAAACTAACGTTTTGCAATTATCAACCGACTTATAACTATTGACACTTATTCAATACTTCTTCAATAACAATGAAACTTTTACTCAAATATCATCAACGATGGCGACAATGTCTAGTACTTGGATCTACATAAGGTCTAGTACGTGTGTCTGTTTGTGTGAGTTACACGCGACCCAGCCGATACAACCCGAACCGACCGATCATTATTATGCGCTTACTTCATATCATTAATGCTTAACAATAACTGTCAATAGGTGTTTGACTGTTCATTTGCATTCAACATTTGGGAACATTGATCTTACATACTTACCACTTAACAAGTGAGTTTCGTGGCCCCTTTTTACGCTTATACAATATTTCAATCATTTACAACTTGGGGGAAAAGTATGCTTACCCATTTTCAATGTTGTACAACTTACTTACGTTTTACATACAAGGAATCAACGTGATACTGTGTTACAAGTACTTATCTGATACATGCTTGGGTCTGCTGTGTGGTTCTATCTTTGCAACTATTTAATTCCAGTGTGGGAACCGACGGTTAGGTATTGGTAGTACTACTGGGTTGACACCCCCACCCTTGTTTGATGGTATACTAGTTGGTACCATCAGTGGCCAGGAACGGGCCCTTGGGTGAATATATGCCGACAATTTCTTTGTGTACGTCACTAGGTTTGGTTGCAAAGCTCATGTCATGTGATTTTACTTGTGTGATTTTCAGGTGATCATGCGAGTTCAGGAATCTAGGTGTGCTGCCTTAGTAGAGACCCTAGGATGTGTTTTTGGGACTTAACATGTTTTGGCAAACAATTATTTTGAACAATGTTGATATGTGTAAACAATTACAATCTTTTGAAACTTGTTCCCGGGTTGTGGGAATTCATATTACAACTTCATCTTATGTGTTTATGTGAATCGTTTATCATGTTTATGCTTATGGCTATGTTGTCGTGAACATTGACTAAACACGACACAAGTCCCCTTGTTGTCGGGTGTCGTCATGACACGCTTGTCATCATTTATTATATTGCATCTCTTTCGCTTACCATGTGTTATGACGATCCCGATCTCGTTACATCCTCGTGTTTCCGCTTTTAGCGGGGGTGTGACATTATAGCCTTTCTAGAGTGTTTAAGCGCGACCCCATGCTAGTACAATGTTTACGAAAGTTGGTCAGTTCGACCATGCAGAGGTGGTCGGGCAAGGCCCCGTGCTTGATAGCGCACGGCCCCGTGTATGGGGAGGGGCATGCCCTCGTGCCTCATTTTGGGGGACAATACTTTTTGTTATATTAGATGTCCAAACACGGGGTGTGCTAATTTAAGCACAGGAGTGTGTTTCAGGCTAGGCATGGGGACGTGCTTAATGAGACACGACCCCATGCTTGGACTTTGAGACTCGATTTTCTTCAAATTCTTGTTAAGTATGCTCCTTTTGTCCATCTTGGCCATTTGAACACCTAAAACACAATTTAACACTTTTAAATTTATTATTATTATTTTAAACAAGATATTGAGGAATAATTGATGTACTTTTGATATGTTTTCTATGTATAATTTAGAGCACATCAGAATGCTCTAAGAACTTAGTGCGTATAACACGTGGCCTAATAATCAGATTATAAATATTTCTTATTAAATTTATGATTGGTGCATAAAGAATATTAATTAGGAAAATATCTAAATAAAAAGAACATAAAACTAAAAAGTGTAAGAAGTAATCTCAACCATCCATCTCCTTAATCAATGGTTTAGATCAATTTGTAGGAAAAAGTTTGTTAGATGAGTATTTTAAAATAGTCACTTTTGTTAATTTTTTACAAGTTCCCCAATTTTCTAAAAGTTCATAACTTTTATGTACGGTATTATTTTTTTATGAAAATTACTCCATCAAAAAGAGAGTTTTTTATCGTTAAAACGAGTACTGTATTTTACGTTTTTAAGCTCATATCTCGTAATTGTGTCTTTTACTTCAGTTTATTGTGTCTTTTGTTAGTTATTGTGTTTAATGATAAATTTTAAAAAAGTATAATGAAATAATAACATTGTTGTATACCTCTAATATGTTAAACACAATAATAAATTAACAACTAACTAATCAAATACAATAAAAACAATAACAAAATAACACAATGTCTCATTATGTTTTTTTATTATCATTGTGTAATCTTGAACAATTTGAGTTTTGAAAAATACATTTGTGTAAAATCATTTTATACTTTTAATTGTAAAATACAATGATAGATAACAACAAGTTTATATAATGTATACAAAAATGACAAATAGGCGAGATGTAAGTTTTTGTATTTTCTAAAAAAATTCTTGCCAACGGTTAGATTTTAATTTTAAATTTTTTAAAGTTAAAAGTAGTATATAAGAATTTCTCGCTAACATGACAAGAGTAAGTGAATTTAGGAGACATGTATTGTGTGTGAATGATATTGTATAATTGTGTGTGTTTAATGTATAATATTAGACAAATTTAACTATTTGTATTTCCTATTTAAAACATTAATTAGTTGGATATGAATTTGATTTAATTGAGAGCTTATATAGTTTACTTTTTTATTTATTTATGTGCAGTTAAAATATTTTTATTATTTATAAATACGCACCATAGAATTATAAATAAACTTTTACCAATAAAAAGTTTAGAACCCTTATTCGGTATTAAAAGTTGTGTGAGAATTAGGGCTGTACAAAAAGTTCGTAGCTCGAAGCTCGCTCGAAGTTCGCTCGAAAAAAGCTCGAAAAAAGCTCGGCTCGAAAAAAGCTCGAATCTAAACGAGCCGGCTCGGCTCGGCTCGAATTCTAAACGAGCCGAACTCGAGCCAGGGTTAGCTCGGTTCGAGCTCGGCTCGTGGCTCGGTTCGTTGGCTCGGCTCGTGGCTCGGTGCATATAATATATGTATATATATATATATATTTATATAGTATAATTATTATTATTAATATTACTATTACTACTATTATTATGATTATTATTTTTATATTAGGATTTTAAAAATGTTTTCTTAAAAATAAAAATGGATTCTTTTTTAAAACATTAAGTATTTTGTTTAAAAATAATATTTTGATAGTAAACTGTTTATATTTTAAATAATAATCTTTGTTCCCATAAGTACGGAATACCCAACAAAATGTAAAAACCCTAATATATACTTTTTGTGTTTTCATATAAATTAATGTGAAAAATTAAAAAAAAAAATATTTAAATCGACCCGGCTCGAACGAGCCACGAGCTGGCTCGAGCTTTTCACGAGCCGATCTCGAGCCGGTGTTTTGAGCTCGTGAAAAATTTTCGAGCCGGCTCGGCTCGGCTCGATAAGCTTCGAGCTCGAGCTCGAACCCATCCTGGCTCGGCTCGGCTCGGCTCGTTTACAGCCCTAGTGAGAATTGAATTTGTAGAAACCCTAGAATTTGTATCGGAAGCAAAAGTGAGTGTAGGGAATGGAGAGAGCGGGAGAATGGTTGGAGAAGGCGTTAGTGGATCTATGCCGGAAGACGGAGGGTTTGGATTTAGACGGAGATCTCATCTCAGGTTTAGTCTCCTACTGTGACCTTGCTCCTCCTCTTGACGCCAAGGAATACCTCCATGTAATTCCATTCCTCATATCATCATTCTACCTATATACAATTAGTTTAAGATTCAATTCTTCTTTTCTGATACCCTAATTGCTGTTTTACATCATGTTTTCGATTATATGATAAACTGCCATTTTATGAAGCTTCTCATCATTGCTATTACCATGTTCTTTATGCATTTTTCTTCAAAATTCATGCTTCCGTATAACCAACCTATGCAGCTTGTTCATGAAATTCTGTTTTGTAGGAAATAAGATTGTACTATTTACTATTATGGTTATGATTTTCATTTATGCATACAGAATATAGTTGGTGAGGAAGCTGGCCGTTATGTAATTGCTGAGTATTTGAAAAGAAGAGGTTATATAGATACTACTACTGATACTTCACTAGATGGTCAAACTAGCCAGTTTCGTGAGTATGTAAAACCACCTGCAAAAGAACCAGTTAATGTGACGAAAAAACCGGTACGACCTCCAAAAGAGCCTGCACAATCCACTTCCAAGGAGAAGAATACGCCAAATCAGAACGTACAACCGCCACAAAACCAACAAACAGCAAGTCAAAATAAGTCAAAGAAGAAAAAATCTGGGAAAGTCATATCTCTTGCAGAGGCTTCCAAAGGGTCTATTGTATTTCAGAAGGGAAAACCGTGTTCATGTGAAGCCCGTAGGCACAGACTTGTGAGTAATTGTTTATCTTGTGGGAAGATTGTGTGTGAACAAGAAGGAGAGGGGCCTTGTAGTTTTTGTGGGGCCCTTGTTTTGAGAGAGGGAAGTACATATGCCGGGCTAGAGGAAGAGGTGGGTCCCATGTCGGATGCTGAGGCGGCAGCCGAAGCCTATGCGAAGAGGCTTGTTGATTATGACAGAAACTCTGCTGCACGTACGACAGTGATTGATGATCAAAGTGATTATTATGAAATGGAAGGGAACACTTGGCTGTCAATGGAGGTATCTCAATTGTTGATTCGAAAATCGGTAAATTAACAAGTATGAATATAAGGATTTTAACATTAAACATTTAACTGCACACAGGAAAAGGAACTTTTGAGGAAGAAAAAAGAGGAGATAGAAGAGGCTGAACGTGCTAAGCGCAACAAAGTTGTCATATCTTTCGATCTGGTTGGCCGTAAGGTAACCTTTTTTTTAGTTTACTTAATTATGTGCTATTTAACCCGTGTTGTTCTTTTTTTTTTTGCATTGTCTTATTTTTCTTATGATCCAAATGTAAGGTGTAAAGAGGGTGTTTGGATGTGCATTCAAGTTACAATAAGCAGTTTTTAGTGTTTGGATAAAGTGTTCATTTGATTATTTAGGGATCAAACAATTTTAAGTAATGAGTTCTATTCCATCTTATTATTTAAGGAAAAATTATTACTCCAATTTTTACTCTCAATTTTTACCCTCTTTAAGACTTTCTACTCTCAATTTTTACTGATAATATGGTTATCCACAGTCTAGTTGGCCGGTGTTTACAAGAATTTTGGACTAGACCGCTAACTACGGTTTCTAAAAACAACAAACCAAACCGTGGCCAGACCATTCGGTTTTTGCGGTTTAAGTGACAGTTCTGCATTGGGAATAATAAAGGGCATACCCACTACTTGACTTTGCTCCCACTACAAATAGGGGCCGGTTCGGTTTGTGATTTGACGTATGCTTTACCCTACACTTTGTGTAGAAGGTTGTATCTTGGGCTTGAACCTATGACCTTAAGGTCACAAAGTAGCAAATTTACCAGTTGCTCCAACTCCTTGCCTAGTCGTTAGTTTGTAGCAATTATTCTAAATTGAAAATAATGGTTTGAGTATAATCATTGTTGCAAAAATCGTGATTAATACAATTAATCGCTAGGCAATTAATCGGAAATCGGCCCCTCACCTAGTAATTTTTTGCTAATTGGGCAATTAATCGCTAGGCAGTCAATGGTGGTCAAAATCGGACCTAAGTGGTCTTAATCGACCAAAAATCTGACTCCGGTAAAATTCCGATAGGGTTCCGGCCTAGGTTCTGGCGATATTCCGGCGAACCTAAAAAAAATTCGGCCAAAGATTGAAAATTCTGGCTTAAACTTGGAAATTTCAGCCAAATATGTAAATATATATATATATATATATATATATATATATATATATATATATATATATATATATATATATATATATATATATATATTTATATTTATTTATTTATATATAAAAATCCAATCGTATTAATCCCGATACCCTACTGCCCGACTAGCCCCTGGTGATTTTTACAATACTTACATTTTATACTCCAAAAATAAATAAGTAAATTATTGAAAAAGGCTAAAAGGTCGCCTAACTTTACATGGCCGGTTCCAAGTGTTCAAAACGTCAGCTGGATCATTAAATTGTCACAACCAAACAATATAAATCTCAAACTGACCGAACCGGCTGACTGGATTTAGTTTGGTGGGGTTTGTTGGTATTAATGATTTATGAAAGGTGATATTGCGAAGAAAAAAAAGATAAATTGATGAAGTTATATATCATTACATGTATTGAACTGTTAGAAATTCATTTTAGGTGCTTCTGAATGAAGATGAAGCTTCAGATGAATTGCAGAAAAGTATCCTACTAAAACCTGCTAATGAACGAGAAGTGAACCGGATCAAGCCCAATCCAACCCTTGAGATACAACCAATCTTCATAGACCCGGGCCACAGCAAGAAAAATGGCGATGTGAAGGCAAATAATGTGAAAAAAGGAATATCTACAGGCTTGTGCTTGGAAATTAGTGGCAGAGTGCAACATGATAGTAGTGAACTAAAACACCATGACCATTTGGATATTAGCAGCTTCTGAGTTGAGGTATAATTTTCTGTTTTTCTGGGAGTTGCATGTTTTCTATAAACCAATTATGGCATGGGTGGAAATTTATACTTATTTTCCTTTTTTGATTTGAGTCACTGATTAGTGGTTTATTCCTGGAAATGCATCATTGAAGGTAGACATACGACGTACAAAACATTTACTTGCTTCTCTAGAGTCTCCAAGCATATATTTACCTATCCTTCATGGCCAACGTAGCCAACCTAATACTCAGTTGCAGCCACCACTTAACACCTTCCTACTACATAAGCCACCATACAGCGTGATACGTGCAGAAAACACACCACCATGCCAAATCACCCATACTTTTCGCATACCCCTAAGCTCGTCTCCAATTCTGCAATTGTTTCCCTTTTACTGCATTTAGGGCCATCTTTACATTTCTGCATCCATGATTTCCTTATTTTTTAGCAAGAAGTTTTTGTTTTGCATATTTACTTCCTTGTACGTTGCATTCTGAAATAAGAAGAAAGCTGAGGCAAAATCTCTGAGTTCTTGTTTCTATTTCTTTGGAGTTTAACCTGCTTAAGGGTCTCTATCCTCTATCACAGTGTCACCACCAAAGCTAGCAATGCTTAGATTCTGCAGTCCCTTTGCGCTGTTACTAGGCCCCCTTTTCCGCTTCACGCAAGAGCGGATCTCTATCCTCTATCACAGTGTCACCATCAAAGTTAGCAATAATTCAAAAAACATAAGCTATCAAACTTATTTGTTTATCATAAGCTCTTACAACTGCTTGAATCTCATCTAGAATTTACTATCACGTTGAGGCTATCCTTGAATGCCTTCCTCGTTTTGTATTTGTTGAGCAATGTTTAGATCACATATTGGGAAGCTACTTGCTCCCTGTTATGTTTTTGTATGCCATTTGTGGATAACAAAATTAGTTGAGTTTTGTGAATGTAAATCATCATTGTAGTTATGCTACATTATGTTAAGAGAATTTGTGATCTTGTTTTATTTATAATGGTGTGATTGTTTAAAAAACCATATAAAAAAGTTCCATTATATGTGTTGTATTGATGTTTACTTTTTGTTCTATCTTTCTAATATGGTATAAATCTTCATAAATTTCTCTCTAATGTGATAAAAGAGTACGTAGCATGGAGATTACTTTTCCCATATCAATCTAGACTGTATGCTTCATAGATTATGTTGGGATCTATATATAAGTGCCTAAGTGGGATGTTCCTTCTGTCTATTTATCTATTAGAAAATGCTTTAATAATCATCCGAATGTCTTATAGAGCTTTACTTTATTTTATCAAATAAAGAGCTTGAGAGTTTTATAGAAACATTTATTTTTACATAATGATCTGCTTAATGTAAAGACATCAATTAACCTTAAATTGACGATAGCCAGAAAGCTGAAGGCCAATGACACTAGCTAACCAACCCAACTACCCTCAACTAAGTCAAGAAAGGGATGGGTTTCCCCTGCCGGGCCCACGAGCCTGACGCACTTTGGCCTAATTAGGGAGTGAGGCCCCTCAATAGTAAGTTGCTGCTATGTTTGCTGCCGTAGGAGAGGACTAAGGGCTGTCTTTACTCACACAGCCGAAAGAGAAGATGCGCTACTAATGGGGCTCAACCCCCCGCCAATACTCGCAACTGGTCGCACTAAGGAACAATGACTACTAACTACTTTGGCTTAAGGCTAGATAAAGACATTGGGTGTAATCGCTCTGGTTCGCTCAGATCTTGCTCTTCATTGAGTTGGCTTCTCCGGGGGATCCTCGCTTTGTCTAGACAGCGGTACAATTGGAAGACCTATTTTCAATTTCATAACCTTTTTCTTTAGTTGAACTATATCCACTACACAGACTTTCCTATACAGAAAGATAAAAATTGCCTACCAAAAGACTTTTTGAGATTTGAGAGCTTATAACAACTTGGACAAATGAGATTTAAAAGTTCAAACTTGCATGCCAATCCAGATTTTTGTCTTAGCTATCAAACTATAATTAGCATGTAAGCAAAAATAAATGCACTAGTTTTGCTTCCAACTTTCTGAAAATCACACTATTAATCATCACTGTTCAACACATTTGGTTGCCGTTAAAATGACGTTAGTTTTTTTGAAATTAAGAAAATACAAGACCCCACATTAATCATGTTGCCAGTCTAGTTGCTGGAGGAGGTTCTCTTTCGCCCACAATGATAGGTGTTGTGACCTAACAAACATTAAACGACCATCCATCACAAAAACCAAAAGTGTTACTGGGGGACAGACATAAGGACCAAACCAGTAATTTTCACAATTGATTTTTTTTAGAAGTACTTTGCATATTGATTTTTTTTAATAAAGAAATTTCTACCAGTAGGCGCACATCATGCAGCAAATGACCAGATTCAAGATACCAAATTTTCAATACCTAATACATATAAATATTCAAAAGGCTATGAAACTTCTCTGGTTTGCTTTGTTCACATGCATATGATTAAGAAACTTCTAACTCCTAACGTACCACAAAACCCACAAAATGAAACTATAAATCGACCCATAAACATAGTTGTAGAGAAATATTTAACTAACCACCTAAAGTTGAAAACTTTTTCACTGTTATAACTTATCAAACACTTTACAGTTCACTTCCCTTCATCATCTTCTTGATCCTCATCTTCTTCAGAGTCATCTGTCCCGTCTTCCTGTTGAGCAACAAATGTCTAAATCAACTTTTTAAAGAAATTTAAATTATTAAAAAAATAAACAGACAAAAATATTGGTAGATTGACGCAACAAAATTTGACCTGGTACAGTTTTGACATGTTACTCAACCTCTATCTTCTGTTGTGATGTGTGCAAGAGTAACAGGTAAAAACAACAAATTTAAATCTAGGGAGACATTTTTATACATGATTTTGGATTACAATCTAATCTTGTTTGTTTAATCAAATGTGTTTTTAACTCGAACAATAATTGAATTAATCTTGAAGGAGAAAGAATATGATAACGACATATTTTACCTCTTCATCGCCAAACTCTTCTTCATCAGCATCCTTTAATTTGACGAAAACCCAATCAGTAAATCAAAATATAAGCTAATAAAACATCAAATGATTTATAAAGAAAGGATTAAAAAAATTTACATTACTGAAATATGTAAGAGGGTTAGTCCACAAATCTTCCCTGATTATTTCAGCAACCTGATAGAAAATTACATAAAAAAAGTGAATAGTAAATAATTGCCAGTCAACAAAAGATTAAGTCCGCTCAATTAATACACAAAGACCATACTTCATCGTGGAATTCCTCCACCTCGTCTTTCTCTTGATTTCCATTGAACCAGCTAAAGAAGCTGCACCAAAACGTTAAAAAAAGTTTAAAATACATGGCGGTAAAAAGATGATGATCCAGTGTGTTCTTGAATCGTCAAAATCAAATAACTTTGTACTAGAAGATGGTGTCTGAATGTATCTCAAAATTGATATATTCACTTGTTTGAGTGTTTGGCAAATTCTAACTAAGTAATAAATTAGAACATTAAACAATCAATAACGACATTCCTGTGAAAGAAGTAGATATCATGTCTTGTTATATTAGATTAAAAGAAGTATTAATTAAATAAACATTATATTACCCTAATTTAACAAAAAAAGGCTAGCAACCTGTCGTCCTCATGGGAGTCATGGCACCGCTTGTTTCCTTTCTTCTCATGGCAAACCCCATTAGAAATGCCCTTTAACGAGTAAGCAATGAAATAAGACTACACTCAAGCTACGTAGATATATTACTATTAAGTAAAACGAGCAAAAATAGGTTACCTTGCCCTCTTTCCACTTTATGGAGGTGGCAGTAACTTTTGTAGTACCCTCATCAAGAAATGTAAAAGTCTTGGTGAGTTTTGTGTCTTCGAAATACGGGTTGGGACCAAAGTTCTGAAGAAACAAGTATAAAATTGCATGATCATCATTACGTGAAGATTATTAAGCAAATGGATATAAATAATGATTTTTGACTAATTGCTTACAAATGAGATTGAGTAACCCAATTTCACATCTTTGAAATCTTCCACTTCCAAAGAGGTTAAATGCTTGAAGATCTAAAAGAAACAATTGCAGAAATAATAAAAACCATTGAAAAAAAAGAACAGAGATTAAAACATATCTTTTAAAGTCTAAAGTTATAACCTTTTGGTCTTCTTCACTCAAAAGATCAGAGAGAACAGGGTGGCTCAAGAACTGGAACAACAAGTAGAGATTAGATTCGGGTTGGGAAAACCTCAACCACTCAAAAGTGACAAATCAAGATGAGTCACTCACAGCAGTTGGCCAAAAATCAGGGATTGATTTGATGATTTCATTTCGTTTATCATAAACTGGCTTCCGAATCTCATTGTACTTCTGTTCAATTTCCAATACTTTATCACTTGCCTCCTCGTTAATCTGAAGAACGAAAACACAGAATTTCAAGTTTAACTAAATTGTTTGTCTTTGTTTCATTTGACAATTATGATCACAGATATTGAATTTAGTAGTGTAGTCTGTTCAACTAAAAGTTTTTAATAACTTCAAATTTTTTATTTATTATAATTTTCTAAATTACAAACATATTAATATATTCAACTTCAATGAAGGTAAAAGGCTATGGATCAATTTCTGGTAATCAAGCAGGCATCATCAAATACCATACCTAGCCCCAAATGTTCCGATTTGGGGCATTTCTGCCACCCCTATTCTAAGTTGAATCTACACCTTTCTAGAATATAACAATAACAAGACAACAGATTACACAATACCAAAATAGTGGTGATTTTTGGTTGACCATGAAAAACATATGGATTTAATAAATGTGTAATGTAATGAGAAATACAAATATACAATCAACCACAAAACCACACGTTCAACAAAAAAGATTCATCATACAGAAAACTACCAATTATATATCATAAAAACACACAATTATAAAAAGAAACTCAACTTCAAGCCTATCAAACTGAACATAAAACTTCAAACAGTAAAAATGATTTGCAGACATTATTCAAATTGAAATTGTATAAATGGTGAGTACCTTCTCGAGTTCATCTTGTAGCTCTTGCATTTTCTCGATGGATTGAATAAGCTCAGCGTCAATTTGTTGGGTGTCGTCCACTGTCTTGTCTGCAATCTTGGGCTTTTTACCTTTGTCACCCGCCATTGTTTGATTTCTTGATTGAGAGGAGGGAGGAAGCCTTGATGTTTAGTTTGGTTTAGGGTTTTGGGATGTTAGTCAAACAACAATATTAGGGTTTTGGGTGACTCTAAATTCCTCGACGTCGAGGCCCACCTACTCGCCCCAATGACATCTTATTTGCTGTTACGGTTGATTATTATGTGTTTGGTAAAATTAAAAAAAGTAATTTTTTTATTTTTGGAGGGGTAAAAAGACTAAAATACCTCTTCAGAAAAGTTAAAAAATTAAAAGTTTTGATTTTTTAACTTTTTTGAAGGGGTATTTTGTTCTTTTTACCCCTTCAAAAAGTCAAAAAGTAGCTTATTTGTGTTTGCCAAACACCCACTATTTATGTGAGACCATAGTTAAAACTTAAAAGACCCGCTTGATCACCGGTTCATGTAATTAAAGTGGTTAAATGTATCTTTATTAATTAAGGCAAAATTAATCAAGAAAACTACTTCCACCTAGTTAATTTTGATGCTAATGTTCTGAATTAATCAAAGAAGTTTATACGCTAACAAAGTCCGAAAAATTCGAAAAAAACAAGAAAGGAACAAATATATATCTGGACCAATTAAGTGAGGACAACGATAGGCTAGTAAGAACCCCACCAACTTTAACTTTTAAGATATATTTAACTAAAATGTTACTCACGTGATGCGGTGCAATTATTTAGGTATTGTTTGTTTTTTCTGCAGCAAAATGTCTGTAGTTTGCGGACCACATCTGCACACATCTGTAGCAGAAAATGTGGACCAAATCTCTGCAGTCTGCAACAAGAAGATTGTTTGTTTTTTAACGTCTGCAGACAGCTAAAATCAACTGGTGATGGTATACGACAGTGCTAGACGGTGGTGGTGATGGTAGATGGTGGGTGGTGGTGGACGGTGGGTGGAGGCGGACAGTGGTGGAGGTGGACGGTGGTGGTGGTGGACATGGGTGGTGGTGAGTGCTGGTGTTTAATTCTCTGTAGACTTTAGAATACTTTAGAAGTGGTTGTGCCAAGTCTGCATCATACATATCTCACGCATTCCTTTTTTTAATGAAAAGTCTTTAAAAAAAACACTCTGCAGACCTCAACATCTGCGCGTGGTCTACGCGGCGCAGACGAAAGAGCTCAGGAAGAACTTTTCTGAAAAAACAAACACCCCCTTAGAGATGTCGGTGAAACTTGAATCTGATAAGAATACCCGAAACTCGAAACATCTAGGACGGGTGGGTAAACGTGTACAGGTTCTGGTATGAGATTACTTTTTATTTAGAGCGGGTATTGAACGGATATTGTATTGCATGATTTACCTTTGTACCCAACATGATTACCCGATAAAGCATGCACATTCTGATTATAAACTTGAACATAATTAGTTATAGAGAGAAAACACAGAAGAGACTTGACTAAATATTGAAGAGACACCTAACCGGTATGCCTAACGTGTATTTTTTATAAAGCTAACATGTATACCTGATTGCGCGGCACAGGTATTTTTTATGAGGTATTTTTACTGGGAGGAGACCTTCCCTTTCCTGAATGTTCTTACAGAGTAATCACCTTCATAGCCCATCTGCCTGAGGGAGTGGTAGACAGCAGATTTTGGGAAGAAAAATCACCTTCTACATCATCCAGCCTAAGATGTGTGTTTATGGAGGCTGGAGTGATGAAGATTGTCTTTCCCTGCACTGTGGTAGACAGTACCTTCTCCTCATCCATGGTGACCTCTTGGCAGGTCCTCCAGAACTCCAATAGTTGATCCTCATAAAGTGGAGGATCTATGGTGAGAGAGGTGAAGTAGTTGGATAGAGTTAAGAATCGACAAACCTCTGAGAAACTAGGATCTTTCTTAAAGTTCAATAGAGCAACCTGATTGTGTTGCCTGTGGAAATGCATGAAAAATTGGGTTGTTTCTACAATCAAGGTTGGCCATGTTGAGGTAGCTTTGTGGTGACGGAAGATAAGAACAAAGGTGGTTTGTGGGTGAATTTAGGTTAGAGAATTTTGCAGATGAAGAGGAAAGTGAAAGAGGAGGAACCTTGAGTGTATATATATGAAATGGATTTGAGACAAGGTTAATGCAAAAGGATAAACTTTGAAATCCGAATGTCGGTCCCACCTCTGAAAAAGGTGCCCAAAAAGGTAGTTTTCTTAGAAGTCGAAAATCTTCCAAAGGTAATTTTTCTTCATTCCGAAGCCAATTTAACTTCGGAAGATATTCCTGAGCTTTATGGAAATTTGCTTCGGAAGAAAAATACTTAGAGTATTTTTACTTCTAAAACATATCTGGTTTCGAAAGATATTAAAACTTGGAAGTTTTATTCCTAAGAGAATAAATCTTCCGAGGCTTAATTGCTTTCGGAAGAAAACTGTCCTTCAAAAACACATAAGTACTTAGAAGCATATTTTTGCTTCGGAAGATATATCAAAATTTCTTCCGAAGGTAATTTTCTTGTAAGTAGTTATCTGATTTGAAGACTTAATGTTCTTTCAAAGACAATATTAATGTTTTGAAAGAAAATATGTCTAAAATATCTAAAATTTTCAAAATTTTAAGGAATATCATATGAACATTTTCTTCCAAAGTAAACTGGGTTTATGTAGGTGATAGTTTACACAACTTAAGACAAACATATTTTAGAAATAGTATTAAGTTAAGTTTAAGAAAATCTATTCAGAGTTAATCATCCCAATAGCTGATACAAGATATTAATATCTCTGCTTATCAAAAGCCTTTATGTACTATCAGCATATTGTTCATTTATGTTAACTTTGACCAGTTTTATCAATCTCTTTTCACAATCATCACTAATTAAATGATACATGATGTTGATGTGTTTTGTCCTTGAGTGCTGCACTGGATTCTCTGTAATAGAGATAGCACTGTTGTTGTTTATGTGGATTGGAGTCTCCTTAAAGATGAATCCAGAGTCCAGCATCTGATACTGAATCCAAAGCACTTGAGCACAGCAGCCAACAACAACAATGTATTCGAATTCAACAGTTGATACAGACACACATGATTGTTTCTTGCATTGCCATGAGACTATCCTTCCACTAAGAATTGACATCCCCCAGATGTAGACTTTGCAGTCATGTTGCAACCAGCATAGTCACTATCTGTATAGGCATACAGTTTGAAGTCAAAATTCTTTCGATACCAAAGTCCTAGTTTAGGAGCACCTTTGAGATATCTAAGAATCCTCTTGATAACAACCAGGTGTGACATCTTAGGGTTGGTTTAATATCTTGCACAAATGCATGTGGTAAACATGATATCAGGCCTGCTGGCTGTGAGATACATAAGAGACCCAATCATAGCTCTATAAAGATGTTTATCTACATACTTCCCCTCAAGATCATGTCCAAGTGAGTGGTTTCTAGCTATGGGTGTCGTTACAACCTTACATTCAGTCATGTTGAATCTTGTGAGTATGTCTTGCACATACTTTGACTGACTTATGGAGTGTGCTAATCAAAGGTCACATTGGCTGACTATTCAACCACTTTAGTTCTAAGATTGTATACTCTATAAGCCTTAGCTGAGGAAGAGTATCCAATGAAGTGTCCATCACCTGATTTCTCATCAAATTTGGCTACTTGATCTTTGGTATTCAAGATGTTGCAAGGACATCCAAATAATCCGAGAAAACCAATGAAAGGTCTCCTTTTGTGCCATAGCTCATAAGGAGTCTTACCATGAGTTTTGACTACTAAAACTCTGTTTTGCACATAGCAAGAAATGTTGACTGCCTCTACCTAGAAGGTGATGGGCAGTTTAGAGTCAGACAATATAGTTTTTGCAACTTCAATAAGTGTCATGTTTCTCCTTTCAGTAACACCACATTGCTAAGGAGTCCTGGGAGCATTATATTGTTTTGTAATACCCTTTTCATCACAAAATGTGTCAAAAATTTGGTTCTTGATTTCAGTTCCTTGATCAAATCTTATGGTTTTGACCTTGTGATCACATTGATTCTCAAATTTCAGAATTAAGTTCTTTAATATCTCAGGAGTCTCATCCTTAGTTCTAAGGAAGAAGACCCAAGTGAATCTTGTGAAATCATCTCTGTTCACCAAACAATATAAGGTCCTTCCTAGACTCATTACACTGGTGGGGCCAAAGAGATCCATGTGTAATAAATGTAGGGGAGTAGTGATGGAGTTCTTTTCCTTTGGCTTGTAAGACACCTTGTGTTGCTTCCCTTTCAGGCATGTAACACAGTGGTCATCACTTGTAAACTCTTCCTTTGGCATTCCTGTTACCAAATCATTCTTAATTAATTTATTCATGTTCTTAAAGTTTACATGGCGCATTCTTTTATGCCAAAGGAAAGACTTATCACTATTTGCTTTAGATAGAAAGCAAGAAATTCGTCTTGAGGGATATGTTTTATGCAATCCATCTTGTACATATTCCCTTTGCTGGGAGCTCTGAGCAGGATATGCTCTTGAGCAATGACCACCCCCGCCTTGAGAACAATGCACTCATGGTCCGTGTGACAACCCTGGTTCTCAGGTTAACCTCGTTCCCTTAACTTAACCTTCCTCCGTTATAATTGGATGTATTAAATTATAATTAATCAAATTTCGATTATTACATAATAATAATTATTATTATAAATAAATAATTGTTATTGTAATTACCAACTAAACAAATTTGGAAGACAAAATCGAGCGTGGCAAAGTGTTGGTAGTAAATGTTAAATGTTTGTAGTCATCACATGTGCACACGGCCCAACCTGAAAGCCCACGAAAGACCCTTAACATGTAAGATAATGCAAACACTCCATGCAAAAACCCTAAACTTCCCCCGAACCGATCGTGAATCTCTTTCCCTTCTCCCTTTCGGCTGATCCTCCCTCCTCCACTACCAAACCGCCGCGATCACCACCATCCTTTTCCTAATCAACTCTCTCCTCTTCTCATATGCTCACTCTCTTTATCCTTAAGCCACTACAATGTGATTTCCTTCTGCCCACTTCGAATTCTAAGGTATGAGTTGATTTCCTAGGGCTACGTTTTGGTTGTTCTTGTGTGTTGTGTGTGTTATTCTTTGATTTGATCATGTGTTGCTTTGTTCCTTGTTATAAATCATAGGTTTTGTGCTATGGTTGATATAAATTCATATTAGGGTTGATGATGGGCTGGAAGTCGATTAAAGTGGGGGCAAATGGGTTGTGTTTGTCGATTATCATGTGAAAACGTAGTTATCGAGTCGGGAAATGATCATTGGAAAGAGTTTGAGTTTAAATCGTATGGTTCGAGTTTTTCTAAAGCTTATGAACGTGAAAAGACACTTGGATGAGTGTCCAAACTTCTTTTAGATGATAACATGGTCTTGTGAAGTCATTGAATATTGTTAGGATGCATGTTTAGTCTAAAACTTGATGTTTTCTGAATTTGTTAGATTCTGTTAGCCAACTTGTTCACGCTATAACTTGATTATAATAAACTCAATCACTGAATTTATTGGATCCAAATTGTGTATTTTTGAGTCTAGTTTCCAGAAAGTCCAACCACACTCAATTTGGACGTGTAAAACTCGAGTTATTGCCGTTTTAGTGAAGGTAGGTTAAAACTGTCTTTTTTTACAGCAAACAAACGGTCAAGTGTTTTGATATATGGTTTGTATTTTGATGAGGTTATGGACAAAATAAATGATTTGGGAAGTAACCCCATGATTCTTGGAGCACCTCCAAGTGGTTTCATCCCAAAATAGTGTATAGATGATTTGTAATGAATTCTTGTGTGAATTGTTGTGAAAGCTTGATTTTATGCATTGAATTGGGTTAAACATTATGCGATGACTTGGACATCATAAGCTTGTATTGTGCACAAACTTATAAACCTATTATTGTAATAGGTTGAAGTTACCATTGTGGTAATTGGTTTCATTGTCTTCTGTGCACCCTAAGGTGAGTTCTCAGCCCCACTTTACTTACTTTCTTTGGGGTGAAAGAAACGTGTGTTCTAATGTATTTTCATTTGACCAGTATTACTGTAATGCCACTTGTTTACTAGTGTTATACCATATTTATGCCCTCATACTCATACATTAATGGACGTATTATAGCGAGATAATTCTGAGTAGATCTACTGGGTTTGACAAACCCCACCCGTGCTACTCGCGCTAGCACGACTGCACGCCAAACGGGTGTTTAATTGACCTAACTTCTATTGCTGTGAACTGGTATTCACAGCTGAGGCCTTCATTTACATTGTCAGCTTTGGTTGCGAACTTCATACACTTAGTAACTATCTATATACTGATATTACTTTATTTACTGAATCTATTTACATTATGTTATGTTTATCAAAACCTCTGAACTCACCAACCTCGTGTTGACACTTTAGCATGTTTCTTTCAGGTTCTTAAGCGAGCACGACTAGGATCACTACATCATATCATTCATCAATTGTTGGGTCAACTGAAAACATTTGCAGTTTCAAAATCTTATATTTATTTGGTTTTGCGCGTGTTTGCGCCACTTGAATTACAAACTAATACGCTTAAATGTTATGTCGTTTTGTGTAACTAGTGGCTGAGATCCTGGTATGTCATGCGCCTAAAGGTAATACCTCGTTTGTAGAAATTAAGGATGTGACAGATTGGTATCAGAGCCAATGGTTATAGCGAACTAAAATGAATCTTGCATTTAATTTGCATTGCATTTAGACTATAGCATGATGCCTTAGTTACACACACATAGATACGTTTAGCTTTTGCTTTACTTGCTTGATTGCTTGACGATGCTCACTCCTATGAGCGGTTCTTTGCAAGAATGGCATCATCATCATCTGTGCCTTCATCTTCATCTCGAGGAAAGAGGCCTATCCACTACGTTGCTATCCCTCCACTAACGGGTCCGTACCATTAGGCACTGCGTCATAATAACAATGAGGAGTTTGACTATGACCAACCTTTTGCTTTACCCCAGTATCCACCAGTTTATAGGTGGGAATACTATCCTTAGTATATGACCATCCTAATTCAGGAGAAGAATGTTCCTTTACCTCCTGAGAGCCGCCCTCGCACTAGGTCTACCCTGGCTAGGAACCCCGATGCCCCTTTTTACCTCTCCTTCCTTGTCCTCCCGAGCAAGCCATGGTAGCTATGGTAGCCACCGTACACATGGATCGTAAACGCGTTGCTGAACTATGGGACGAAAACAGGATGCTAAAGAAAATACCGCGAGAGTCTACCGAGGAAATCAAGCAACTGAAGAGACGGTTTGATGATTTTATGAGTCACTACAACAATCAAGTGGAGCATGTCACTTGACTAGTCGAGCGAGTGAATGGTGGTGAACAACGACTTAAAAACCTAGAGGGTCAAGTCTTCGTGTAGAATGCAGTGCTGGAACCCAAGGAAGAAGATCTCGAGTAGGAACCGAAGGAGGCACCAGAGGATGATACGGAGGAGGAACCGGAGGAAGAGCCCGAGGAGCAGCTAGACAATGAACCGGAAAACAACGCTGGATACATCGACTCTAACTGATTTCCTAGTCTATCCATTTTTCTATTCATTAGACTTTTGTCTATATCCGCACTAGATGGGAAGGGTTGTTTCCCATCCGACTGATGTTTTTGAATTTTAGTATTTGGTTTGATTTATTGTAGACGTACTTACAATTCATTTAATCAGAAATTATTATTTGAATCCATTAGTTGCGTGTGTGCTAAATTCTTTTAATTTGTACTTAAATGAAGTAGATATGTTGCATATTACTTATTTTTGTATGTTGTGATTGCTAAGAATGTCTGGAAGTGGTCGCGGACGTGGACGTGGTCATGGCACCATTAACATGACGCCAGCAGAGCTAAGCGGCTTTAATCAATCAGCATGTGGCTGATGCATTAGCAAACCACAACCCCAATCCGCAGGCCGCTCCGATCGGTAAACAATACCAAGTTCATTCATGATGTTAACCTGTTGTCAATCTTGTCAAATTATAACATCCATTCAAAATTGCATAATTCTGATCAAAATTCATTGCAGGTCAAGGAACCTGCACATTCAAGTCCTTTATGGATTGTATACCCAATCTGTTCACTGGAGCGGAAGGAGCCATAGGACTCCTATAGTGGTTTAAGAAGTCGTTTTGCCTCTATGCTATTTGATTCTGGTACTGATAGGAGTTCCATTTTGCACAAGTTCAGTCGATTACTAGATGTTAACTCTATAGCCTTAGACACAAACTATACAGTAGAAATAGCTGTCGGTAAGATCATAGAGTCTTCTCATATATACCGAGGTTGCAAGATAAGTATGTCTGGGCCCGATTTCAATATTGATCTCCTATCTATTACGCTCAGTAGCTTTGATGTCGTTGTCTGTAACGCCCCGAATAATGTCTAAGCGAGCCAAATAATAATAATGGGCTTAGACGAGATCAATTAACAAAAATAAGATGTATATCGGATATAAACTGAGTTACCTCTTCGGGATATGAGTTTGACGAGTTTAAGGTCCCGGAAACGCCCTGGTATATATAAACGAATCAGCTTGAGCAGCTCTCATTTGCAACTCAACACTCTAGTTCTAGAGAGAGAGAGAGAGTAGAGAGAAAAAGTAGAGAGAATTGAAGATTCAAGGCTCGGTTGATCTCGGGATTGAAGATCGGTGTTCGTGGGCATCCAAACAACAAGAAAACACCAAGAATCCAGGTAAGAAACATCATTTAATCGTTGCTTTTGATGTAAACCCGGATTCTAGGGTTTGGGTTTTTAAAAGTGGCAAAGATTCGCCCAAAACTCATGTTTTTGTGTAAGAAAACATGTAAGAAGCTTAGATAAAGCTTATTGGGTGATAAACCAAGGTTTTGGGTGTAAAAGATTGAAGATTTGGGTCAAAAATGGGGTGGTTCGTAATTTTCAGCCCGTTCTGCGAAACTGGGTGTTCATCCAGCGAAATTAGGTATTCGTCTAGCGAAACTGTGGATCTTCCTGCGAAGGTAGTTTTCAGCCCGTTCGCAGGTAGTTTCACAGACACGGTTTTCCAACGAAAGTTGGCCGAAACTGGCAGCGAAACTGGCAGCGAAGATGCCAGCGAAACTGCCAGCGAAGATGCCAGCGAAACTAGCAGCGAAATTAGGCAGAAATTAACTCCTTTGAGTGTTAACTTGTCTGCAGGCTGTGTAGTGTGATCCTAGCCTTGTAAGCTTAGTTTTGAAGTTGGCCTCGGTATCCAAGTGAGTTCTAGATCCCCTATTTATAAGTTTTTCCATGTTTTGGGGCTATTATGCATACTAAATTTACGTTTTTAAATGACCAAGATTTTAAGGGGTTTTAACAGGAAGAACGATTTTTCTATAAGTAAATGTGCTATATAAATGTTTAAATATAAAATTTTTTCGCACTGACCTGGCAGCCCAGCCCCAGCCAGGGGCGTTGCCCCTTGGACCCCACTAGGGGCTGCTGCCCCTAGGACCCCGCTGTCAGGGGCTGCCGCCCCCGAACCCCGCTGTCCCGCGGAGGGTCGGTTATGTTTTATGATGACTAGTACTTGGTATGTTGTGTACTTAATAATTTAAGTATTATATATTAAAATGGAAGATGATATTAATGAAAAGCGAAACTTAATGAATGTTACCCCCGAGCCCATTTGATGATGAAAAGTCTTGCAAGCACTATGATAGACTTCACTTATGTGAGTCTAATGTATTATGAAGGATCCATATTCATGAGCGGGCTATGTGCCTTGCAGTGTGGATCAACTGTCGGGGGTTAGCTACCGTTTTCATGTGTACCGACAGGGATTGGCGTTTGTTGTCAATCAACATAGAGCTCTTGCTTTGTGCAATCTCGTTTATGATGAAAGTGAAAGATAATGAAAGAATGAAAGATAATGAACATGCTTATTATGATGCACGTAATGTTATGTACTATGTTGTATGCATGGTTATTATATGAAGGATAAAGTTAATATTTTCTTAATATTTAAAACTAGAACTCACTCAGCAAAGCTGACTTTTATGCATAATAGTTGGCAGGTAAGTGCTGATGCTGACGATGGCACACAGAGCTACTTGGGGAGCTATGGATGGCATTCCTATTTACGAAATCTTTATTGTAATTTAAGAACAAGTAATATGTTTTGTTTGCAATTAAAGGACAAATGTATGAGTACGATATGATTTCCAAGTTTTAAATGAATGTCTAATTACTTCCGCTGCAATGTTTTGTTATTAAACTGATTTTATGCTATGATTAACCAACTGTGAGGCTTTTCGGGAATAGGGCCTTACATTGTCGGCATGGATTGGTTTTTTAGGAACAAAGCCAAAATGATTTGTCGCGAGAAGCTCATCTGACTACCCTTGCCTGATGGAGAGATACTCATGCTGGAATGTGACAAGAGTGGTGTTGTGGTCGGTATCATCTTTTACATGAAGGCTCAGAAGTGATTGAGGAAAGGGCATTCAAAAATTTAAGCCCTGGTTACTGAAAAGACCACTGAGGAGAAGCGACTAGAAGGCATTCCTGTTGTTAGAGATTTTCCTAAAGTATTTCCCGAGGACTTGCCTGGCCTTCCTCCACACAGGCAAGTAGAGTTTCAGATCGAGTTGACACTAGGAGCTGCCCCTATCGCTCGGGCGCTACATCGTTTGGCACCAAACGAGCTTCAAGAATTGTCGAAACAGTTGCAGGAACTGTTAGACAAAGGTTTCATACGTCCAAGTTCTTCACCTTGGGGAGCACCAGTGTTATTTGTGAAGAAGAAAAGATGGAACTTTTCGGATGTGTATTGACTACCTGGAGCTGAACAAGGTTACCATAAAGAATCGTTACCCTCTTCCACGTATCAACGATCTGTTTGATCAGCTGTAAGGATCGAGTTACTATTCAAAGATCGACTTAAGGTCTGGTTATCATCAACTTAGGGTTCGAGAAGAAGACATATCCAAGACAGCTTTCATAACTCGATATGGGCACTTTGAGTTCGCAGTCATGCCATTTGGTTTGACGAACGCTCCTGCAGTCTTTATGGATCTCATGAACCGTGTTTGCAAACCCTATTTAGACAAGTTTGTCATCATCTTCATTAATGACATACTCATTTATTCCAAAAATAGGGAGGAACATGAGGAACACTTGAGGACTATTCTAGAGCTTCTGAAAACCAAACAACTATATGCCAAGTTTTCCAAATGTGACTTCTGGATGAGAGAAATATAGTTTCTAGGGCATGTGGTTAATGAGAATGGCATTCACGTTGATCCGTCTAAGATTAAGGCAATCAAGAATTTGTCAGCGCCGACGACGCCTACGGAGGTGCGCCAATTTCTTGGATTAGCGGGTTACTATCGGCGTTTCATAGAAGGATTCTCGAAATTGGCACAACCTTTGACTGTCCTAACTCACAAAGGAACCATTTACAAGTGGGGTAGTAAGGAAGAAGCAGCTTTCCAAGCGCTTAAGGACAAACTGTGTAGTGCACCGATCTTGGCGTTGCAAGAGGGAACAGATGACTTCATGGTGTATTGTGACGCGTCAATCCAGGGCTTGGGCTATGTGTTGATGTAACACGAGAAGGTGATAGCTTACGCATCAAGACAACTTAAGGTGCATGAGAAGAACTATACAAATCATGACTTAGAGTTGGGAGCTGTAGTATTGGCACTCAAGATCTGGAGGCATTACCTTATGGAACAAGTGTACGATCTTCACCGATCATAAGAGTCTTCAACACACTTACGAATAGAAAGAACTGAATACGAGACAACGACGCTGGTTGGAATTGCTAAATGGTTACGACTGTGCCATCAAGTACCATCCGGGAAAGGCTAACATGGTAACCGATGCCCTTAGTCATAAGGAGACCCTAAAGCCTCGTCGTGTTCGTACGTTACAGTTAACCATCCATTCTAACTTGCATCACAAATTAAGAACGCCCAGGCTGAGGCATAACAAGAGCAGAATATCAAGTCAGAATCTCTCAGGGGAGCTGAGAAATTGTTTCGGGGGAAAGTAGATGGTCTTCTTTACTATGAAGATCGGGTATGGATTCCATTGTTCGGGAATCTTAGGGAATTGGCGATGGATGAAGCTCACAAGTCCTGTTATTCAATACATCCTGGATCTGACAAGATGTACCAAGACCTGAAGGTCATTTATTGGTGGCCTAACATGAAAGCTAAAATTGCCACTTACGTATCCAAGTGTTTGACTTACTCTAAGGTCAAAGTGGAATATCAGAAACCGTCAAGTTTGCTTCACAACCATAGATTCCAATGTGGAAATGGGAGAATATTTCTATGGATTTCATCACTAAGTTACCTTATTCACATACTAGAAACGATACTATTTGGGTGTGTAAGGCTTATAGAAAGGCTGATGCACCCAAAACAACCCAAGTGCTTCCTACATGCATGCACTTGGTACTTAGTAGAAGTTGTTTTGGAAGTTTCATACTCTGCACAGGAAAATATTCTAAGTATGAAATCTTCCGAAGCCAAAACCAATATCTTCCAAAGCCAAAAGTGAAGTCCTCCGAAGCTTCAAAGACAAAGTCTTCCGAAGCCAATGAAGTGAAGACATATTTCTTCCGAAGACTTTGAAGAACATGCTTTATCTTATGTACTTTTACATAAAGCTGACCAACTTTTCGTTGCAACTCTGAAGACTCACCAATTTATACAAGTTGGTGAAAGGTCCATGCTTTTTGTAACTACACATTCAGGTCTTGAGTCTGTAACTTTCTACTTTATGTACTTTTATCCTTTTTGTAATATATTAGGATGTGAGCTATGACATGTCATAGTCACTAGTCAAAAGACAAATCTGTCTTTTGACTTTACATTGACCTTGTTGTTGTCTAGATTAGTGTTTCCAGTTGGCCTTCAAAGTATGGCCAGCTGTAGGATGTAGTATAATGTATCTAAAATCCTTGTATCTTTATGTATGCTTTGTAACACTTGTAAAAAAACTTGAGAGCAATATAAAACATTCTTGAAAACCATTATTTTGTTGTTTGTTCTTAAGTTTCTGTCTCTTGTTTTGCATGTGTTCATTGTATCATAATATAAGTCCCGGTTCCCTATTTGATCTGTTAAGTGTTCTAACACTCTCCTCATTATGAGATTGATTGTATTGACCATCCTTTAAACCGTCTTGCAATTGGTATCAGAGCATTCCAGGCACTTGATTGTAAGATCTCACCATCTTAGATCCCTCAGTTTCAGAAAATACGTAACATCTCAAACGGTAGCTCTCACAAAGGCTGATATGGAACCGGAACTATGACAAAGTCCCCACTGATCACTCCTGAAGACTTTGATACTTGGTGCCAAAGAATGAAAGGCTTCATCAAGTCTCAAGACTCCAGGATGTGGGAGTCTATTGTCTCTGGACCTTACATACCAAGCACCTCTTCAGCTGCTGCTGGGGGTGGTATGATACCAAAGGAGGTAGCTGACTTTTCTGAAGAACATAGGAAGAGAATTGAAATAGATCAGAAATCCATGACTACCCTCCAAAATGCTCTTCCTAACTTTATATACAAGGGTTTCAAGAAGGGCAAAACTGCTAAGCAACTATGGGATGCACTAAAGCTCATGTATGAGGGGTCCACTGAAGCAAAAGAGAACAAGAAGGACCTCTTGAAGCAGCAGTTTGAGAACTTCACCTACAAGACAGGTGAAGCCATGACTCAACAATACTTCAGGTATGTTGAGATTGTGGATACTCTAATGGATGCTGAAGTAACTCTTGAAAACAGAGACATTGTAAGAAAGTTCATGTCCTCTCTTCCTTGACAATGGACACATTATTGTGCTGTTATCAAGAGAACTGAGAACCTTAATACTCTCACTCTTACATAGTTTTATGGTATTCTTAGTGGATAACTGATGCAAATGAATATGCAAAATCCATCTGGTAACTCCAGCAATCAACAGAGTTCAGCCCTTCATGTGGTTGAAAGGGATTGCAGAGAACCATAACATCATCTTATTTGCTATCCTGACAACTCACAAAAGGGTCCTTTCATCACCTTCCCAAAGACACCAAGGGAGAGTTACACTCAAGGAAGTCCATTCCAAAAGACAAGCTCTTCACAAGCCTTTGTGTTTGCTGATGAAAGCATAGGCAACTTTCTCTTGACCCTTGAAGATCTTGACTGTATCTATCCAGATGATTTAGAGTACATGGAGATAGTTCAACAAGTGGCTCTTCTCACTCACAGAGCCAAGAAGTTCTACAAGAGGATAGAGAAGAAGTTTCCTAGCAGTGCAGCCAGTGGAAAGTTTGGGGTGGACAAGAGCAAGGTAAAGTGTTACAACTGTAACAAAATGGGACACTTTGCCAGAAAGTGCAAGGCACCAAGGACAAATGGTGGTCAAGCATAAACCAGACCAAACTACACTGACAAAGCCAACCAGAATAAGAAGCCAAGCAGCAAGCTGTAGTTGCTGTTGAAGAAGGAGGCTTTGACTGGAGCTTTCAGATGGAAGATGCATCTCCAAATCTTTGTACATCTGAATGCATTGCTAAAGTTAACAGATATAGGTCCTATAACTTAGAGATGAGATCTGATTTTGAGTCTTTAAATATCTTATAATCTGATTTCAAAAGAGATGAAAATGATTACAAACTTAAAATAGAAGATTTAAAGAAAATAATTTCAACTCTTAAACATGAACACACCAATTGTAGGACTCAGATCAAAGATCTCATCATTAAGTTAACTAAATGCCAGGCTAAGCTTGTGATCAGCAAAGCTAAGATAGAAAAATGTGTTCTTGAAGAAAGACCTTCAAGAACATAATATCCTCATCCTTGCATGCAAAAGTTTGTTATAAGAATAAGCAGGGACTGTGATCAACTGAGATAGCTCCTCCACACATAATACTGTCTGTAAGATCTCCAAGGTATGGAACTTGTGAAGATGAGCTTTCCCAATAAACCCCTTAAATAAAGAGGATGAAAAGGAGACAATGAAGGAAGACTCTAAGAAGAGTGAAGAAGAGCATCCTAGAAGGGTCACTATTTCCCTAAGGAGAGAATTGGAGTTGGGATGACCAAGTCTAGAAGAAAGAACTTGATCAGAAAAGCCAAGAGGAAGTCTCAGAAGGCTCAAGAGATCAAGGCCACCTTTAACTCTATGCAGAAACAAATGTTTATATCTGCAGGTTTTGAGGTGGTTAAGGCTGAAGACTTAAACTTGAACTCTAGTACCAAGAGTTCTAGTTCTTATTTAAATCATCACAACATCATGAAGAAGGCTGATCAGTTGTGTACCACTGCTATACAACCTAAACCATCCAGCGCCAAAGGTAGTTCTAACCCTAAAAGAATTACTACATCATCTGCAAAGATGAAGATCAAGAAGTAAAGTGATCAAGTTCAGCCTTGTTCTCAAAAAAGACTCTCAGAAAGAAGAAAACAGACTGTGTTATGTAGTGATAGCAAGATCTTCTGATGGTCCAGTCTCCAAAACTTCCGAAGTTGTCAAAACTTCCGAAGTATTGAAGGTCAAGTCTAAGCTTCCAAAGGTGGTGTGAAAGACAAAAAAAGACCATGTGACTGAAAGTTCTTCATCAACATCAGCAAATGATCCTCCTAATCTGATAATAGGATCAATTACTATTGCATTGTCTTTATCTTTTTTTGATAAACCAAGACCAACAAGGCTTGGGTTTCCAAATGTAACTAATCATCTCTTTTGTGCAGGAACAACTCAAGACAAATAGGAATGTATGGATCATTGATAGTGGCTGTTCAAGGCACATGACATGCAATGGCTCTTTACTCCAGAATTTAAAGAA
Source organism: Flaveria ramosissima (assembly GCA_025215565.1). Lineage (NCBI taxonomy): Eukaryota > Viridiplantae > Streptophyta > Magnoliopsida > Asterales > Asteraceae > Flaveria > Flaveria ramosissima. Next base: position 57,272,145 of record CM046045.1, read on the forward strand.
AATTGATGGAGGGCCAGTTGCTTTTGGAGGAGATGCTGGAGGTTACATTACTAGAAAGGGCAGAGTCACAAATGGTAAGCTCAACATTGAAAAGGTAAACTTTGTCAAGGATCTTGGATACAATCTCCTAAGTGTATCTCAATTTTATGATCAGAGACATAACATGCCTTTCATTGAGCATGAATGCATTGTTCTCAAGCCCGGGGTGGTTATTCCTCAAGAGAATATCCTGCTCAGAGCCCCTAAGAAGAGGAACATGTACAAGATGGACATACAAGAAACATCTTCAGGAGAAGTTTCATGCTTTCTATTTAAAGCAAATAGTGATAAGTCTTTCCTCTGACATAAAAGAATGTGCAATGTAATTAAAAACATGAATAAATTGATTAAGAATGATTTGGTAACTGAAATGCTAAAGAAAGAGTTTACAAGTGATGATAATTGTGTTGCATGCCTCAAAGGGAAGCAACACAAGGTATCTCACAAGCCAAAGGAAAGAAATTCCATCACTACACCCCTACACTTGTTACATATGGATCTCTTTGGTCCCACCAGTGTAATGAGTCTAGGAAGGACCTCATATTATATGAATCCAAGGATCGCAATTAGGAATTATTAGTGTTAATAGGGAATAAGTTAATGTTTGCGGAATCAACATTAACCTTGTTTAATTGTTTAATAAATAAATATCAAATATATTGAATAATGATTATGACAAACACAATGATATGAACACAATTAATAAGCAAACATGATTTGATTCAAACGTATTTCATTAAAATTGATTAATGATTACAGATGAATAAATAATGAATGACATAAACAATAAATGCTTTGAACATGTTGATGTTGATGTGACGGCTGCTAGGGTTTATGTTTGTGTGAATTGATGTGATGTTTGGGTTTGCCGTTTGGTTGCTTGTGTGTTTGTGTTCTTCCTTTGATATGAAACCTAGGATCCATATTTATAGGAACACGTGTTTCAGTTAAGGAAACACCGGATCTCTTGGGATTTGCATAACTGTCTTGTTGACTTGTAACACTTGTATTATTTAAATACAAGTGTTTGGACTCCGCTGCTTAACAGGTCTTCCGGAGGTAATTTGTTCTTCGGAAGGTACTGTCTTCCAAAGGTACTTTGTCTTTCAAAGGTACTTTGTCTTCCGAAGGTACTTTGTCTTCCGAAGGTACTTTGTCTTCCGAAGGTGTTTGTTCATCCGTAGGAGTCTTCACTTGAACTCTTTGATTGACTTCACTTGAACTCTAGAGCTGATTGTTCATCCACAGAGGATCTTCGGATATACGTTACTTGTAAGAAACATATCTACGGAAGAACAAAATGTTCATCCGTAGATTTTTCTTACACTTAGTCAATTTCAGTAATTGACCAAGTATTATGTTTGTACCTACAATCATACACAAATCAACACACATATGGGTTAACCTATATACATAATGCATACATCAAAATAATGAATTATAATCATTCATTACAAGTATTGATTAAAGTTCTAAGCCTATACAAAATGATCTAGATCTATTGTTCCTAGATCTAACAATACTCCCCCTTAGGCTTAGACACTTCTAATCAGTTCTTCAAAATTGAAAGCTCCTTCAATCTTGACACCATCTTCTTGTTGAAATAAGATACTGCATCATTTTGATCATCGTATCTGTACTTGATCTCCGTTCTGCATATCTTTTGAAGTGTCTCAAAGCTTAGCCCCAAGATGTCTTCTTCAGTTGTTAGAGTTTCCATAACGCTTTGATTGTGAACTATTTCAAGCTCATCTTCTTCTGTGATTCTTAGTTCTGATACTTCTTTAATGTTAGCTCCTTTCAAAAGCCCAGCACCATATCTTCTTCTCTTGTATGCTTTTGCATGCAGTTTATCCACCACTTGTATCATGTGAACATATAAGCATATATCATTCTGTGCTCTTTCATCAGACATCTTTGGGAAGAATTTGTCATGCAAGTATGGTGTGTAGCTGGGGTGGAGCAGTTTGATCTCTACTGGGTCAAAAATTCTTATCTTGTCACACTTTCTTCCCTTCAGCATTCCTCAGTAGCACCATTTCTTTTGGCTTCTCAACATATCCCCACTCAGTTATAGGAATAGTGTTTTGATTTCCAGCTATGACTTTGATGGCTGCTATTTTCCTGTTAGTATAACCAACCCTCCTTAAGAATTCATCATCAACTAATGTAGAGGAGTTGCTGTTTGATCTTTGTTGGATCTAGAGAGTCTGTTGCAACCAAAACTATGTCACTTAGAAGATTTTGAGTACAACATACAAAGGACTTCCGAAGCCAAGTGTGGAACTTCCGAAGGAAGAAGGAGCTCTTCCGAAGTCTAAGTATAAAATACACTTCCGAAGGAAAACTCCAACTTCCGAAGACAAAGAAGATACTTCCGAAGATCAAGACTTAAAGACAAAGTTCTGAAGACAACTTCCGAAGTATAAAGAAGTCCTCAAAGCCTCGGAAGCATAGAAGCATCTTCCGAAGTATAAGTGGCTTCGGAAGAACTTGTTCTTCCGAAGCCAGTTAACCTTCGGAAGACACTTCTATTATCCAGTAGACATAAGTATGGTCTGTCTGACACTCCGCTGCAAATCTCTGAGATACTGCATGGCGTTTTCTCAAAAGCCATGTAGTTGACCATACTTTAATCTACTGTTTACCTTTTATGTTAAGTACAGTTGCCATCTTTAGTTGGTGACAAAAGGTAAGTCATGGACATGTCATGACTACCATATCTTAGATAATACTTTATCTAAGATACCTTAACTATAGCATTGTAGTATATGCTTTAGTCGTAGGTTTCCAGCTGGTATCAAGTATAACCGGCTGTAGGATCTAGTATATATAGTTTCTCATTGTAACTCTTGTTTTATGCTTGTAAGTGTCTTGTAATCTTTAGTTGAGAAGTAATATATACAAGTACCTTGAAAATACTCTGCTTGTTCCTTTGATTACTTATTATATTATTATCAACTCTTGTTAAAGGCATTGCTTCATCTTGTTTGAGTGACATTATAAGTGAGTTTGAGAGAATCACAAGTGTTAAGTGACAAAACCCGATTCTGCAATTGGTATCAGAGCATTTTAGGCTCTTGATTGTGAGATCTTACCATCCTAATCAACCAGTTTTTCACTCCTCCTTATACCTCACTCAAAATGGCCCTCAACAAATCTGAAGTTGAGATGGGAACGATGACCAAAGCTCCCATCATCGACCCTGAAAACTTCAGGTCTTGGAGCAGAAGAATGGAAGGCTTCATCAGATACCAGGATAGCAAGATGTGGCAATCCATCGTTAATGGTCCGTATAAGCCAAAAGTTGCTGGTGGAAACAGTGCCATGATCGAGAAGGCCGTTGAAGACTATTCCGATGAAGACAGGAAGAAGCTTGACATAGACAGCAATGCTATGACTGTTCTTATGACTGCAATCCCAAACTCCATCATGGTGGGGTTTGAGCATTGTAAGTCAGCCAAAGAACTCTTTGATGCTCTTGCTCAAATGTACTCAAGCTCTAATGATTCAAAGAAGGACTCACTGAAGCAGCAGTTTGAGAACTTCACCTATGTTGCTGGAGAAACTTTTAGCCAGCAATATTTCAGGTATATGGATCTTATCTTTCCCTTCAATCTGTGGGAATCACTCAAGAACTTAGAGATCTTACTAGAAAGTTTATGAGTGCTCTACCCAATGAGTGGACATTCTACTGTGTCTCCACAAGAGAACAGAGAATTTAAACACACTCACCTTGACCGAACTCTATGGGATCCTTGATGGATACCGTTTGGAAATGGAGAAGAAGGGTCACCAAGCAAGCAGACCTTGAGCCTTCCTGCTAGCAACGCTTTAATGGTTGCTGAAGGCTCAGGTATCTCCCAGTCTCAGCAGTACCTGTCATACACCCAGCAGCCATCTTGTTCATCTAGGCCTTACATCACATTCCCTGAGACTCCAAGGTCTCATCAAGCTCAGCAAAGCTCCTTTCAGGAGGGCTGTGCGTTTGTCTCAGGGAGTGGACACTCCAATGATCATCAATTCTGCTTTGATGATCTTGAGTGCTTCAGTCCAGATGATATAGAGTATGTGGACATTGTCCAGCAAATGGCTCTTCTAACCTACAGAGCGAAGAAGTTCTTTAAGAGAACTGGTAGGCAATTCCCTCAAAACCCAATCACCAGCAAGTTTGGGTTTGACAAAAGCAAGGCTAAATGTTACAACTGTAACCAGCTTGGCCATTTTGCAAGGGAATGCAAGGCTCCCAAGTCCAACCCGGGAACCTCACAGGCCTCCACACATCCTTCCACTCCAAAGCCCAACGGAAAGTCAACTGAAACAGCAGCAATGGCTCAAGAAGTTGAGTGGAGCTTTATGGTTCAAGATGTGACTCCTGCTCAAGCACTCATGGCAGGAATAGATGAAAATAAGGTATATGAACATCTCTGTACCCCTGCTTGTATTGCTAAGGTTAATTGTACCAGGACTACAATATGGAAATTAAATCTGATATTGAGTCTTTAAATGTGTTAAAATCTGACTTTAAAAGGGCTGAATCTGACTACCAAAGAAAATTGAGGAGTTAGAGAAAACTGTGTCCCTTTTAAAACATGAACACACCAACTACAAGACTCAAATCAAGGATTTAATATCCAAATTGACTGAGGCTCAAGCCCAGCTTGTCACTGCTGAGGCTCAAGCCAGGAAGTATGCTATTTCCGAGCAGAACTTCCAAGCCATACTTGCATCATCCTCTCACTCCAAACTTTGTTATCAAAACAAAAGTGGGTTGGGAACCAATGAAATTGCTCCACCACACTCTTATGAGTCTGTAAGACAACCAAGGTGTGGTACTGAAGAGCAAGAGGTTCCATCTGTGACCCACCCTCTAAAGAGTCAAAGAGTGATGCAACTATGGAGACCATAACCATCACATGGAAGGAACAGGTAATTGTGCCCTCCCCAGCCAATGATGATCAACCCTGACCACCAAAGCCAGAAGAAGCAGGGCTAAAGCAGCCAGAAAAACTGCCAAGAAGGTGGCTGAATCCAAACTGAAGATAGACCCAAAGCAAAAGGGTGTATTCAATCAGCAGGATTTCAGGTGGTTGGACCTTCTGATTCAGGAAAAGAGTACAGTACCAGTACTCCTATCCTACCAAAGGATCAGAAGTTAAAGGGAAAGGTTGCTGATGAGGAGAAAAAGAAAAGAAACAGCAACCCTCTCATTCCCAGAAAATTAACATTGCATGCATAATGTGTGGTCTGCAAAACCACATGGCTAAAGATTGTTACTACAATCCTGCTAGCACACATTATGCAAATAATGTTAAAAGAGAAGGAGTCAGGGAAGGTTTCACATTTGGACCATATCAAATGGTTCAAGTGATGAAAAAGGGAAAGCTTGTTTCCGAAGCAAGGCTTCTCTCGGAAGAAAACTCTTCTTCCGAAAGGAAAAAGGCTTCGGAAGTTAAAGCTGCAAAGACTCACAAAAGAGTCCCCTTGAAACCATCCCAGAAGAAGACTGCTTCGGAAGAAAAGGTGGTGAAGGTCTCTTCCGAAAAGAAAGAAGCTTCGGAAGAATGCCAAGCTACAAAAGCTTCATCAAGCTCATCTTCTATGATCAACCAAGGGATGGAATGGAAGATCAAGGAAGATGCTGTAGCCCAAACCTCTTCTTCAAAGACATCAATTGAACCCCCATGCATAAATTTTGGTTCAATCATGTCACTCTCATTGGAAGAACCCAAGACCAACAAGGCTTGGGTTTCCAATCAAAACTAATTATCTCACCTTATGTGCAGGGACATCCATATGACAAGAATAACAACATTTGGATTGTAGATAGTGGATGCTCCAGGCACATGACAGGGAACAGATCTCTCCTTCAACAATTTCAACATTATGATGGAGGTCCTGTCCAGTTTGGAGGTGAGGCCGGAGGATATATTTCTGGCAGAGGAAGTATATCCAATGGAAATTAAAGTTGACAAAGTTAATTTTGTCAAACAGCTTGAACACAACCTGTTAAGTGTTTCTCAATTTTGTGATCAAAAGCATCAAATGCTTTTCACAGAACATGAGTGCATCATCCTCAAACCTGGGATGACAATTCCTCAGGAATTGGTGCTTCTTAGATCTCCCAGGAGAGGGGATATGTACAAGCTTGATATGAACAATGCTCCCCAATGGGAGAAGTATCATGCTTTCTTTCCAAAGCTGATAGTGATGAGTCAACACTATGGCATAAACGAATGTGTCATGTCAATTTTAAGACAATGAATAAATTGGCTAAAAATAACTTGGTACATGGTTTGCCTAAAAAGGAATTTTTCTGCAAAGATAACTGTGTTGCTTGCCTGAAAGGGAAACAACACAGGTCTTCTCATAAATCCAAAGTTGTTAACTCTATCACTACTCCATTACACTTATTGCACATGGATCTATTTGGTCCCACAAGTATAATGAGCATTGGAAGGAAATCATATTGCCTTGTGGTAGTTGATGATTTTACTAGATTTACATGGGTATTCTTTTTAAGAACTAAAGATGAAACTGCTGAAACTTTAAAATCTTTTATTCTTAAAATAGAAAATCAAGTTGATCACAAGGTTAAAATAATTAGAAGTGATCAAGGGACTGAGTTTAAGAAATTTGTTCTTGACTCATTTTGTAACTCAAAAGGATTGCCAGACAATACAGTGCTCCTAGAACTCCTCAACAAAATGGTGTTGCTGAGAGGAGAAATAGGACACTTATTGAGGCTGCTCGGACTATGTTAGCTGATTCAAAGCTGCCTCTAACATTCTGGGCAGAGGCAGTCAGCACTGCATGCTATGTGCAGAACAGAGTTCTTGTAGTAAAGCCACATGGAAAGACCCCTTATGAGTTATGGAACAAGAGGCCACCGTTCATTGGCTTTCTAAGGTCCTTTGGCAGCAGACCATACTGTAACACTTAACAAAGACAATTTGGCAAAATTTGCTGAAAGTCAGATGATGCTATCTTTGTTGGATATTCCTCCTATTCTAAAGCATACAGGGTTTATAATATTAAAAACCAACAATTTGAGGAATCCTCCAACATTGTAGTTAATGAGCACACTCCTTGTGTTAGGGGAATGGCCCTGATCATATCTTTGATTTAGAATTGTTTCCAAACTATTCTAAACCATCTTGTGAGAATGTTTCAGCTGGAACAGGTGCTCAAAGCAATTCTGATGAAGATCAACTGTTGAGCTTCCCAGACCTGCTCCAAAGTTCTCCAAGAACTACAACAAAATCAAGTTCCCACTATTGAAAGATCTGACAGCATAACTATTGCAAGAAATAGTGGAACTTCAACAAGGGATTTCAACTGATGATCTTCAATCTCCTCAGGTGATCCTGCACAACACCAAGCTGATGGAAGCAGCATTTTGAAGGAACAGGCAACTGTTAATGATGCTTCACAGCAAAGAAATGATGATGTTTCTCTTTCATTCAATCAGTCCTCATTGAATGAGATTGAAACAACAGCTGGACCAAGTATTCAAGCTCCTGAGCAAAATATGTCCAACTTGGACTTATCTTTGCAACTGGAGGTGATTCCAAGACTTAGAATTCACAATACTCATCCAGCTGAAAACATCATAGGGGAAGTCTCTGAGGGTGTGAGAACAAGGGGACAAACTCATAATGGGAATGTCTGCTTGTACTCATGCTTCTTATCCCAAATGGAACCCAAGAAGGTGGAAGATGCCTTGAAAGATAGTAGCTGGGTTGAATCAATGCAAGAGGAGCTGCTTCAATTCAAAAGACAAAAGGTTTGGAACCTATGTCCGCTACCATCTGGTCAAGTACCTATAGGCACCAAATGGGTATTCAGAAACAAAAGAGATGACAGAGGCTTGATTATCAAGAACAAGGCAAGACTGGTGGTTCAAGGATACACTCAAGAGGAAGGGAATTGATTACTGATGTCTTTGCACCTGTTGCAAGACTTGAGGCAGTTAGGATCTTCCTTGCTTATGCTGCATCCAAGAATTTCACTGTCTACCAGCTTGATGTCAAGTGTGCCTTTCTATATGGGGATATAGATAGGGAAGTCTACGTATGCCAGCCTCCAAGATTTGAAGACCCACAGCACCCAAACTATGTGTGCAAGTTGGATAAAGCTCTATATGGGCTGCACCAAGCACCTAGGCTGTGGTATGAGACATTGTCTCAATTTCTTCTGAAGAATGGTTATACTAGAGGTACCATTGATAAGACTCTCTTCATCAGAAAGTCTGGGAAAGACATTTTGCTAGTTCAAGTCTATGTTGATGACATCATATTTGGTTCCTCAAATGACCAAATGTGCAAAGACTTTGAGAGCATTATGAAGAAGAAGTTCGAGATGAGTTCTATGGGAAAATGGACTTTTTCCTTGGAATTCAGGTAAAGCAACTGAAGCAAGGGTTCTTCATCAATCAATCTAAGTATGTCAATGATATCTTAGAGAGATTTGATATGAAGGATTGTAAAGCAAAGACACCCATACCCAGAAACCATGATTTATGCCCTGATTCTGAGGGGGAGGATACTGATCAACATCAGTATAGAGCAATCATTGGTTCTCTGATGTATCTCACAGCAAGTAGACCTGATATCATGTTTGCAACTTGCATCTGTGCAAGATATCAGGCTGCTCCAAAGGTGTCTCACCTAATTGCTGTCAAGAGAATCCTCAGATACCTCAAAGGAGCACCTAAGTTAGGTCTCTGGTATCCAAGAAATAGTGATTTTAATCTCTATGGTTACTCTGATAGTGATTTATGGTGGCTGCAACATCAACAAGAAATCAACATCAGGTGGATGTCAATTTCTTGGTGGAAGGATCATCTCATGGCAATGCAAAAAGCAATCCTGTGTCTCTACATCAACTGCTGAAGCTGAATACATTGCTGCTGCAAGTTGCTGTGCTCAGCTGCTGTGGATTCAAAACCAGATGATTGACTATGGATTCAACTTCATGAGCACTCCTATCCACATTGACAACAACAGTGCTATATCCATCACTGAAAATCCAGTGAAGCACTCTAAGACAAAGCACATTGATATCAGGTATCATTTCATTAGAGATATTCATGAGAAAAATCTTATAAAACTAATCAAAGTTGATTCAAATGAACAATATGCTGATTTGTTCACCAAAGCATTTGATGAACAAAGATTTAAATATCTCATTACAGCTATTGGGATGATAAACATTGATTAGTTAATCTCAATTGAAAACCTTTTTAATGTGTAAAGTCTTATGTCAAAACAATCTAAGCCCTGTTACAAAAGATCTTTTTTCTAAGTATAAGTTCTTCCGAAGAGAAATTAGCCCTCGGAAGATATCTAGCATAACTTCCGAAGCAAATTTCTCATAGGATAATTTTCTTCTCGGAAGAGTGTTAAGTCTCGGAAGAAGCGGAAGAAGCGATTGAGTTCACCTCAGATCTACTTCCGAAGCACTTAATACTCCATCTGAAAGCAACATGTACTCTCGGAAGTAAGCAATTTACCTTCGGAAGTACATTTGCCTTCGGAAGAACATTACCTTCGGAAATACATTATACTCGGAAGAAAGATTTTACTGTGTAACGGAAATCTTTTGGGCCCCACACTGTAAAAAGTAAAGATTTTGTTAATGATGTCGGATTATTTAAATGGTCTAACCTTACCGCCCTTGTCACATCATCCACTGAACCCTCACATCATCTTATCCAAACCACCCTTTAAACCGCCATTTCACCCATTTAAATACTTCCGGTTAATCACTTACACTCTTTTTACCAAATTCACTGCCCTAAAAGCTTTCTTCTTCTCCAATTTACCTTACTCAGAACTTTTCTACTGCTATCTTTCTCAAATGGCCTTAAACCCTCAGCACAACCAGGTCGCACTCCTTGACTCTTCAAGGGATGATGACTTCTCTGATATCATTTCTTTCTTAGCCCAATCTTCATACTACACTGCCTTGACCGTAAACCCTACCATCTACTCCAACCAAATGTCCGAATTTTGGGCAAATGGTCGGATTGAAACCCTAAACGGGGTTCGTGCTATTAGGTCAAGTGTTTGTGGCCAAGAGTTGGTCATCACTGAACAGATCATCAGGGAGCATCTTGAGCTCCATGATGAAGGCGCACCGACGGAATTCCCCAAATCTGAGTTAGATAGTTCTTATCTCCAAATGGGATACGGTGGAGATGTAAGCAGGTCAACGGTCTACAAATTCAACTTCTCCTACAAGTGGAAGTTCCTGCTGCATGTGGTTCTTCACTGTCTATCTAACAAATCCGGGGGATGGGATCAAATCCCTTATGAACTCGGGTGCTTAGTTCACGGGTTGGTACAAGCCTCCGCTTCAACTATTCAAGGTTTGTGCTGACTAACCTTATGGGAAATCTGCAAAGGGACACATTCTTTATGTATCCCAGATTTCTCCAGCACATAATCAACTGCGAGCTAGATCAGGGTAAGCTTGTCTGTGCAGCTGCTCTGTCTGCTCCCCAAATGAGGCCGACCATCTTCAAAGTCTTGAAGAGAGTGTCTACCAACTACACTGGAAGGGATACCGCACTACTTCCAGGTATGATTGAGCCAATGGCTCCTGGTGACATCCCTGTTCACCCCACAGGTGATGAACCCACACCAGCAACTACCCTCACCATTCCAAATCTACCTTCTCCTCCATCACTGTCACCTACCAGAGACGTACCAAACGAACCCTTGTTCAATCTACTCTGATTGAACAAGCCCCTCCTCTTCAAACCAAAAAGGCTAGAGTGGAACAAGGGGCTCCCACTCAGCCAGAGGTCCACCAATCCTTCACTATTGACCTCAATATGGGTCTTGAGTCTCCTCAGTCTCAGACCCATGAGCCCAAAACCCCAGCTGATAGCCCTCAGGGTGAGTCTCTATACTCCCCTGAGCAGCCACAAAGGGACAGCTCAATGCCTTTTGACATTGATCAAAGTCCCGGGTCCTTAGGTCTTCATTCCTTTTCTTTCACTGACCTATTGACCGGAGCTGGTGAAGAGATTATGTCTCTCAAAGGCGATGAAGTTGATCCACTACACCCTATTAAGGATCAACAGAGCCTAGAGAAACCCTCTTGTCTCTAGCCCACACCAGCAAAGCCCTACTGAGGTGAGTCCCACTGATGTGGAGGGGACTCATGTAGATTCAGCTGCCACTACTGAAGGAGCCTCAATGGATCCTCAGGACAGTGGTAACGACAGTCAGACTGAATCTACGGCAACCATGCCCTTGATGCCTCTGAAAGAGACATCATTGTGCAAGGGAAACCAGGGTGCCAAGAAACCACATCTGGTGGTGAGGATGAACATACCAGGTATGTTACCTCATCTCCCCGTGATTCTTCAAAAGAAGATGAGGGAAGTATGCAACTCACCATAGAGACCTACTTTCTAAAGTCTCAAACCTTGAATCAAAGGTTAAGACTTTAGAGGATAGGTCTGCCACTCAGCAACTTGAGATTGAAAGTCTCAAGGCCAAACTAGCTGAGAAACAGATTGAGAGATCTGTTAGGCATGTACCAGTTCAGGTCTCCTTGACCTCTTCCTCTAGCTCATCTACCTCTCAAGATGATGCTACCAAAAAAGGGGAGAGTGTTGAGAGACAAAGCCAAAGACAGGAACCCCCAAGTCAAGCTCTTACTTCTTTGAGCTCAAGATCCAATACAACAAGCTGCCATCTTCCCTGAGCCTCCTCCAGTTGTCTTTCAAGTGGATCAAAGGATGCTTCAGGATCTAAATAGGTTCTTCAACAAGTTCCTTTTAGAGTCCCTGATAGAACAGCCTAGTCCAGATATGTCTGTGATTTACTTTGGAGCTCAAGAGCTTCAGAGGTTGAATGCACCTCCTACCACTGTTGAGGAAGTTGGTCAACCTAAGGCCCAAGTGGAACCTGAGATTGATTTCGAAGGGGAAACTAGGACTGATGGCCCAGCAACTGAAACAGTTGGGACAGAAGAAGGTGTGTTTTCACAGACTTCCGAAGCACAATTCAAAGCCTCGGAAGCAACAAGCTCAACTTCCGAAGCTGAGATTGCTGCTGCGGAAGGACTATTTTCTCTTTCCGATGATCTAATAGTCACAGATGCAATTCTGGAACTTGCATCTGAGGTTAATAGGGAGGACTTTCTCAGCCAACCATTAGCTATAACATCTGCATTGACCCCAGCTCCTACCTCCACCACCCAACCTGGATCTTCTATCCAAGAACCCCCAAAGTCTAGCACTTCCGAAGACATAAAGGCAAGAGGAAGATGACTTCGGAAGAGCTTCAGGAAGAAGAAAGGTTGGAGAAGCTCAAAGGAAAGGTAGACTACCAACTGGAAACTGTTAGCTGCAAGTACCAAAGCAGCTGCAGCCAACCAGGAGGCAGTCAACAATCAAAGAAGGGTGGAGGTAATAGATAGACTTGTCAGTCTAGGGGCTGCTTCGGAAGATGTACTCCTGCTACCATTAGAGGAGCTGATAGAGCTTGAAAAGGCAACCTTGCTGCAAAGACAGCAAAAAGAAGAGGCTGCAAGGTTGGCCTTGGAAGAAGAAAGGCTGAGAAAAGAAAGGAAGCTGATCTGCAGCTCAGGAGAGAAAGGATCACTTTCCTACTCTCCAGAGGATTCTCTCAAGAGGAGTTGTCTCCACACAATAGTGATACGATCTTATGGCTCTTCAACAAAGAGCAAGATCAAATGGAGAAGGAGAGAAAGAGAGCTGCAAGGGAGAAGCTGGTGGAGAAGAAGAGGAAAGAAGAAGAAGCTGGACTGTCTGCCGCCAAGAAGATAGGTGAGAAAGCTTGGATGAAGAATTATCTTAAAGCTCATGGCTTCTCTGGCAGGCAGGTGGGTCCAATGTCTGAGAAGACTCTCCAACGACATGTCAGTGACATCAAGGCTGACATTCGTGCGGGGAGAAGAAAAGAGATGTATAGAAGGGGACAGGGGATGACCTTCAAAGCAACCTCTCAACCCAAAATCCAAACCCAACCTCAACCTGAACCTATACCCTTTCCCTTCCCAATCAAAACTGAACCTGAACCTTTCACCCCTGAACCTACACCATCACACCTACCAACCTCTTCACCTCAACCACCTAAACTACCATCATCCACCCAAAAACCTTAGCCAGAACCCAAACTCCTAAACCTACCCAACAACCAATCAAACCATCCCCTCAGCCTTCCAAACATCTCTCTATGGAGGAATTCAAGGCGATCAAAACTAAGCTCATCAACTGCACAACTCTGAGCGACATCTCCTGTGAGGAGGATTCAGTCAACCTGACTTATGTTGATGGATCCTCAAGTTCCCTCACAAGAGATGAGTTTCTTGATCTGCCCAGAGGAACTTTGGACCAAGCTGCAAAACTCCTTGGCCTCAATTCTGATACATTAAATGAGGAAGAAAAGAAGCTGAGGAGAAAGCTGGTGACTCTGCTGGATACAAAGAAAGGAGATAGGGTACCAAGACAACCTCTTGTACCCAGAAAGAAGATAGTCCAGTGGAGGTTCGAAGACTCTTCTCACAACTTGTTGTTGAGAGAGAGAATGGTGAGATTAACAGGCTGAATGCCTCATCTCTGCTACACTTAAGCAGATTTGATATTGCTGAGTTAGCAGAGAAACCATTCTCCAACCCTTCAAACTCCGATGTAGCTGCCCACATCAGAAATCATCTAGGCAGCCTTCAATGGCCGAGCTTACTGCCAGAAGCAAGGTCGAAGAGGAGTTAAAACTAGAGAGGAGAGGAAAGGAAAGGATCAGCAACCAAAGGCAAAGCCTTTCTTCAAATGGTTGAAGGTCCTGAACTTGAGTCCATAGTTAGAAATGGGAGTATGACTACAACTCCCGTCAACTAACTCTCTTCAGGGGGTCACAACAAAGGGTACATGTCATTCAAAGTGATAGACTGGATCTCCTATCTAAGAATGACTTGTACAAGCTTCTCAGCACTACTTCCGGGAAGAACAGAGAGACAGACAAATATCTTTTGTCCCTGGTGCTGAAGTTTGAGAAGCAGAAATAAGTGAAGTTTTGGTAGCATCAGCCTAGGGGGAGTTTGTTGGATCTAAGAGGCTGTTGCAACCAAAACTATGTCACTTAGAAGATTTTGAGTACAACATACAAAGGAACTTCCGAAGCCAAGTGTGGAACTTCCGAAGGAAGAAGGAGCTCTTCCGAAGTCTAAGTATAAAATACACTTCCGAAGGAAAACTCCAACTTCCGAAGACAAAGAAGATACTTCCGAAGATCAAGACTTAAAGACAAAGTTCTGAAGACAACTTCCGAAGTATAAAGAAGTCCTCAAAGCCTCGGAAGCATAGAAGCATCTTTCGAAGTCTAGAATCAGTAGATCTAGTCATTATGTATAGGCTTAGTACTTGAATTAATATCTGTAATGAACTTTTGTATTTCATTATTGTGTATGCATTAAATATATAGGTTAACCCATTTATATATGTGTTGATTTATGTATGGTTGCAGGTACAAACATAATACTTGGTCAATTACTGAAATTGACCAAGTGTAAGAAACATCTACGGATGAACATTTCGTTCTTCCGTAGATATATATTTTACAAGTAACAAAACATCCGAAGATCATCTACGGATGAACAAATCAACTGGAGTTCCAAGTGTTCAAGAAATGCTGCGGAAGAACAAGAATACTGCGGAAGAACAAAACATCTGCGGAAGAACAAAACATCTACGGAAGACAATATTTCTGCGGAGTCCAACACTTGTATAATACAAGTGTTACAAGTCAACAAGTCAACAAGTCAACAAGGCGGTTATACGAATCCCGAGAAATCCGATGATTCCTTATCAGAAACAAATCAAATCCCAAGAGATCCGGTGTTTCCTATAACTGAAACATCTTTGTCTATAAATATGGATCCTAGGTTTCGATTCAAGGACGATTGAGTCAGACGATTGATTGATTGAGAACAGCAATAGCATTACAACAATCATCAAAAGTCTTTCGATCATCATAACATATACAACATCATAGCATTCATTGATATCGTACATTCATTCTTTTGTAATCAATAACACATTATAATAAAATATTGATTAATCATTAATTGTGTTTTGTTTCGTGTGTTCTTGATATTTCATTGATATTTAAAGTTGCTTAAATACAATTAAACCAAATCAACGTTAATTCCGCTAACGTTGACTTGACATCGATTCACACTGATAATTCCTGTTGACGATCCTGGATTCACAGGTGGTATCAGAGCCAAGTGCTCATTGATTTAGATCAATTGATCTATCAGTGTTAGTTGTGTTTTAATTGTTTTGATTTCGCTTAACAGCAATCGTTTTTAATTAACTTGTTTCTATATTCAAATCAATTGAATAGTAGATCTTGTTAACATCATGAGCAACTTCAGTGGTTCATCTTACCAACCCCCGAAGTTGGAAACAAAGCAGATTTCAAGTCGTGGAAAATCAAGTTCAAGAATCATGTAAACTATACTGATTCTGACTTGTGGATTTCCATCACTGAAGGTCCTTATATTCCACCCACTCTTGGGCCGGATTATAATGACAAAAATCAACCAATCAGTACAAAAGATCTATCACCTGATGATGTCAAAAAGGTTAAAGTCGATATAAAAGCATACAGTCTGCTTAGTATGGCTTTACCTGAAGAGATATTAATCAGGTGTGAGAACTATAAAACAGCTCACTCCTTATGGAAGATTCTTCACACTCTCTGCGAAGGGAGTGATGAGATAAGAAGTATAAGGAGAGACACCCTCAGATCACAATATGAAACCTTTCATCATATTGAGGGTGAATCAATTCCTCAGCAACTTCATAGATTCATGCAGTTAGTCACTGAGATGAATATTCTAGAGTTGAAGTATACTAGTGAGGAATTAAACAAGAAAATGCTCCACACTTTGCCAGAAAGTTGGAAGCATACTGTGTCCATGTTCAAGAACACTATAGATCTGAAAGCTACTGGATTAGATACTCTGGTTGCAAAAGTGGAAGCTCTTGAAATGGACGAAAAATCAAGAAACAAGAGTGTGAGAACTCATGTCTCACCCTATCACTTCAAAGAAACAAATAATGTAGGAAGTGCTTTTATTTCAAACAATGAAAGTGATAACTCTTGTGCTAGGAGTGATGATGAGGAGGAAGTTAGCTTCTATGCTTCAAAACCCTCAAAGAAATCATCTCAAGACAAGCAGCAGAAGAATAAAGGAAGAACTACTGATAGACAAGATACAACTGCAACAACAACTAAGTCTTCCTTTTCAGCAAATCAGTCAGAACCAATAACTGTGATATTGGACTCTGAAGAACAAAGAGCAGCCTTTGCAGCTTTTAGCTCAAGTTTTCAAGCATATCTGGGAAGCTCTCTAACATCAGCCAATATCTGTCAACAAGACTTAGAAGAACTACCTCCAGATGTAGTGGAAGAGATGGATCTACAATGGCAGATGGCCATGATTGCTTATAGAGCTAAGCAATATCTCAGGAGAAATAAGAACTTGGCTTCAGCAAGCAAAACATCAAAGATTGGTGTTGACAAATCAAAAGTGAGATGCTACAAATGCAATCTCTATGGACATTTCTCAAGAGAATGCAATCAACAGTCTTATCCAGAGATGAGACAACATCAGCAGCATCAACAACATCAGATTCAAGCAAATCAACAATCTTCTCAAAGACCTCTGCACAAGCAATCTCAACTGATCAATGCTTCCCCACCAGCCACCAAAGAATCAGCAGGACCAAGTAACTCAAAGGAGTCAGGGCTGATCATACTTCAAGATGGAACGTGTGACTGGAGTTTGTATGAGAAGGAAGTTTTGGAAGAAAATCAAGCATTGATGGCCCATATGGATCAAACAGTTCCACCAATGGCAAAAGAGGTAAAAGAAAGATTGTGTTCATCAACTTGTGTTGAGGAAGTTGAACGATATAGAGTCCATGCTCAACAGTTGGCTGATAAAGTAAAAGAAACAATGATTTTGAATGAATCTCATGTTAGAGAACATAAATTATATCAAATAAAAATTAATTCTTTGCAAAAGGATTTAGAAAAATTTGTTTCTGAAAATTATAGCCTAAAAGCCCAAGTTGAGCATTTGACCACTTCCTTAACAAAATCCATGGCTGATCATGCATCAACTGAAGTGAAACTTCAGAAGTTTCAATTATCATCTCAGCAATATGAGAAATTACTAACTTCTCATATTGAATCAAAGAAAAGGTCTGGGTTGGGTTATAATGCGGTTGCACCACCTATAAATGATAATTACACATCCTTACCTACAACAATGACAAACACTCTGTCAAATCATTTTGTGCCTAGCACTAAATTTGAAAAAGATTCAACTAAAACTAAAATTAATGATAAAGCTGAGGTGAGTGAAACTGAATCATCTGAATCAGAATCATTAGATCAAAATGATTCAGAATTTGATTATGATAAGTGTGATGACTTGGATGATTCTGATGAACATGATGTTGATCAAACAAGCACTGGTAAAAATTTTCAACTGAAAGCCCATATTCCAAAAGTGCTTGAAGAAACAAAGTTGCCATACCCTCCTAAACAAAGAAACATGTTGAAGACCATCTGCAAGAGGATAGCTCAATTGAATGAAGGTCTTCAAGAACTAAGTATGCAAGAATCCTCCAAGAAATTGACTGATGAATCTGTCATCACTGAGGAAAGAGGAAAATTCAAAGGAAAGAAAAAGGCATCAGCAGATCATCAACTGAACAAGAAAACTTCAGCTGCTGATCTACGGAAGAGAAATTCAGCTCCAAACGATCAAAATGTGCACAAAATTGAAAAAGGTGAAGCACATTCAAAGCTAAAGAAGAAAGAGCCACAACAAAAATCAGCAAACAAAAGGAATGATTCTGAGAAAGAATCAGAAGAAAAGTATTGCAAATGGTGTGACATGAAAAATCACAACACTGAAGATTGTTACTTCAGCAGCTATTGTTCTATTTGCAATATGAACAATCATATGACTGCTGATTGTTACTTCAACAAACATTGTTCTATTTGCAACAAAAATAATCATTCCACACAGGAATGTTATTTCAACAAAAAGAACAAGACAAAAGGATCAAAGAAGAAAGAATCAGACAAATCTGAATCAGATTCCCAATCTACGGATTCTGCAAAGGGTTCAAAACTGAAGAAGCATGAACAAAAATCAAAGGCAAAACCAAAGGACAAATCATCATCAAGTGTTAATATACTGAGGAAAAGACCATCTTTCCAGCAGTCAAAAACACCACACAAAAGAGTGGATTTGTCAGACAAGGAATCAAAGGATGATGATTCATTCTTTGATAAATTTGAAAAAGGCATTCATATACCTCTTTCAAAAACAAAAGATAGTGAGACATTTAAAGGTTCATTATCAAAACAAAAGACTCAAGCAAATGAAGTTGATCTAAGTAAAGCAGAAAATATGAATCATGAATCTACTTCATCAACATCCCATTCAGCAGAATCATCCTCATCCAAATCAAATCAGAATGAATCAATCAAATCTGAAACTGAAACTTCAAAAAATATTCTTGAAAGAGTAACTGTTTTAGATCCTGTTGACAAACCCAAGATCACTAAGACTTGGGTTGTCACTTCTAACTGATTTTCTTTTCTGATTGCAGGAACAATATTGGAGAGCTGACAACATGTGGTATGTTGACAGTGGTTGTTCCAGGCATATGACAGGAAACTGTTCTCTTCTCCATGATTTCAAACATAAAAATGCTTCTTATGTGGCATTTGGTGGGGATAAAAAGGGAGGTAAAATTGTTGGTGAAGGAATGATAACCAATGGTGTACTTAAATTTGATAAAGTAAATTACTGTAAAAACTTACAGTATAATTTACTTAGTGTATCTCAAATCTGTGATCAAAACTACACTACATTGTTTGATGACACTAACTGTTACATTCTTAAGCCAGGATTTATTGTCCCAGAAGATTGGATTCTCCTCAAAGCAGCAAGAAAAGGAAACACTTATGTCTTGGATATGAACAACACTTCTCTCACAAAACATGAAACTTGTCTTATATCTAAACTTTCAGAAGATTTGTCACAATTATGGCATAGAAGACTTGTTCATTCTAACATGAAAAATATGAATAAATTGGTGAAACATGACTGGTCATTGGATTACCAAATAAAGAGTTCCATTGCTCAACTCATTGCTCTTCTTGTTACAAAGGAAAACAACACAGAGTGTCACATAAACCAAAAACAATCAATACTAATACTACACCACTCAAATTGCTTCACATGGATCTTTTTGGTCCAACCAATGTAATGAGCATTGGAAAAAGGCAATATTGTTTGGTGATAGTTGATGATTTCACTAGATTTACATGGGTCTTTTTCTTAAAACAAAAGAGTGAAACATCAGAAACATTAATGGACTTTGTCATCAAGATTGAGAATCAACTTGATACAAAAGTCAAAATTTTCAGGAGTGATAATGGTACTGAATTTGTTAACTTTGAACTAGATTCTTTTTGTAGGAGCAAAGGAATTGCAAGACAATTCAGTGCACCAAGGACTCCACAACAAAATGGAGTTGCTGAACGAAGAAACAGAACTCTCATTGAAGCAGCAAGAACAATGCTAGCTGATTCACAACTACCTATTACCTTTTGGGCTGAGGCTGTGAATACTGCATGCAATGTTCAAAATAGAACATTAATTGTCAAAGAACATAACAAAACTCCTTATGAGCTCCTATTTAAAAGAAAACCTTACATAGGATATCTAAGAGTATTTGGATGTCAAGTAACTGTTTTGAACATAAAAGAGTCATTAGGAAAATTTTCAGAAAAAGCATATGATGGTTTCTTTGTTGGATATTCTTCAACATCAAAATCATATAGGGTGTATATTCCACAACATAACATTGTGGAAGAGACCCCTAATGTATCTTTTGATGAAAATGTGTTCACTAAGTCAGTTAAAGGTTCATCATGGTTATTTGACATAGATGCCTTGTCTAAATCTTTTAACTATGATCATTTGACAAATGCAGGTTCTGATGAAGTATGCTATCCATTTGTTCCACCTATTATGACTGAAGTAACTTTATCTGCTGATCCCCCAAGGATACATCCATCTTCAAGGGACAACACTTCAGCAGAAGCAGATATTACATGTGGAACTGACCAAAATATATCCGGAGAAAGTCCTGCGGAAGAACTAAATGCATCAGGAGTTCCTTCGGAAGAACAAAATGCATCAGGAGAAATTCCTTCGGAAGAACAGCATGCATCAGGAGAAATTCCTTCGGAAGAACAGCATGCATCAGGAGAAATTCCTTCGGAAGAACAGCATGCATCAGGAGAAATTCCTTCGGAAGAACAAAATGCATCCGGAGTTCCTTCGGAAGATCAGCATGTATCCGGAGAACTTCCTTTGGAAGACCAAAATGTATCCGGAGCAGCTCCTACGGAAGAACAAAATACTTCCGCAGAAGTTCCTGCGGAAGAGCAAAATCCAACTGCAGATACTTCTGTAGCTCAATCAACAGAGACTCAATTTGATTATTTCTTGAATTCTCAAATTGAGATGAATCAGTCAGAGGCAATGGAAATGACTAATCTGGAATCACCCATTCCAGTTAGTCAACTCCCTCAATGAGAATTCATAAGTCTCATCCACTTAACAATATCATTGGAAATCCTGAAAAGAGAACTACAAGGAGCCAAAGTGGTACAGCCAACCTTTGTCTCTTCAACTGTTTTCTTTCTCAAGTGGTGCCTCCAAACATTACAGCTGCTTTAAAAGACAATAGCTGGATTGAAGCTATGCAAGAAGAGCTTCAACAGTTCAGAAAGCAAAAAGTATGGTGTCTTGTTGATTTACCTGAAGGTCAACATCCTATTGGAACTAGATGGCTATACAAAAACAAACTGGATGATAGAGGGATCATTGTCCGAAACAAAGCAAGGTTAATAGCACAAGGATACACTCAAGAAGAAGGCATAGATTATGATGAAGTTTTTGCACCAGTTGCAAGAATTGAGGCAATAAGAGTGTTCTTGGCATATGCATCATACAAGAAATTCACTGTGTATCAAATGGATGTCAAGTGTGCATTCTTATATGGAAAAATTGATGAGGAAGTTTATGTGTCTCAACCCCCCGGATTTGAAGATCCTCATTATCCTCACAGGGTATACAAACTAGATAAAGCCTTGTATGGTCTTCATCAAGCACCAAGGAAATGGTATGAAACACTATCATCCTTCTTACTCAAGCATGGCTACAAAAGAGGAACAATTGATCAGACACTCTTTCTCAAACAAGAACATCAAGATCTCTTAGTAGTTCAAGTATATGTTGATGACATTATATTTGGATCAACTAATAAGAGATTGTGTGTGAATTTTGAAGAGCTGATGAAATCTGAATTTCAGATGAGCTCAATGGGTGAATTAACATTCTTCCTTGGCCTTCAAGTTCATCAAAAAGCAGATGGAATATTCATCAATCAAGAAAAATACATACATCAAATACTGAAGAAATACAATCTTGCTGAAGTATCCTCATGCAAAACACCAGCATCAACAATTGATAAGATTGCTCCTGATCCCTCAGGAAAATCTATTGATCAAAAATTATTTAGATCCATGATAGGTTCACTTATGTACTTAACTGCCAGTAGACCTGATATTATGTTTGCTGTGTGTGTATGTGCTAGGTACCAATCTGATCCAAAGGAGTCACATCTCAATGCTGTCAAAAGAATTTTCAGATACCTCAAGGGAAAACCAGGACTTGGTCTATGGTATCCCAAGGATGGAGACTTTACACTCTACTCATACTCAGACAGTGACTATGGTGGATGTAACAGCAATAGAAAATCAACAACCGGTGGATGTCAATTCATTGGACCCAGGCTAGTGTCATGGCAGTGCAAGAAACAAACAAATGTTTCTGTATCCACAGCTGAGGCTGAGTACATTGCTGCTTCAGCCGGGTGTTCTCAAGTACTTTGGTTACAAAACCAATTGCTTGACTATGGTTACAATTTCCTTCAAACTTCTATCTATATAGACAATTCTGCTGCTATGTTTATAACTGCTAATCCTGTGCAACATAGTAAAACAAAACATATAGAGATTAGGTATCATTTTCTGAGAGATTGCTCAGAAAAGGGATTGATTAAGATAGTCAAAGTGGATACATCAAATCAGCTTGCTGATTTATTCACTAAAGCCTTTGATTCAGTCAGATTTAATTTTCTGATTGAGTCTCTAGGTATGATTAACTTAGATTAAGTCAAGTCAAAACAAATAACATGCTGTGTGCAATAATGCATCAGTATGCCTTATGCATGGGAAATGATAGTAAACTATAGCTTTGCCTATTTCTGCATGAACAAATAACAATATATCTCAACAAGTTTCTTGATATGTGAGTAGATTCAACTTGAGTGGAAACAAATCTTAGTGCTTGCAAAACATAATATTGTCATACTTGTCTGTGGGAAACTTCATTTTGAGAAAACAAAGTGAGTCTTATCCTAATGTGATCAAATCATTCATCTGAACACACTATGTAAAACACTTTATACTATCTATCTTTGCGAATCATACTCCCTCTGTTTTGTGTGAACAAAGACCTGGGTGTATGATCACCATACTGAATATCAGTATCAAAGGTGAAAAGATCATGCTCATCATCATCCCTCTGTTTTGTGTGAACAAAGACCTGGGTTAAAGGCACCTCTGTTTTACGTGAGTAAAGACCTGGTGACCTGATGATGATCATATCTAAAGCTCTCAAAAGAATCCTAAGTGATCAACTGTATATTATCCTGAGCTTTATCAACATCGCATCAATGAGATGCCAAACACATCTCAAGATAGCTATTATAATTTAAAGTACATAGTCTTAAGTGTGAAAAAATGATGATTTGACTTACAAAGGAGGACAACACCTTTGTGAATCAAATGTGAAGTCCATGACAGTTATTTCTAAAACAATAAAACATGATAAACAGCAAGCCTAGTTGATACATGAGCTCTTGTATGGATTTATAAGGACAATATACTTGCAATCAGAACTTGTTCTAGCATCAACTATACAACATAACTAATCAGGAAGAGGCTTAGCATTATAGTATGATCCCATCTTAAGTGCATCTGATCATTATCATATATTTAGAGTTTATGTTATTCCTCTTAAAGAAATTTATGATAAATGCTTAAGTTCATCATTAATCACAAATTTAGGGGGAGTAGTATTCATGAAAAAGCATCTATATCAGCAGCAGCAATGTCTATATCTTTATCAATTTTGAAGAAATTGAAACCTGAGCATCACCTTAGCCGTTGGTTACATGAAATTTATTTTAAACTTCCTTGTACTAAATTGTCATGTATACAAAGCCAACGAGGTCCTATAGCAATAATTGGTTCAACCAATGGAGTTGGGCCATACATACAACTGTGTGTAAATCAATATTAGTATATTAATGTTTATCCGTAGATTGGTAAACTACGGATAAATAAAGATCAATAACAGAAGTTGTTGATCCGTAGATGTACTACGGAAGAATAAATTGTGGATCACAATTAATGTGAAATTACTTCTACGGAAGAGTACAATGTGGGACCCACTGAATAAATCCGAGAAAATTAATATGTCTGAGGGTATAAATAAAGAGATTTGACTTGTCAAATGCATTATTCACTTTTTCAGCTCACTTTTTCAGACCTAGAAAATCTCACTCAACAAATTTTTCCCACTTTCTCAACATTCAAAATTTACCAAATCAAACCTTAAGCAAACATATATCTGTGTTCTTAATCAGCGTTTATTAAGGTAAAACATGTCGTAATCATCAAGAATGAACAAGTTGATTCTTGTTTTATCTCACAACTGTTCGTATTCTTATATCAATAATGTGATTCTAACGAAGTCTTTTCTTATGAACAGATGGATCAACGATTTGCAAAAGAGCATAATGTGTGTGCTTTCTTGAACCCTGACGATCCTGTGTCAGAAGGATGTCAAGAAGTTATGAGACTCTGAAGAAGATCAGCAAGATGAAGATCAACTATAAGTATGATGATCAGAAGACTGCTGTCTCCTACTTCTACAACAAGATGATTGCAAGAATCAAAGATCTTGCAGTTTTGAAGGACTGATTGCAAGTAGCTAAGCCTAAGGGGGAGTATTGTTAGGTCTAGAATCAGTAGATCTAGTCATTATGTATAGGCTTAGTACTTGAATTAATATCTGTAATGAACTTTTGTATTTCATTATTGTGTATGCATTAAATATATAGGTTAACCCATTTATATATGTGTTGATTTATGTATGGTTGCAGGTACAAACATAATACTTGGTCAATTACTGAAATTGACCAAGTGTAAGAAACATCTACGGATGAACATTTCGTTCATCCGTAGATATATATTTTACAAGTAACAAAACATCCGAAGATCATCTACGGATGAACAAATCAACTGGAGTTCCAAGTGTTCAAGAAATGCTGCGGAAGAACAAGAATACTGCGGAAGAACAAAACATCTGCGGAAGAACAAAACATCTACGGAAGACAATATTTCTGCGGAGTCCAAACACTTGTATAAATACAAGTGTTACAAGTCAACAAGTCAACAAGTCAACAAGGCGGTTATACGAATCCCGAGAAATCCGATGATTCCTTATCAGAAACAAATCAAATCCCAAGAGATCCGGTGTTTCCTATAACTGAAACATCTTTGTCTATAAATATGGATCCTAGGTTTCGATTCAAGGACGATTGAGTCAGACGATTGATTGATTGAGAACAGCAATAGCATTACAACAATCATCAAAAGTCTTTCGATCATCAAAACATATACAACATCAAAGCATTCATTGATATCGTACATTCATTCTTTTGTAATCAATAACACAGTATAATAAAATATTGATTAATCATTAATTGTGTTTTGTTTCATGTGTTCTTGATATTTCATTGATATTTAAAGTTGCTTAAATACAATTAAACCAAATCAACGTTAATTCCGCTAACGTTGACTTGACATCGATTCACACTGATAATTCGTGTTGACGATCCTTGGATTCACAAAGTGGCTTCGGAAGAACTTGTTCTTCCGAAGCCAGTTAACCTTCGGAAGACACTTCTATTATCCAGTAGACATAAGTATGGTCTGTCTGACACTCCGCTGCAAATCTCTGAGATACTGCATGGTGTTTTCTCAAAAGCCATGTAGTTGACCATACTTTAATCTACTGTTTACCTTCTTATGTTAAGTACAGTTGCCATCTTTAGTTGGTGACAAAAGGTAAGTCATGGACATGTCATGACTACCATATCTTAGATAATACTTTTGTCTAAGATACCTTAACTATAGCATTGTAGTATATGCTTTAGTCGTAGGTTTCCAGCTGGTATCAAGTATAACCGGCTGTAGGATCTAGTATATATAGTTTCTCATTGTAACTCTTGTTTTATGCTTGTAAGTGTCTTGTAATCTTGAGTTGAGAAGTAATATATACAAGTACCTTGAAAATACTTCTGCTTGTTCCCTTGATTAGTTATTATATTATTATCAACTCTTGTTAAAGGCATTGCTTCATCTTGTTTGAGTGACATTATAAGTGAGTTTGAGAGAATCACAAGTGTTAAGTGACAAAACCTGATCCTGCAATCTTCTTTCCTTTTGAAGTGTTTTCTTATGTTAAGCATCTTCTATCTTAGCCTCCTTCAACACATCATCTATAAACCTTGTTTTCAGCCTACCCATAGACATAGAGAAATCTCTTCCCCTTGGATGAATTGGATAGTTGGAGATGATTAGGCTTTGCAAGTCTTTACTGTCTCTCTTAGGAAGACTTAGTAATGCTTCTGCATCATGGAAGTATTCAATTCTTCCAGATGACCGCTTGATGATTGCACAATCCCACTCCTGATCATACTTCCAGGCCATGATTCTGTTGTCTTCCATAGAGTTGGTACTTGTGATGTGATCAAACAGTTCTATCTAGGTAGACTTTTGCTTTGTAATCTATCTGACTGTTGTACCCAAAGGCCACACTTTGCCAGGTATAACTGCTTGTGGCTCTCTGATTAGTTTTTCTTTCCCTTTGTTCTGATCTTTAGATTCAAACGTTATAGGATCAGTAGGGAGTTTGCTTTGTTGCTCATAGGATGGGTTTGGAGCTTCAGTTCTGAATCTCACCCCTGTGTCAAGCTCAACAGCCATTACATGTTCCATCATCCTCCTAAGCTCACCAACTTTTCTTCCCTTAAGTTCATGTGCCTTGTAGTTGTGACCCTGTAGCCAACATATCATATTGTACTTGCTAAGCTTTGCTGTATCACAGTGGCCTAGATCTTTCTTGATTTTCTGAATGGATTGAAATGTTATGAATGCTTCATAGTCACAATTAGGGATCATGAATCTAGCAAGTTCAAATTCTTTTAGTAGATCCTTAATTTTAGTCACATTCATCCTCTTAACCATATCAAATGAAAACCCATGGTTGATAAGGGTCATAAACATGTTTGACTCAGGCCTTTCTTCTAATATGTATTTGGTGGTCAGCAGTTCATCAAATTTTGATTCTTTTTGTTCTTTGGGAGACTCATCTTTAGTAAGCTCATTCCATTCAGCATCACTTTCAGTTTCAGCATGAGACATAGGCTTTAAAGTTGAAACATTCACTAAGGGAGTGTGCTTAGGGGATATAGATTTTGATCTCTTTGGAGAATCTTATACTTCAATCACTTCCTTCTTAAAAGGACCCAAGTACTTCATTTTACTTGAATATTGAATGATTGGCATTGAAGCTTCAACGGATTCTTTTGTTTGTTTTGATTCAGGAGCATTAGTTTCAATGTCCTTTATCTTCTTTCTCAGTCTTTCAATCTCCTCATCCTTTCTTTTCAGCTGAGCAAATTGTTCTTGTAGAGTCTTGTTAGCTTTGTTGCTCTCCAACACAAGCTTTTCTTTTTCAGCCATCTCATGTGCAATTGACTCTTTTTGTTCTTTGACAAGCTCATGCAGAGCATTAATGACTTCATTGTTTTCTTGTATGTTTTCTCTTAATCTTTTCAGACTAGATTCTTGCTTCATCAGCTGATCATCTTTTTCTTTTATTATCCCTTTCAACTCTTGAATTCTTTGCTTTCTATTATTTGACTTGATAACAAGCTTGTTGTATTCAACAACCAGATAACTTTTGCTGACTGGGATATCATCATCACTGAGATCATCTTCATTGTAAGCAATCACATCAACATAGTTGGCTTCTTCTTCTTCTTCCTGATATTGAGCAGCAATCTCATCATCAGTCACTTCTTTAGGGGCTACACTAGCTGAGCTTTAATCGAACTCAACAACTTGATCTGCCTGTTCTTGATGTGGTTGTGTTGTTGCTGATGGTCAGTGACTGGAGATACAGGTTCAGTATCATTTGAATGGACAGGGGATTCAGTCTTGGTTAGTTATAGTTAAACTGTACTTGCTTGTGAAGCTAACTCTGTCTCCCCGGTGTGAAAGCTCTCAGTGGATTGATTTTTTGGAGTTGGAGGTTGTTGAAAAAGTTGTATTTGGAGTTGATTTGGTGATAGAGGGTGAATTGGAGAGATTGGTTGAGTGTTTTGACTAGCTGGTGATTGTGGTTGGGGAGATTGATGATGTTGGTGAATGGGTGATTGATGAGGTGAAGGTGAGGCTTCCACAGCGTTAGTAGGTGAACTCCCTTGTGGTTCTTCCCATATCAATTCTTGGGGAATGTTGGCATTGTGGTCAGCTACATGCGCAAACATAGGCATGTCTTCTCCTTCATACCTTCCACTTATCTTATTCAGTACAGATCTCCCTAGGTGTGCTTGAACAAACACATCACCATCTCTAGTAATACCAGGTAGATCAACATTGATGATTAATTGTAAGTACCTTGGAAACATATTCATCTTGAGTAGTTGTATGTCCTTCCCTCAAAAATGCCAATAATGCTAGATGAAATGTGCCTTGAGAATCTGTCAAGCCCAGACTTCCTGTTGGAGATGCACTTTAGATAGGTGTGACATAAGAATCTATATGCCTTGCATAATCTCCCTTTCTTTATCTCACCCTTGTCAAAATCACCATCATACCCCATCAGGTAGAACAGTTTCTCTATGTATTCATTCTCGAATACATCAGGGTGACCAACTTCTTGTTCTCCCAATTCTAGTACCCTTCTTATGGTCTGCTCATCTATCCCTAGTCTTTCATTCTTAATCTCAGCCACAATCACTTCAGATTCTCCATCTTCCTCAATTTGAGCTGAGTTCCAGAAATCGACTATGTGATCTTGATGAATCATAGGCTCTGCTGTTAAAGCATAGAAGAGCCTGGATCGTCTTAAGTATTTTATGATGTCCCTGCATCCTTCTGACACAGGGTCGTCTGGATTTAAGAACGCACACATATTGTGCTCCCTTGCAAATTGATTAGCCATCTGTTCATAAGAATGAAGACGATTATGTTAGAACTAAGTCATCATATTTAAGAATACGAAGAGTTTAAACGAAAATGATGAATCAATCAGTTCATTACTGATGTTTATGATATGATTTACCTTGAGATTAAGACTTGAAATCAGATTTAAGCTTTGTTTGATGTTTAAGATTTGAGTAATTTTGAAATCAGATGAGGGAGGGATTAGGTTTTGACTAACGAACTTCTAGGTCAAAAAGGTTTTGTAAAAGTGAATAATGAATTCCAAGTCAAAAACATCATTTATATTCCCTCGGACACATTTATTTCATTTATTTAATGAAGTGGGTCCCACTTTTCTTATTAATCTTCTGTGGAATTTATTTGTTCCGCAGATTTCAGTTCATCCGTAGGATATCTGCGGATGCCTAACTTAAAACTGAAATTTAAAGTTTGAATTGAAGTATAACTTGATTTTCCATAGGTTAACAATCTATGGAAATGAATTATACTTGTATAAATATGAACTCATTCGTAGGTTACCAATCTATGGATAGTCATATTTTACTCCCCCTTAAGTTTCGCACTGTAGCTTCTGCTGATGTTTACAATGCACTGTAGCTTCTGCTGATGCTAAGTATGCACTGTAGCTTCTGCTGATGCTTAAAATGCCACGATTGAAACTTATTGTTGTATGGTTCTAATCAACTGATAGAACCATTTATTGCTATTGGACCTTGTTGACTTTGTATTCATGACAATTGTGCACAAGAAGGTTTATATTTAAAAAAAAATTCATGTATCCAAAAGCCAAGTTAGTGCTCAGGTTCCAATTCCTTTATATTGACAATTCATTTGACAATTTTGTTGTTAAATTGTTTTCATGATTCTACTCCCCCTAAATTTTTTATCAATGATGAATGTAAGCATTTATCATAAATTAATAAGAAGAATATCATGAAAAACACATGTCTGTCCAAACATGCCAAACATAAAGAAGTTAAAATAAACAAAATTGAAAAATGAGTACTATGTACCAGCATATATATATATATATATATACATAGAATGGGATCATACTATGACACTAAGCATCTTCCTGATTAGTTAATCTGTTGAATGATACCTGATCTTAGTTCTGATTGCAAGTATATCTGTCCCCTTTGTAAAGACCTGGTATTTGAACGAAATACCTAATGATTAACGTGTAAACCGAATCAAATAGTGCGGAATCCTATTTGATTGGCGATGCAATCAGTGAGAACGCACGAAGAATCAATAAAGTATTGAATCTAACGTTAATAGTCGATTGGGAATCGATCTAATGCGTTCTATGAACTTGGAGAACGAACTTGGAGGTTTCTGGACGACTAGGGTACGTCTGGAGTCGAAATAGAATGAATGCTTATGTTTTTCCACGAATTGGGTTGTATTTATAGGTTAGTATTGTTCATTCGTGCGACTGAACTAAGTATGGTTCAGTCGTGCGATTGAACCATACGGTTGATTCATCCGCACGACTGAGTGTTCAGTCGTGCGACTGAGCCAATCTTATGTTACAACCATACGACTGATCCAGTCTCCTGGTTCAGTCGTGCGACTGAGTCATTCGTATGAAGTTATTCATGCGTGTGGTCCATTCGCATGGGCCATTCGCATGAGAACTTCATTGTGTTAAGTTTGAATGTATTAATTAATATAACATTATATGTAACAATTCAAACAACCACAAACCTAATTAACCAATTCAACATCGACTCATTAATGAAATATTAAACATTATAAATCACAAACAATCAATATCATTTCATTAATTATTCCAAACATTACATCAGCCACAGATAAACAAGATCTATTACATTCATATCCTGATCTAGGGACATACATGTATCAACAAACTCCCCCTTGGACCTAGATCTCTCTAATGTCTTGTTTTTTGCATCACCTCCTCATATTTCTTGTACTTATCCTCTTTTGTGACTCCTGCGTGAATGTCAAACGCGAAGCAGAGTCTTATGACGTTCTGGAACTGGAGGGCTTGTACTATATCCTGCGTATCATAGAACAGTGGCCACTTGTATAGAGTGTAGACATCATTAGCTGACAAGTTGGTAAGCCACATTGGGTCAAATACCCTGATAGTATCCATTTGACCCTCTTTGTTTAGGAGTATGACCGCTTCTCCTGTCCTCCAATCGTAGTACCACCACTTAAAGTGTGGAGTGAAGTCTTGTGGCATTTCCCTGAGCGGGATTCTTGACATCGTGCGTGGAGGACTCCACTTCAACACTATCTTTGGCTTTCCAGTAATGGCATCCACTTCAGACCTTCTGATATACCTTGTAGGCTGTTGGGGTCTGAAGTTAACCCACCTGGTGTGGTACTCCTTCCTTAGGGCAGCCTCAAACCAGCCAGACATCTTTCTTGGGTCAGCATACAACAGCTTCAGTTTGGCAAGCTGGTTGAGCTCAAAACCTGGTAGAGTCTTCAGATCATGTGGGAATCTGAAGTACTCTATCCCCTTCTCCATCTTAACTGCATATACGTTAAGGTCCTCAAAATACGCCCACGCTATGATCCTACCCGACACCTTATGATGTTTCTTGACTCTGTAGAGTTTGGTGTAGGCATCCTGTATAGGTGCAGCGCGTTGGGCTCTAACTTCTTTAAAACACGCAGGCCACTCAGCCTTTCGGTTATCAACATCATCATTAGAGGCTTGGGCCGTTCCCTCTGTCTTCTCTGACTCTTGCTCCATTTTGTCTAACACCTCAAAAGTATCGCTAACAAGGGATTCACCCAAATTGGGGACCACATTTCCCTCATTGTCAGCATACTGAGGGTAGTGCTCGGCAGTGACATCTTCTATCTCTATTTCATCAACATCGTTGAGCTCTTCGTCACTTGTCGAGTAGCACGTCGGAGCATCCTTTACAATCTCATCAGGATTGAGCTTGAAGATCTCTGCTAGTTGCTCGTTTGATAGATCGTGAATTATTTCCCCTTCTTCAGGGGTATAACTCACCGACCTCCTTACGATCCCTTGCAGATCAAGAATCATCGTTAGCTGAGTCTTGACCTGCTGAAGGGGAGCAACATCGAACTCATCCCTCTGATAGTTTGGATCTGTTTGATTTAAACATTCAACACATCAACCATTAGTTAACGATCAAAACAGAAATGCATTAAACTTAATATAAACATTAAATACATCAGTTTAAGTACATGATTCAAATACAAAAGTAATTAAATACATAGACATCTAATCTTTACTTTTGTCTTGGATCACTGGGTCATCACTTGGTGGAGCAGAGAAGGAAGCTTGTTGGTCTTGTCTATTCTTGGATCTCCTTTCCTGACCTTGAGCAGAGGCAGATGCAGCTGCATCTCCTCCCTTTTCATCATCATCCTCATTCCTCTCCTCTGTCCTATCTTCTTCAATCCCCTCATCATCATCAGTCTCATCTTCATCATCCTCATCATCATCCTCATCATCATCATCACCATCACCTCCGTCTCCCTCTTTAATCTTCAGGGGCTCCTCTTTAGATCCCTTTAGCTTTAGCATGATCGTCTTCTTAGCCTCCTCCAACTCCTCAATCCGTTTAGCAGATGTGACACTGTGCTCTTGGAGTTGGGAGATCTCGTGGCTCTGAGCAGCCATTTGTTGGGCCTGCTCCTCAATCAATCGAGCTTGCTCTGAGATCTGGTGTGCCTGTGCAGCAAAAAGATCAGCCAGCTGGCGGATCTGAGCCGTCTTCTCCTCATCAGCTGCTAACAAGCGCATCACCATCCGGTTTAGCGCGGAAAGCTGATCCTCTACCCCAATTGGAGGTAGAGGTGATCCATATGTATGTGAGGGCTGTGAAGAGGGTCCTGCTGGGTGGCTAGTGCTGGTAGTGGTGGCTGTGGTGAAGATGGGGCTGGGTTTGTGAGATAGTGGTGGTGATGTAGGAGTGAAAGATATGGTGGTGGTTGGCATATGTACAGTGGTGGGAGGTATGGTGGTGGTAGTGGTAGATGTGGTGGTGGATGGTGTGGCTGTGGAAGTGGTAGTGGAGGTGGTAGATGTAGTGGCTGTGGTGGTGACGAAAGTCAGTCTTCTCTTCTTCCTCTTCTGGCCGTGGGGCTGAGCCATCCTTTTCCTCCTCGATCCCGTCGAGGTGGATGCTCCCCCTAGAACACGGCTAGCTGACTCAGGGGCATAGCTAGGATCAGCAGTTGTCTCTCCTGAATCTCTTGGGCGTTCTCCAACCGCCCTTAGCCCATACTCTGTGGGAACAACCTTGCTTCCCACAGTCCTCGTTAAGGGCTCCTCGTCAGACTCCTCTTCTTCATCACCAGGAATAAAGTCCTGGTGGAATCCTGCTGACTCGGCTATCTCACCTGCTGGGGCAGATACTGGAGGTATAACATCTGAAGCTGTGCCTCTCGGTGGAATAGGCATATCATCTCCAGCATCCCCACTGTCATCATCATCCGAATCATGCTCTGGGAGCAGTAGCCTCTCATCATCTGAATCGCTGTCATCATGACGCCACTTGCATCTCCCTGGCGCCACATATCTCTCATTGTCCAGATGGCCAATCAACCTCTTCACTTGGGGCTTTACCTGCTTGCCCCTATACACTCTCATACGACCTAAAGTCGTGTCATCCATAATCTCTAGTGCAACAGCATCATGGCTCTCCTTGGGAAGTGAAGGCAGCTTCTCGTTGAAGATCAGCTGCAGAAACCTGGGGTACATACAAAAACCCTCCTTCCCCTTGGCCTCCAGATTCTCCACCAGATATGAGAAAATCATGCTCGAGAAGCTGAAGGGGTGGTTCAGCACCAGTGCCACATAGGCATTCTGAATCTGGTCTGATAGGTCATCGAACCCACCCCTCCTAGAAGCAATACACTTCAGGATCACATGCGCCAAGTACTTGTACTGGGGACACAGGTTGCTCTTGTTGAGCACACCTGAGTTTATGTCCCCAGCGTACTTAATCCTGAGAAAACAACCTCTAACTGTAAGTGGATGTAGTCTGGTGGGATGATCAGTATCGTCCCCAAAATCAAGTACTCTCTGGATGTCTGCTGCTGTAATCTCAATATCATGACCAAGAATGGAGCTCCGTATACTGTAAGGCTCACGAGAACGATCAACGGAGGCATTCTCCCAGAATGCCTGATGTAACGACCTGTAAGGCGTACACGGTGTAGAGATGGCCTTATGTATCCGAGAACGTCGAAGGAACGCAATAATCTCTGTAAACTCGGCCCCATTCGAGTCGTATGGTCCAAATGAGCACATATGTTGTGCTTTGGGTTGATGGACCATCTATCAGCCATTTGCCTGAAACACAAGACACAGAAGCATTAGTAACTAATACATCACAATTCAGTTCTAAGTATCTTGTTTAAATTCATTCTGACTCATTCGTGCGAATGAATCATGCGACTGAAGTCAGTCGGTTGTCCTTTCGTGCGACTGAGCTCATTTGGGTGAATGAGACATGCGACTTAGTTCAATCTACTGACTGAGTTTGCAATTGGTTCAGTCGGCCGACTGAGCTCATTCGCATGGTGCATTCGGCCGATTGACCCAATCGCACGATTCAATCGTGCGATTGGAGTTCATCCGGACGACCAGTCGCTTGACCCACTGTTCAGTCGCCTGTGGTTCGAATCTTGACCAAATCAAGTAATTTAACATGGTGTAATGGTCCATTAGACTCGCCATCTTGTCACTAATAACCTATTAAACTTAATTTTAACATTTTGCTTAGTTTAAGTTGGTTATTAGGTCATTAACAGTCCGTTTCTTGTTTTCATTCGAATATCACAAATTAGGGTTCCCTTTCTTCAGATATCAGTGAGATTTCACTGCAATCTACCTGTATAAACGTCAACGCACGTCAGAAGATCAATATAGATGTAGAAACGAGATCTAGACAAATTTTGGCAGAGTAACGGTACGAAGTGCGATTTAGGAGCGATTGAGGGTGCTGAGTAAAATGCGATCGACTGTGGCCCTTTAAATACTGAAGCTGAGTTCAATCGGCCGACTGGCCTCATTCGCTCAGTTCATTCGGGCGACTGAGGTTCAGTCGTGCGATTGGCCCAGTCAGTCGCATTCAGTTGGCCGACTGAGTCTCAGTCGGTCGACTGACTCATTCGTGCCCTTTCATTCGCACCTTCAGTTAACCGACTGAGTCTTAGTCGGTCAACTGACTCATTCGCACCCTTCCATTCGGTCGAATGGATCAGTCTGATAAGCCATTCGGGTGAATGGCTCAATCTCATGTCCAGTCGTGCGAATGGGACCCATTCGCATGATTGGTCCATACTTATGGTCCAATCGTGCGAATGGGTTAGACTTATGAAATTTTCTGCCATTTTGACCATTTTACATTTAAAACCCTTTTAACTATTGAGATTAACATTATGAGCATGTGATCATCTCAGACATGATCATTTTAACTTGAAAACCTTTTGATCACCTCAGACGTGATCCTTTTAAACAATTTAGTCACCTCAGACGTGACTCTTTTAAACACTTTGTCACCTCAGACGTGACTCTTTTAAACTTTGAAAACACATGTGGTCATCTCAGACATGACCCTTTTAGGTGAGTTGATCCCATACTGATTTTCATGATGTAGTCCGACAAACAAGCAAACTAAAATGACTAAATAAATTAGAAAATTAAACTAAAGTACAAAACTAAAACTTGTTTTTGGCTTTTTGTGAGAGATAAATCCTAAGATAGAAATCTACTGGATTTGGTTTCGGAATAGGCAGCTTCAACTTAGATTGACCACACCTGGACCAATTCAATTTTGGAATCATACAGGCAAGTCAAATCATTTGGGACTTGTTATCAAAACCTTTTGATGCTCAATTCTTGGTTTTCATCCAGAGTCGTTAGCAACTTTAGGAAATCATACTGGTACTATTAGATTCCCACATTGATTTGAACTTTCAAGAATTGCAAGCCACAATGATTGTCAGTATATTTGTCCTCTTAAATCCATACACAGACTTTTGACACAAACTGGTGATAGTTTTAGGTTTAATTATTTCAACTAACATTTGTGGATCCCACACTTATATGGTAATCAACATTCCTCAGGAGCTTTTGAGCGGTCTACGGGTATTTTACAAGAAGAGACTATTCTTAGAGCTTTCAAAGAGAAGCCAATCCTCAGGTCAGTGCCATCGCACAGCAGAGAGGCGGCAAACAACAATGAATTCTAGAATATCTAGGTTATGCTTATCCTCAGGTCAGTGCCATCGCACAGCAGAGAGGCACACAACCTATCTCCTTGTTAGAGCAGCTAATTTTATTTTGCACAAAATGCACCAACAACATAAGTCATTAGCTTGATAGCATTTGTCTTTCATTTTTTTCGTGCTTTGCTCTATTTATGGTCATCCGCACACATTTGTGGCGTTTACATGCTCATTACCCCTTATTGGAATATTGTTGATTGTGTTAACCAGTGATAAGATGGAAGCCCACAGTCAGTTGAACAACTTAGTTTGATCTTGAGATCACCAGTCAGGTCTAATCATCTATTGTGTTGAATCTACCGACATATCATTTGTGATCTAGCAACCTCTAGGTCTACTTTCTTTGTGTTACCTTAGTAGTTACCATTTTTCTATCATCTTCCCTTTTATATTGCTTAGACTACACAGACTTATACTTTGAATTTGCATCTTTTCTAAATTAAAATTTTAAAGTCCCTCTTGATTTGTTCCTGTGTACTATCATTTTCCAAAGGGTTTGAATCGGTATCACAGATACGATCTACCTTATATCAGCTATCCACTCCTTCTCCCTCGTTTTTTTTAATGTTACTGGCTGACTTATTTTCCCCCTAAAATACTAAAATCATAACTAGTTTAATTATTTAAGGATTTTAATAAACAGCTAAATAACATGAGTTTAATTTAAACAGACTAAACTAAATAAAGAAAAATAAAATAAAAAAGAAAGCATAACTAAACTGCATCGGACTACACATGATCATCATCAGGAATAACATCACTTTTCTTTTTAACGCCGTTGACCTCTAACAAATATAGAAAACGTGGTTTATCAAAGGCTTTTGTATAGAGGTCAGCGCGTTGAAAATCAGTATTAATTTTTACCACATCGATTAAGTTCTTTTCAAAACAGTCTCTTATGAAATGGTATTTAATACCGATGTGTTTGGTCTTTGGATGTTGTACCGGATTTTTAGTTACTGCAATTGCAGCAGAGTTATCAACAAAAATAGGAGTAGAAGAAAACTTTAAACCGTAATCCCGCATTTGCTGTTGAATCCAGATGATTTGTGAACAGCAACTTGCAGCAGCAACGTATTCGGCTTCACAGGTTGACAATGCAACCGATGTCTGCTTCTTACACTGCCAGGTAACTAATCTCCTCCCAAAGAATTGACACCCTGCTGATGTAGACTTGTAGTTCATCTTGCAGCCCCCGTAATCCGAGTCACTATACGCCGTGAGCTCAAAGTCATCATCATGAGGATACCACAACCCAAGTGTGGGTGTACCCTTCAGATAACGAAATATCCTCTTGACCCCGATCAGATGGTTGACTTTAGGCTTAGCCTGATATCTAGAACATAAACATGTAGCATACATGATATCAGGTCTTGAGGCAGTGAGATACATGAGGGATCCAATCATTCCTCGGTACATTGTGGCATCCACTAGATCTCCATTTTCATCAGGTGCTATATCATGATTAGTAGCAAGTGGAGTCCCAGCAGCAGAAGCATTCTCCATGTCAAACCGACTGAGAATGTCTCCCACATACTTGGTCTGATGTAGAAAGATCCCATTTGGTGTCTGATCCACCTGTAACCCGAGAAAGAATTTCATCTCCCCCATAGCACTCATCTCAAACTCTTTCTTCATAACTGCTTCAAACTCTTTGCATAAGTCTTCGTTCTTTGAACCGAAGATTATGTCATCGACATAGATCTGTACTAGCAGTAGGTCTCCATCTTTTTCTTTGATGAACAGCGTGCAGTCAATGACTCCCCTGCGAAAGCCGTGTTTCACAAGATGAGTCGAGAGTTTCTCATACCAGGCCCTTGGAGCTTGATGAAGCCCGTATAAGGCCTTGTCGAGTTTGTAAACTCTGTCCCGATGATAGGGATCTTCAAATCCCTCGGGTTGACTGACATAGACTGTTTCTCTGATTTCCCCATGAAGGAATGCACTCTTCACATCTAATTGATAGACTTTAATCTTCATGTACGAGGCATAGGCAAGGAAGATACGAATGGCTTCCATCCTTGCCACGGGTGCAAACACTTCATTGTAGTCAATCCCCTCGACTTGGCGAAATCCCTGAACCACCAGTCGAGCCTTGTTCCTGATAATGACCCCTTGGTCATCCTTCTTGCATTTCAAGACCCATTTGGTGCCAATGACCTTAGCACCTTTAGGTCTATCTACCAGAGTCCATACACCTAACTTCTTGAACTGAAGAAGTTCTTCTTGCATGCCACGCCTCATCATTTAGTGCATCACTGACGTATTTTGGCTCAAACTGCGAGACAAAACACCGATAAGCACCATCATGAATGTATCCCTTTTCCATAACAGAGGCATAATCAGCTGAGTACAGCTGATTTCGGGTTTGTACTCCTGATCTGACATCCCCAATGACATTGTCTAAGGGATGATAGACATTTAGACGTGATCCTGGAGTAGTAGGAACAGCTACCTCAGAGCCAAGATTGTGAACATGTGGTTCTGCATCTGAGGTAGAAGGAGTTTGAGGTTCCGAAGGCGAAGGTGCATCACTGGTAGATGCTTGTGGACTTTCAGGAACTGGAACCTGTTCCTCCTGACTGTTCTGATCATCTTCTTCAGCTTCATCTTCAGAGGAGGAGTCACTGTGTCGACTACTCCCCCTGACTGAGTAGATGATTCTCCCTGTGAACTAGATGATGTTGAATCATGAGATGGTGTATTCAAGATATCATACATCATCCGTGTAGCTAACTCGTCATCCGAAGGAGAGATAGGGATGTTGAAAGACTTGAAGAATCCATCATAATCGAAGAAGTAGGCGGGTCCTTTGCCAGTAGGTGGTGTTGTATATCTCTGAACATCAACGTTACACCACACTTCTACTAAACCCGTTGAGTTGTTGTAAACTCTCTTGTTCGGTATGTTGTATCCTAGAAAGATCCCTTCATCAGCCTTCTCGCTGAATTTACCTTCTTGAGTCTTCTTCAGAAGTGTGCACGGCGCGCCAAATGGTTCGAGATACTCCAAATTCGGTTTGCGTCTTTGTAGTAGCTCGTAACATGTCTTTCCGTGGCGCTTGACTATCAGAACTCGATTCAGTGTATAACATGCATTAGCCACTGCCTCATTCCAGAATTGGATAGGCAGTTTCGAGTCTGCCAGCATTGTCCGTGCGGTCTCTATCAAGCTTCTGTTCTTTCTCTCAGCAACGCCATTCATCTGAGGCGTGTAGGCAGAAGTGAATTGATGCACAATTCCCTTTTCCTTGCAGTAAGCCTCCATCCACTGATTCTTGAATTCAGTCCCGTTGTCTGAGCGTACTTGTCTCACCTTTAGCTTGTAGAGAGATTCCAGTGTGGTTACTAACTCCTTGAATGACTCAAATGTTTCTGATTTGGACTTCAGAAACATTACCCAAGAGAACCTTGAGTAGTCATCAGTAACCACAAAACAGTACAAGTCGCCTGCAATGCTCTTTGTACTGACTGGACCAAACAGATCCATGTGAAGAAGTTCAAGAGGAAGTTCTATTGAATGAACTTTCTTTTCCTTATGAGACTTCTTCGTCTGTTTGCCTTTCTTGCAAGCTACACAAAAATCAGGAAGTTGGAAATTCTTGACGTTGACTCCTCTCACGAGATCCTTCTGGATCAAGTGATTCATCTTCCTTTGATTAATGTGTCCCATTTCCTATGCCAGGAGATGGAGTCCTTCTCAGTTGCTTTTGAGAGAAAGCACTGAACTTCATGATCCGTTGTAGAAGCTGTTGACAGATCCAAAACATAAAGGTCTTTATATTTGAAGCTGTCATCAGAACTTGGTCCTCCGGAATCACGTAGTCTTTCTTTAGCACGTAACACTTCTTGTTGTCGAATATGACTTTAAATCCCTTATCACAGATTTGGGAAACAGAAAGTAAGTTGTTTTGAAGTTGTTGAACGTAGTTCACCTTATCAAACTTAACTTTCTGATTCCCAACTTCTCCCTGAGCTGTGATATAGCCTCCCTTGTTTCCAGCAAATGAAACATGCCCTCCTTTTATTTGCTTGACGTTTGATAAAAGAGCCTGTTTCCTGTCATGTGCCTGGATGCTCCGCTGTCTACAATCCACGTGTTGGTTTCAGCACTGTAGCGAACACCCTGCACATACAATGTAAAAGATTAGTTTAGGTTAGGAACCCAAGCCTTTACTGGCTTGGGTTTCCCAGAGGCATCACACATCATGAATTCAACCCATTGACCCTTAGAGGGTGAGGGTAGCTCAGGTTCCTTCTTGTCATCATTATCAGACACGCAGGATGACTTCTCTTTCCATAAGCCAGATTTGTGCAATGCCTGTTTGTGATAAACAGTCGACTGGCTAATAGGTTGAACTTTAGGTTCACTAGTTCTTCTAGGTGGAGTTAAAGAACTCCTCTTAGAAGACCTAGGTTTTGAGTCCTGAAGTTCAATCTTCTTCCTAGGTGTCTGATAGTAAGGACAATAGGAAGCAATGTGTCCACACTCTCCACAGTTGTAGCATGACCTGCTATCAACTTTATGATTAAACTTTCTTTGTGGAGATGTGTGTGACACTCTAGTAACATCACTCAATTTAGGTTTTGACTCTGGTTCTTTTGATGTTTTCTCTTGTTTAACAAAATTAACTGTTTTAACATGTTTAACATCTTTTTCCTTTTGGTTAACTGTTTTTTGACTTGAAACTTGTGAAAGATTAACATTAACAGTCTTTTTAGTTCTGATTTGACTCTGTTTGATCCTGACTTAATATTAACCTTTTTGAATTCTTTTTCCAGATTAACACAAGGCATTTTACCCTTTGCCTTTGAAGTGGCCTCCTTTTGTTTTGTTCCAGATTCAATTGATGAACATGAGGAATCTGGATCACTAACAAGAGGAGTAGACACCACATGATCCTTGATGGGGTTATTATTTATTGGTCTAGTCTTAGTGTTCATCAAGGTCTCAGGTGGTGGTGGAACCACTTTATAACCCAAACCCTCCCCGTTGTTTCTTTCTCTCACTAAGTGTTGGACAATGTGTGATGAACTTGTCCAACTGTGCAGTTTCTGTTTTAAAGAGTTAACTTCTACTTCTAAAACTGCCTTTTGCTTCTTAGTGTCTTCTAGGGAGTTTAGATAGTACCTAATGTCATTAGCTTGGTTAAATGCAACTACTTCAGTTTCCCTAAGCTGTTTAGTCAAAAGGTCTATCTTTTCTTTGTAACTATGCTCATTTTGTTTTAAACTCTAGCCTCAGTGCACAGTTGCAAATCTTTTACTAAGTTATCATTATGATCTAATAACCTAGCAAATTTCTCATCTATGCTATTTCTAAAAGTATCACAATCAGAACAAGCATGATTTTTAAACAGTTGGTCAGTGGTACTTACCTGAGGAGGTTCAGAAGAGTTAGCCATCAACGCAGCATCAGATGTCTCTGGTTCTGGTGATTCTGTCAATTCTGTCTTTGCTGTGGACGTCCCTTCTTCAGGCTTGTAGCTGACCTCAGTTGCAGTTGTCTCTTCACTATTTGACATCGCTATCTCAACTGCAATATCTCCTTCACTCGCGGAATCATCGTCTAAGTCTTCTACACTTGCAATGTTTGATTCCCCTGGAGAGACAAACCTAAAGCTCCAGTCCTGTCCTTCATCATCATGAGCAGTCAAGGCTTTTGGATCCTTGCTTGATGAAGTAGAACTGCTAGCTTGCTTGTCTTGACGAGTGAAGGACGAGAATGGGTTTCCGTTACCCGTCTTCTTTGGCTTTACACATTCTCTCTTGAAGTGCCCCTTCTCTCCACAGTTGAAGCAGGTCACTTTGCTCTTGTCAAAGCCAAATGTGGTATCCTTAGTAGCTACCAAGTTCTGTCCGGTCTTTTTCACAAACTTCTTCGCCCTCCGGACAGCACTAGCTAAGGCCCACATAATGTCCATCCTCTCAAGCTCCATTTCATCCACCTGCTCGTAGTCCTCATCTGCCAGATGGCAGTTTCCAATCTTCCCAGCAACAAGTCCATCATAAGAATGAACCACTGCTGCCAAAAGATCCATGTGCTCTCGAGCTACTTCCACAGTCACATTACCGAGGTTCTCGGTCTTCAGTCTAGTAGCATTCGCTTCAGATCCAATGTAGTGGGTACAAGAAGACCCTGACGTGTCTGATCCTGAAGGAGAAGCTTGTGAAGGACCCGATGAGCTAGACACAAATGCAGTCTGAAGAGGTGCTCCAGATGTCTTAGCTTGAGGCGTGGCATTGTACAAAGCTGGATTCTGAGTGTACGAAGACTTCTGAGCTCTGTACTTCATCCTAAGTGCTTCTTCTCGCAGCTTTAGAATGAAGTCATTGATATCCAACTTTGCCAGCATTTCATTCTGTCTCAGGTTAGACACGAATGAAGCCCACTTTTCTGGCAATCCATCAGCAAAATTAGTCACTTTTTCTTCCATGGTAGTAGCAACCCCATGTGTATGCAGTTCACTCATCAGATGGTAGAATCTATCTATAACATCGTCTAAACTCTCGTTTCCATCGATGAGAAGTTGTCAAATTCCTTCTTTAACTCCTTAGCCTTGATTGCCTTCAGCGAAGCATTCCCGTCGTATCTCTTTTCCAGCTCATCCCATAGTTTCTTGGCCTGCTTATTCTCCGAGTACTGGTGGAAAATATCTTTAGGAATAGACTGTGTGATCAATGCATAGACTCTCTTCTCTGCATTATACTTAACTTTCTGCGCGTCAGTCATCCCTCCTAAAGTAAGCTTTACTCCATCTGCTCCAACCGGCATACTATACCCAATCTCGATAGCTTCCCACAAATTTGGATCCACTCCATTGAGGTAGATCTCAAAACGTTGTTTCCAGTGGGGAAACTCATCTAACGTTAAGAGCTTTGGTGGTTTATTATGATTACCCACCTCACTCTCAAGTAACAGCAGGTTCTGGATCCTTGAGTCCTTCCCGGCAGTAAAGGCTGACATTTGATCTTCCATCTCGAATAACTTTAAGTGTACTTAAACAAACTGTCAACTGGTGCGACTGGAGGATGCGAATGGGCTATCCGTGCGAATGATGCGACTGGTTCAATCGTGCGGCTGAACTAAGCGATTGGTTCAGTCGTGCGAATGAAGCTGATGCGTATGAACACTGCGAACGAATAGTTCAGTCGTACGAATGGAGATGCGACTAGGTCCAATCGTGCGTCTGGGCAATGCGAATGAAGTCCAGTCGTGCGAATGGCTCACTCGTGCGACTGAAGCTGCTGTTTTGCGAAAATTTCTAGGTTAAACGTGTTTTAGCCGTAAAAATTCGAATTTTCGCCAACCCTAATCGCCTAAGTCCGTAGAAACTCAAACTTGATGAGCAGGGAACGTCCAAGATCACTTTTGACACAAAAGATTGCGTTTTAGTGCAAAAACACAAACTTTTGATCAATCTTGATTGAATCACACGTAATCAAGAGCCAAAGCTCTGATACCACTTGTTAGGACCTGGTATTTGAACGAAATACCTAATGATTAACGTGTAAACCGAATCAAATAGTGCGGAATCCTATTTGATTGGCGATCCAATCAGTGAGAACGCACGAAGAATCAATAAAGTATTGAATCTAACGTTAAGAATCGATTGGGAATCGATCTAATGCGTTCTATGAACTTGGAGAACGAACTTGGAGGTTTCTGGACGGCTAGGGAACGTCTGGAGTCGAAATAGAATGAATGCTTACGTTTTTCCACGAATTGGGTTGTATTTATAGGTTAGTATTGTTCATTCGTGCGACTGAACCATAAGTATGGTTCAGTCGTGCTGGTTCAGTCGCGCGATTGAACCATACGGTTGATTCATCCGCACGACTGAGTGTTTAGTCGTGCGACTGAGCCAATCTTATGTTACAACCATACGACTGATCCAGTCTCCTGGTTCAGTCGTGCGACTGAGTCATTCATATGAAGTTATTCATGCGTGTGGTCCATTCGCATGGGCCATTCGCATGAGAACTTCATTGTGTTAAGTTTGAATGTATTAATTAATATAACATTATGTGTAACAATTCAAACAACCACAAACCTAATTAACCAATTCAACATCGACTCATTAATGAAATATTAAACATTATAAATCACAAACAATCAATATCATTTCATTAATTATTCCAAACATTACATCAGCATTAGATAAACAAGATCTATTACATTCATATCCTAATCTAGGGACATACATGTATCAACACCCTTAAATCAATACAAGAGTATCGTATCAACTAGGCATGCTGTTTATCATGTTTTCATGTTTATTAGGGAGTAACTATTATGGGCTTCACATTCAATTCACTTAGAGTTTGTCCTCCCTTAGTGAGTGAAATCATCACTTTTTGACACTTAGAAACTATGTACTTTAAGTTATAAGTTCTATCTTGAGATGCATTTGACATCTCATTAATGCATTGATGTAGTAACTCTGAATTTAATATACAGTTGATCATAGAGGATTCTTTTGAGAGCTTAGATATGATCATCATCAGGTCACCAGGTCTTTACTTCCGTAAAACAGAGGTGCCTTTAACCCAGGTCTTTGTTTACACAAAACAGATGGATGATGAGGATCATGATCTTTTCAACAATGGTTACAAATGTAAACCATGGTGATCATACACCCAGGTCTTTG
The DNA here is from genome assembly GCA_025215565.1 of Flaveria ramosissima. Lineage (NCBI taxonomy): Eukaryota > Viridiplantae > Streptophyta > Magnoliopsida > Asterales > Asteraceae > Flaveria > Flaveria ramosissima. The sequence goes on from CM046045.1 coordinate 57,316,605, forward strand.
TTTACACAAAACATAGGGAATATGATTTGCAAAGATAGATATTATAAAGTGTTGGTACATAGTGTGCTTAGATGAGTGATTTGGTCACATTAGAATAAGACTCACTTGCTGTATCCTCAAAAATGAAGTTTCCCACAAACAGTCACTTTGCATTATGTTTGGCATGCTCTTAGTGTAGTTTCCACTCAAGATGAACCTACTCACATATCAAGAAACTTGATCAGATTTTAATGATATTTTAAGAATTCAGGAAGAAGCAAAGGCATAGTGTACTATCATTTCCCAAACATATGTCTGCTGAATTAAAAGACACAGAAAGAAAAACAATATTTTTTATTCTAAGCTTCGGAAGATGTTTCAGAAGTTTCTTCCGAAGGTAAATTGCTTTCGGAAGAAAATTGTTCTAAGACATAAGTTTCTTCCGAATGTAATTATAAATCTTCCGAAGGATAAATTTTATTTATTTATTTATTATTTATTTATTACTATTTACAAGGATAGACACATGCTTTTCTTTGTTTGTTCAAATGGTTAATCTAAGTTAATCATGCCCAGAGACTCAATTAGAAAATTAAATCTAACTAAATCAAAGGCTTTAGTGAATAAATCAGCAAGCTGATTTGTTGTACCCACTTTGACTAACTTGATCAAACCTTTTTCTGAGCAATCTCTCAGAAAATGATATCATATTTAAGTATGTTTTGTTTTAATATGTTGCAATGGATTAGCAGTTATAAACATAGCAGCTGAATCGTCAATGTAAATTGTAGTCTGAAGGAAATTGTAACCATAATCAAGCAATTGGTTTTGCAACCAAAGGACTTGAGAGCAACCAGCTGAAGCAGCTATGTACTCAGCCTCAGTTGTGGATACAGATACATTTGTTTGCTTCTTGCACTGCCACGAAACTAGTCTTGGTCCTATGAATTGACATCCACCAGTTGTGAATTTTTGTTGTTGTTGCATCCTTCAAAGTCACTATCTGAATATGAGTAGAAAGTGAAGTCACCATCCTTTGGATACCAAAGTCCAAGGGCTGGTTTTCCTTTGAGATATCTTAAAATTCTCTTCACAACATTCAGATGAGACTCTTTTGGATCTGATTAGTACCTAGCACAAACACACACAAAAAACATAATGTCAGGTCTACTGGCAGTTAAATACATAAGTGATCCTATCATTGATCTATATAATCTTTGATTAACAGTTTTTCTTGTAGGATCAGGTACAATCTTATCAATTGTTGAGGCTGGTGTTTTGCATGAAGATGTACCAGCAAGCTTGTACTTCTTTAATATTTTATGTATGTACTTCTCTTGATTGATGAAAATGCCATCTGTCTTCTGATGAACTTGTAGACCAAGGAAGAAAGTTAATTCTCCTATTGAACTCATCTGAAACTCAGATTTCATCAACTCTTCAAAGCTTACACATAATCTCTTGTTAGTTGATCCAAATATAATGTCATCAACATAAATTTGAACAACTAAGAGATCTTGATGTTCTTGTTTAAGAAAGAGAGTTTGATCAATTGTTCCCCTTTTGTATCCATGCTTGAGCAAGAAAGATGATAATGTTTCATACCACTTTCTTGGTGCTTGATGAAAACCATACAAAGCTTTATCAAGCTTGTATACCTTGTGTGGGTAATGAGGATCTTCAAATCTAGGAGGTTGTGCTACATAGAATTCTTCATCAATTTTCCCATATAAGAAAGCACATTTGACATCCATTTGATAGAAAGTGAACTTCTTATACGATGCATATGCTAGGAATACTCTTATGGCTTCAATTCTTGCAAGTGGTGCAAAAACTTCATCATAGTCTATCCCTTCTTCTTGTGTGTAACCTTGTGCAACCAACCTAGCTTTGTTTCTCACAATTATACCTCTGTCATCTAGTTTATTTTTGAAGAGCCATCTTGTTCCAATTGGATGTTGGCCTTCAGGTAAATCAACTAGATTCCAGACTTTTTGCTTTCTGAATTGTTAAAGCTCTTCTTGCATAGCTTCAATCCAGCTATTGTCCTTTAGAGAAGCTATGATGTTTGGAGGAACCACCTGTGAAAGAAAACAAGTGAAAAGACAAATGTTTGCAGCTCCAACTTGGCTTCTTGTTGTTCTTTTATCAAGATCACCAATAATGTTGTTTATTGGATGAGTCTTATGAATTCTTGTTGTTGGAGTAGATTCAACTTGAATAGATGATTCCAAGTTAGTCATATTCATTGATGCAGATGGATCCAATCCAGCTGATGAATTTAGGAAGTAATCAAAGTGTTCCTCCTGTTCATCATTGGGTATGGAGTGATCTTCATGAGTTTGAACATCAGGTGCATCATTAATATCTTTCGCAGGAACTTCTCCGGAAGCATTTTGTTCTTTCGTAGGAGTTACAGGAACTTCTACGGATGGTATATGAGGACTTGCTGAATCATCTCTAATGTTTGTTGTATCTTCTTGAGAGCATGGAACAGCTGCTGAGACATTATTCATATCCCCGGATGCAGAATGCACATCTGCGGATGCAGAGTCAGCAGCTGCTGATGAAGTGTTTCCATTTGAGGATGTGCATCCATTTTGCTGGACTTGTGCAACATCATTGTTATTATTTGTTGTTCCTTGTTTCATGATACTTGATGTGTGTATTCTTGGAGGATCAGCAGACAATGACACTTCATTCATGTTTGGAGGAACAAATGGATAACATGTATCTGCAGGACCTGCATTGTTCAAATAACCAGAGTTAAATGAATCTATGAGTGCATCTATATCAAATAACCATGATGATCCTTTAACTGATTTAGGAAATAAGGATTCATCAAATGATACATTAGGAGTTTCTTCCATAATGTTATGTTGTGGAATGTAGATTCTATAATATTTAGATGTTGAAGAATATCCAACAAAGAAACCATCATAGGCTTTTTCTGAAAATTTTCCCAATTGTTCTTTTGTGTTTAAAACAGATACATGACACCCAAAAGCTCTAAGATATCCTAGGTAAGGTTTTCTTTTAAATAAAGCTCATAAGGTGTTTTAGTATGTTCTTTGACAATCAATGTCCTATTTTGAACATTGCATGCTGTATTCACTGCTTCAGCCCAAAAGGTGATTGGAAATTATGAATCAGCTAGCATTGTTCTTGCTGCTTCAATAAGTGTTCTGTTTCTTCTTTCATCAACTCCATTCTGTTGCGGAGTTCTTGGTGCACTGAATTGTCTTGCAATACCTTTCTTCCTGCAAAAAGAATCTAAGTCAGTATTAACAAATTCAGTCCCATTGTCAAACTTGAAAATTTTAACTTTTAAATCAAGTTGATTCTCAATCTTGATGACAAAGTCCATTAACGTTTCTGATGTTTCACTCTTTTGTTTTAAAAAGAAGACCCATGTGAATCTAGTGAAATCATCCACTATCACCAAACAATATTGCCTCTTTCCAATGCTCATCACATTGGTTGGACCAAACAGATCCATGTGAAGCAATTTGAGTGGTGTAGTGTTTGTATTGATAATTTTGGATTTATGAGACACTCTATGTTGTTTTCCTTTATAACATGAAGGACAATGGTTGAATAATAAAACTCTTTCTTTGGCAATCCAATGACTAGGTCATTTTTCACCAATTTGTTCATGTTCTTCATGTTAGAATGAACAAGCCTTCTATGCCACAATTGAGATTCATCTTCTGATGACTTAGATAGTAGGCATGTTTCATGTCTTGTGAGTGAAGTGTTGTTCATATCCAAAACATATGTGTTTCCTTTTCTTGATGCTTTAATAAGGATCCAATCTTCTGGAACTGAAAAACCTGGCTTAAGAATGTAACAGTTAGTGTTTGTCAAATAATGTGGTATAATTTTAATCACAAATTTGAGACACACAGTAAATTATATTGTAAATTTTCACAAGAATATACTTTCTCAAATTTGAGCACACCATTAGTTACAATTCCTTCACCAACTATTTTACCTCCCTTCTTATCCCCACCAAATGCCACATATGAGGCATTTTTATGCTTGAAGTCATGGAGAAGTGAACAGTTTCCTGTCATATGCCTGGAACAACCACTGACAACATACCACTTGTTGTCAGCTCTCCAAGATTGTTCCTGCACACAGAAAGAAATCAGTTAGAATTGACAACCCAAGCCTTAATGATCTTGGGTTTGCCAGCAGTGTCTAAAACTGTTACTCCTTGATGAATAAGACTTGAAGTTTCAGTATTCATTTTAGTTTTAATTGATTCATTCTGAGTTGTTTCAGGTGAGGATGATTCTGTTGGAGATGAAGTTGTTGAACTAGGTCCTTGTTTCTCAATCTCTTCTTCATTCACCTTATTTTTGTTGGTTTGATGCTTTGCTTTTGATAATGAATCTTGATTTTGTGAAAGTTTCATTATCTTTTGATTTTGAATAAGGTACATGAGTTCCCTTTTAAAAATTATCAAAGAAAGCATCATCAGCATTTGTTTCTTTTTCAGTCGAATCCACCCTTTCTGAGGTGTTTTGATTGCTGAAATGTTGTTCTTTCTTCAGAGGTTGAACATCAGTGGATGTTTTCTCCTTTGGTTTTGGATTTTGTTTTTGTTGCTGCTTCTTAGTTTTTGAATCTTTTTTCACAATCAGTAGATTGAGTGTCTGATTCAGCTTTATCAGATTGTTTCTTCTTTGTGCTCTTTGTTTTGTTATTTTTGTCGAAATAACATTCCTGAGTTGAATGGTTATTTTTGTTACAAATAGCATAATGTTTGTTGAAGTAGTAGCAGTAGATGTCATGTGATTGTTCATATTGCAAATAGAACAATAACTACTGAAGTAACAATCTTTAGTATTATGGTTTTTCATATCACACCATTTCCAATACATTTCCTTTGATTCTTTGTCGGAATCAATTACTTTCCTCTTCTTCGTCAACTTTTGAGGCTTTGCATCCTTCTCCAATTTTGCAGTTGATTTATTCTTTTTCAGCTTTTGAGGCTTTGATTTGTTTGCTGCTGATTTTGCCTTCCGCAGATCATCTACTAAATTAGTAGATTTGGTTAAATGCAGATCTCCTACTGAAGAAGGTTTCTTCTACTACTTAAGATCTGCTGATTGTTTCTTTTTTCCTTTTTCTACAGAAGATGTGTGTACTTCCTCAGTAGATGCATACTTTTCAATTTTTTCATTTGAAGGTTTTTGTTGCTGATGAAGTTCTTGTAGTCCTTCATTTAGTTGAGCTATTCTCTTGCAAATAGTCTTCAACATATTTCTTTGTTTTGGAGGATATGGCAACTTTGTTTCTTCAAGAACTTTGGGAATGATTGTTTCAAAAGCAACATACTTACCAATGTCCAGTTGATCATCATCATGTTCATCAGAAACATCCAAGTCATCACACTCATCAAAGTCAAATTCGAAGTCATTTTGTTTAATATATTCTGATTCAGAAGACTCAGTTTCATTCACCTCAGTTTCATTATGATTAACTTGTTGATTAGAGTTTGTTTCAAACTTTGTGCTTGGCATAAAATGATTTGATAAGTTACTTGTCATTGATTTAGGTAAAGGTGAGTAATTATTGTTTATAGGAGGTGCAACAACATTATATCCCAACCCATACATGTTCTTTGATTCAATATGAGAATTTAATAATTTCTCATATTGTTAAGATGAAAGTTGAAACTTTTGAAGTTTCACTTCAGTTGATGCATGATCAGACATGGGTTTAGTTAAGGAAGTGGTCAGATGCTCAACTTGTGCTTTTAAACTGTAATTTTCTGAAACAAGTTTATCTAAATCCTTTTGTAAAGAGTTAATTTTGATTTGATATAATTATGTTCTCTTACATGAGATTCATTCAAAATCATTGTTTCTTTAACTGTATCAGCCAGTTGTTGAGCATGGACTCTATATCTTTCAACTTCCTCAAACACATATGATGAACATAAACCTATCTCTTACCCTCTAGCCATGGGTGGAACTTTGTTCTCCATGTGAGCCATTAAGCTTGATTTTCTTCCAAGACTTCCTTCTCATACATACTCCAGTCACAGGTTCCATCTTGAAGTATGATCAACCCAGTTTCTTTAGAGTTACTTGTTCCTGCTGATGTATTTGTGGCTGGTGGGGATGAGTTGGTCAGTTGTGGTTGTTTTGAAAGATCTTTGAGATGATGATGGTTGGTTGAGACTGGTGTGCTGATGTTGTGTCAAGTAAGGATTTGATTGTTGATTACATTCTCTAGAGAAATGTCTATAGAGATTGCATTTGAAACATCTTACCTTTGACTTATCCACACCAATCTTTTGATGATTTACTTGCTGTAGCAAAAATTTTATTTCTCCTAAGATATTGTTTGGCTCTATAAGCAATCATTGCCATTTGCCATTGTAGATCCATCTCCTCTACTACTCGGATGTAGTTCTTCCAAGTCTTGCTGGCCAAATGTTGGCAGATGTTAAGAGCTTCCCAGGTAAGCTGTGAAAACTTGAAATGAAAGCTGCAAGGTGCCCTTTTTGTTCTTCAGAGACACATCAGAATGACAGTGATGGGCTCTTTTTGTGTTTATATGATGAAGACTTGCTGATGAGTGTAGATGTATCTCTTCTATCATATTTCTTCTTTTTCTTTCTTGACTTACTTTGAGATGATTTCTTTGAAGGCTTTGATGCATAGAAACTTACTTCCTCTTCATCTTCACTCAAAGTACAAGAGTTATCACTATCATTGTTAGAAATGAAGGCACTTCCAGCACTTTTTGTTTCTTTAAAGTGATAGGGTGAGACATGTGTTCTCACACTCTTGTTTCTTGATTTTTCATCCATTTCAAGTGCCTCAACTTTAGATACCAATGTAGCTAAACCCGTTGATTTGAGGTCAATGGTATTCTTGAACATGGACACAATTTGCTTCCAACTTTCAGGCAAACTATGGAGCATCTTTTTGTTTAATTCCTCATTTGTATATTTCAACTCCAAGATATTCATATCTGTTACAAGTTGCATAAATCTATGGAGTTGTTGAGGAATTGATTCACCATCAATATGATGAAAGGTTTCATATTATGAACAATGGGTGTCCTTCCTAATGCTTCTGATTTCATCACTTCCTTCACAAAGTGTATGAAGTATCTTCCATAAGGAATTTGTTGTTTTATGAACTCACACCTGATTAATATTTATTCAGGTAAAGCCATACTAAGCAAGCTGTATGCTTTAATATCAACTTTGACCTTCTTAATATCATCAGGTGACAGATCCTTTGTACTTATGGGTTGATTATTGTCATTATAATCCGGCCCAAGAGTGGGTGGAATGTAAGGACCTTCGGTTATTAACACCCATAAGTCAGAATCTGTATAATTCACATGATTCCAGAACTTGATTTTTCAGGATTTAAAATCTGCTTTTGTTTCCAACTTTGGAGGTTGGTATGATGATCCATCAAAGTTACTCATGTTTAGTTAAAGTCTAAGATTTTAACTATTGCGGAGTATCTTTTAGGTAATGAACTAATTAGTGACAAAACTTAATCAACAAAAATTAAGCAATTGTGGTCACAAATCAGTCAATCCTTTTAATGATAATTAATTATCAAATCAAGGATTTTGTTAATATATTTGTTCAAATAAACTTGAACAATTTGATGAATGTCAATCAATAACCCAGATCTACTATTAAATTGATTTAAATATTGATCTAAGTTAATCGACCAATGGAATAGTACTCGCTGAAAGACAATTCACTGTTTTAATTGATTCACACAAAAATGATTTGCTTAAAAACAATAGATCTAATCAGCAAAAACTAACAAATCTAGTCAAACAAGCAAACAATTAAACACTATTAACACTGATAGATCAATCGATCTAAATCAATGTGCACTTGGCTCTGATACCACATGTGAATCCAAGGATCGCAATCAGAAATTATCAGTGTTAATAGGGAATCAAGTTAATGTTTGCGGAATCAACATTAACCTTGTTTAATTGTTTAAACAATAAATATCAAATATATTGAATAATGATTATGACGAACACAATGATATGAACACAATTAATAAGCAAACATGATTTGATTCAAATGTATTTCATTAGAATTGATTAATGATCACAGATGAATAAATAATGAATGACATAAACAATAAATGCTTGGAACATGTTGATGTTGATGTGACAGCTGCTAGGGTTTATGTTTGTGTGAATTGATGTGATGTTTGGGTTTGCCGTTTGGTTGCTCGTGTGTTCGTGTTCGTCCTTTGATGTGAAACCTAGGATCCATATTTATAGGCACACGTGTTTCAGTTAAGGAAACACCAGATCTCTTGGGATTTGCGCAACTGTCTTGTTGACTTGTAACACTTGTATTATTTTAATACAAGTGTTTGGACTCCGTTGCTTAACAAGTCTTTCGGAGGTAATTTGTTCTTCCGAAGGTACTGTCTTCCGAAGGTACTTTGTCTTCCAAAGGTACTTTGTCTTCCGAAGGTACTTTGTCTTCCGAAGGTACTTTGTCTTCCGAATGTGTTTGCTCATCCGCAAGAGTCTTCACTTGAACTCTTTGATTGACTTCACTTGAACTCTAGAGCTGATTGTTCATCTGCAGAGGATCTTTGGATGTATGTTACTTGTAAGAAACATATCTACGGAAGAACAAAATGTTCTTCCGTAGATGTTTCTTACACTTAGTCAACTTCAGTAATTGACCAAGTATTATGTTTGTACCTACAATCATACACAAATCAACACACATATGGGTTAACCTATATACATAATCCATACATCAAAATAATGAATTATAATAATTCATTACAAGTATTGATTAAAGTTCTAAGCCTATACAAAATAATCTAGATCTATTGTTCCTAGATCTAACATATTATTTAGTGATCACAGATGACTTTACAAGATTCACTTGGGTCTTCTTTCTTAGAACTAAGGATGAGACTTCAGAGATCTTGAAGAGATTCATCTTAAAGATTGAAAATCAATATGATCACAAGGTCAAGATCATAAGATATGATCAAGGAATTGAATTTAAGAATCAAATCCTTGATACATTTTATGATGAAAAGAGTATTTCAAGACAATATAATGCTCCCAGGACTCCTTAGCAAAATGGTGTTGTTGAGAGGAAAAACATGACACTAATTGAGGCTGCAAGAACTATGTTGTCTAACTCTAAACTGCCCACCACCTTCTAGGCAGAGGCAGTAAACACTGCTTGCTATGTGCAAAACAAAGTTTTACTAGTCAAGACTCATGGTAAGACTCCTTATGAACTTTGGCATAAGAGAAATTATTTCATTGGTTTTCTCTGGTCATTTGGATGTCCTTGCAGTATCTTGAATACCAAAGATCAAGTAGCCAAATCTGATGAGAAATCAGATGATAGACACTTCATTGGATACTCTTCTCAAGCGAAGGCTTAAAGAGTATACAATCTCAGAACTAGAGTAGTTGAGCAGTCATCCAATGTGACTTTCAATGAGCACACTCCTAGTGTGAAAGGTTCTGGTCCTGATTGGCTGTTTGATCTTGATTTAGTTTACCAACTGTTTTAACAAATCTTGTGAGAATGTTTCAGGATCAACAGATATCTTAGGAACAGGAGATCCTGACCTAAGATTTGAGCTGAGAAGACCTTCAGACCATACTACTTCAGCTCCAGTAGTAGCTAACTCTGCAGATGGAGTTCCAACCAACATAATCATGTCAAATTCAGTTGATACATCTGAGGTGCCATCAAACTCTAGATCAGAGGCACAACACTCAAATGAAGGAGCTTTAAATGTGGAAGAAAATTATGGTGGTGACAGTGACCTAGAGTTTCCTGATACTAAAAACCACTCCATGGAAGACAACATCAATGATGTCACACACTCATTGGATCAAGTCTCTCTTGATAGGTGTGCTGATGTGATGGGTGAAACTTTATTGCCTGATCAAAATTTCTCTTATTTAGATCTATCCAAGCAATTTTCTCTCATTCCACCTGTTGGACCAAAAGAACCAATGAGCCGGATCAGAAAAACCTTTAAGTCCCACAGACGTCACAACAACTACTGAAGTCCACAACAGCTGAAGACAACAACTGATTACAAAGTCTGAAGACACAAGTGCTGAAGACAAAGTCTGAAGACAAGTGCTGAAGACAAAGTCTGAAGACAAGTACTGAAGACAAAGTCTGAAGACAAGTGCTGAAGACAAAGTCTGAAGACAAGTGCTGAAGATAAAGTATCAGGCGTTGTCACAACAGCTGAAGAGGACTTCTTCAGTAGTTGTGACGGTTTGCTTTCAGTAGTTTTATATTTTCTCTTTTCAGTAGTTGTGTAAAACGACTGAAGAGTTTGTTCTTCAGTCGTTGTAGTATCAGTAGTTTCTTTTTCAGTTGTTTCATGTTTTATACTTAGTACTCTGACATGTTCTCAGTAGTTGTGAACATTTCAGTAGTTTATTAAGAATTAGTTATTTTTGTATTAGATCTGCTAGTAATCACCATCCCGTGATTACAGCAGTGATTGCACTCTATATAAGGAGTGCCAACCTTATTGTAACTGTGAATGATTTAGCAATAATATTGAGCATTATTGAAACATTCCAAATCACAGAAAAATATTCTCTCGCATTTGTTTACAAATAACATTCTCTTGCTATAATTTGACTAATTCATCTCTTCATTCCGCTGCATTACACTCTTATACTTCAAACTTGTGATCTTTGATCCTGTCAAATGGTATCAGAGCCGGTTAATCATTGATCGATCTAATAATTGATCATTGAAACTGCTCTTCTAGATCCAAGTTTGAGTGAATTAGTATCCTTTGCAAGAAACTGTTATAGAGATTGAATTTTCTGTGTTTTTAATCATTCATCCTGAGACTTATTCTCGGTTTTCATTGAGCTTGTTGTGGTGTGTCAAAATTTTTGCTTGAATAAAATTGTTTTTGGTTTCAAAATGACTACTCCTTCCAATGATCCTCACAATACTGGTTCCTCAACCAAGCCTCCAATGCTGGTTAGGAATGAGTATAACATATGGCAACGTCGTATGCTCCATCACCTGTCTGTTAACAGTTCAGGTTGTTGGACATCAGTGGTACATGGTCCACACAAGCCTATGGTGAATAACCCGGAAACCAATCAAATGGTTCCGAAGAGGAAGGATCAATACTCAGATGAGGATAAGAAATTGTTTGAGATAGATGCAAAAGCTCATGGAATTCTGGCCATGGCACTACCCAATGAAATTTATTCTGGGTTAATGCATTATGAATCTGCCCATGACCTCTGGAATGCCTTGAAAGAACAATTTGGAGGAACAGATGAGGTCTTGGCAAATAATAGAGAGATCCTTGCCCAACAATATGAGACATTCTCTCATAGGAAGGGTGAGACACTGACTCAACAGTTTGAGCGGTTCTCTTGTTTGATCTCTGAATTGAAAATGGTCAAACATGAGTATACTAATGTTCAGATGAATAACAGATTTCTCAGATCACTGCCTGAGAGATGGGATACATATACCATTGTCCTACGCTCCAGTGCAAATTTGGACAAACTATCTCTCACCCAACTTCATGGGAAATTGCTCACATTTGAGAGAGAGATAGAACAAAAGAGAAAACTGTCTTCATCTGGTAAGCTCACTGAGGACTTTGTACCAGGCAACACTGCTCTGGTTAGTCATGAGTCAGAATATGCTTCATCTGAATGCCAGTATGATGAGCATATTGATTTCTCTTCAAACATTTCTGATTCAGCATTTGTGAGTGTTGATAGTCAATTTTCTGGATGTAATAATGACAATCTATGCTTCATCATGGATGATCTCAAGGGGATTGCTGATGATGACTTCGAAGAGATGGATATTTTGAGCCAAATGGCCTTGATAAATATCAGATCTCAGAAGTTCTATAAAAGAACTGGAAGAAAGTTCCCAGGACTCTCTGGCAAAACCAAAGTTGGTTTTGACAAAAGTAAGTTGAGGTGTCACAGATGCCAAAGGCTTGGACACTTTGCTAGAGAATGTAGATCATCTGGATCTAATTCCTCTGCACCTTTTGTGACTTTTCCTAGCAATAGTCAACAAAACAAAGGGCAACATCCTGTCAATTCTAGTCATCAGTCTCAACTACAATCTCCTGCATACTTTGTTCCTCAGGGTCAAATGCCTTATCCTTACCCGTGTTATTACATGCCACAAACCAGTCAGGTTCAAGCTCCTATGGTACCACAACCTCATGCACTTCCAGAACCTCAACCATCTCATCAACCCCCTCAATCTCAACAACATAGCTTCTTCACCCCAGAAGTTGTTGATTGGAGCAGCTTGCCAGATGACATGTCTGGTCATGAACAACTGTTCACAAGTGCTGATCAACATGGTGGTGATAGTCCTTTTGGAAATCTGGCACTTATGGCTCTGGAATCAACTGAGGGTTCCTGCTCAACTGCATCATCTTCACAGGTAACTCAGGTATCTTCAGAGGCCAAGGCCAAGTTATGTTCTGAATCTTGCATTGCTGCCTTTGTCTCTATTAGAGAGGCAAATGTAGCATTAATAAACGAAAAACTTGAGTTTGAGAAAACTATTTCCAAAAGACAAGCTGAGTATGAGTCTGTTCTTAATAGTAAAAATGATGAGATTTATAAGCTTAAATGCCAATTAAATGATGAAAAGGCTAAGCTAGAGGTTATTCTGGAGGACCAGAAAAGTCTTAAAGAAACCCTTGCAGTTACCCAAGTAGAGTGTGATCGATGGGTGAAATCATGCAAAGGTTTTGAGATGCTTCTTAGTAAGCAATCAGCTTCCAATGTGAAGTTTGGCATTGGTTATAATCACACTGCTCCTCCTACAGATTTTGCTCCAAGAGTAGAGGTGAAATCTGATGGAGAAAGCAATAACCAATCCACCTCATCATGTGATTCACTTTCTGATAAAGCATCATCAAAAGTTGAAGTCAGCAATAAGTCCTCTCAGAACTTATCAGCTAATATTGATAGTTCAATTGCTGACACTCACATGATCAAAGAGTTGGTCAACTCAGGAGTTATGTTTGAAAGTCCTGAAAGGACTGGAGAGCAAGATTTAACTCCTGAAGTTCAAGCTCCAACTACTGACAGCACTGAAAAGAAGAAAACTGTCAGTAGAAAGAGTTTGAAGACTACTAAAGAGGAAGCCAAGAAAGCAAATAGTGCTTCCAAAGTACTGAAGAGCAAGTCTTCAGTAGTTTCATCCTCTTTAGTTGATGATCAACAAAAGATGAAAAAGAAACCATGTGAAGTATGTGGTTTGTTTAATCATCTCACTGATGATTGTTGGTACAAAAGAGGATCCAAACTCAAACATAAAGATGAAATTAAAGAGAAAATGGTAAAAATGAAAAATGAGTTTAAAGCCACATTTGTACCAGCAACATCAAATCCTGTAATCCTTAAGTCCAAAAAGAAATCCAAAAAGGAAGGGGTTAAACAGGTAACAGCTGAGGTTGCTCAAAAGAAGAAGGTGCAACATAAGAACTTATCAACTCCAGTGCTAATGTGTCTGAAGAGCTGAAAGCTTTATCACAAAATCAGACACAGCTGGTTATGATGGTTCAACATCTATTGGGAAGAGTCAACCAATTAGATGTTCCTATGTTGAATCCACAGAAAAGGAGGTCCAAGCCAAAGGATTCCTCTTTTCCACCATCTTCTTCCTCTCAAGCTGTTATTTCTAGCAAACTTGTTAGTCCACCATCTGTTGATGTGAATAGGCCCAAAACCAAAAGGGTTTGGGTCTCAAATCTAACTAATTTGCTTTGTTCTGCAGGGTTCTTCAACATGCCACAGAGGCATCTGGTATGTAGACAGTGGAGGATCCATGCATATGACGGGAAACAGATCACTTCTTAATGACTACTCTCAAGGAAGGAAGGGATTTGTATCTTTTGGCAATGATGCAAAGGGTTACATCATCGGCAAAGGCTTTGTTTCCAATGGGGAAATAAAGTTTGATGATGTTAACCATGTGGAAAATCTCAAGTACAACCTCTTGAGTGTCAGTCAAATGTGTGACAAAGGCCATGTTGCTCTTTTCACAAGTCAGAACTGCCGGATTCTGTCATCCAAAGTTCTGAGTTTGATTGACAAGGTGTTGGATAAACACACTCTCCTTAAGGCCAACAGGACAGGAAGAGTGTATGCCTTAGATCTTTCTAAGAAAATAGATCTCAAAGGCCATCCTTGCCTATTTTCCAAGGCTTCCCCTCAAGAATCTACACTATGGCACAGAAGGCTGGGTCATGTTAATCTCAAAAACATAAATCAGCTGATTAACCATGGTTTAGTAAGGGGATTGCCTATGAAGGAGTTCAAATGTGAAGATGACTGCACTGCTTGTCTAAAAGGAAAACAGCACAAAGTTTCATTTCCTTCCATAGAAGAACCTAAGTCCACAGCCTGCTTACAGCTTCTTCACATGGATCTCTTTGGTCCTGTGAGAGTGATGAGTATGGCTAAGAAGAAATACTGTCTAGTAATTGTGGATGATTACTCCAGATTTGTATGGACTTTCTTTTTGCATTCAAAGGATGAAGCACCTCAGAAGATTATCAACTTTGTGTTGTATGTTGAGAAGCAGTATTCCCTCTCAGTCAAGTGTATTAGAAGTGATAATGGAACCGAATTTAGAAACAATACACTTGATGAGTTCTTCCTCTCAAAGGGAATAAGAGGCATTTTAGCATTCCAAGAACTCCTGAACAAAATGGAGTAGTGGAGAGAAAGAACAGGACCCTTATTGAAGCTGCAAGGTCCATGTTGGCTGACTCTGGATTGCCAATGACTTTTTGGGCTGAAGCTATCAATACTGCTTGTTATGTACAAAATAGAGCTCTAGTGAATAAGAGGTTGATGAAAACTCCATATGAAGTTCTTCATCATTTGGCCCCTCTAATTTCATTCTTTAGAGCTTTTGGATGTCCTTGTTTCATTCTCAACACAAGGGATCAACTCCAGAAATTTGATTCTAAGGTGGATGCAGGATATTTTGTTGGTTATTCATCAACTTGCAAAGCATACAGAGTCTTCAACTGTAGAACAAAGATGGTTGAAGAGACTCTACATGTTAAGTTTAATGAATCTCCAAAGGACAAGATTCCACAAAATCCTGTGGAGATATTTGATTTGGACATACTACAATATGCTCCTCATCAAACTCCTGCTGTTGCTCATGTCAACAGTTCTCCACCTGGTGGTACTGCTGGTGCTGATGATGATGATAGCAGTACTCACCTCTTAGATTTACTGATCAACTGCCTGATTCAGCTAGACCTGATGTTCCTGCAGCTCCAGCAGCACAATCCACAACAAATGCTGATGAGATTTCTACAACTTCAACTTCCTTTGAACTACCATCAACTGATTGGTTTCAAGGAAATTCTTCACCATCACCATCTGTTGCTGCTGAGCCTGCTACAAACACTGCACTGATCTCATTGTGTATCAAGATCTGAAGAATCACCCTATGTCTCAAATCATTGGTGATATCACTGCTGGTGTATCAACAAGAAGTCAATTGTCAAATTTCTGCTTCTATGCTCTCTTCATTAGTCAGCAAGAGCCAAAGAATTATCACATTGCATTAAAAGACAATGGATGGGTTGATGCCATGCAGCTTGAGCTTCTTCAGTTCAAGAAACAACAAGTGTGGGAACTTGTTCCTCTACCTCCAGGTAAGTGTGCAATAGGCACTAAATGGGTGTTTAGGAATAAGACTGATGAAAATGGGCTTATTGTTAAGAACAAGGCCAGACTGGTGGTTCAGGGGTTTGCACAAGAAGAAGGTATTGATTATGATGAAACCTTTGCTCCTGTAGCCAGACTGGAAGCAATTCGATTGTTTTTAGCTATGCTGCTTATCAAAATCTTAAAGTTTTTCAAATGGATGTCAAAAGTGCTTTTCTGTATGGGAAAATTAAAGAAGAGGTTTATGTATGTCAACCACCAGGTTTTGAGGACAACAAACATCCTAATTGGGTGTATAAGCTTGATAAGGCTCTTTATGGGTTGAAACAAGCTCCTAGGGCCTGGTATGAGACATTATCAAACTTTCTTCTTGAAAATAATTTTACTAGAGGCACCATAGATAAAACTTTGTTCATTAAGAAAGCAGGGCAGCATAATCTACTTGTTCAAATTTATGTAGATGATATTATTTTTGCATCTCTGATCCACAGTTGTGTGATGACTTTACAAAGCTGATGCAACAAAAGTTTGAAATGAGTGCAATGGGGGAATTACAATTCTTTCTGGGTTTGCAAATCAAACAAAAGGCTGATGGAATTTTCATTCATCAGTCCAAATATACAAAAAATCTTTTGGAAAAATTTGATTTACAAAATTGTAAACCTGTTCTACTCCCATGTGCAACACCACACAACTGGATACAGATCAGAAAGGTAAAGTGGTTGATGAAACACTTTACAGATGTATGATTGGGTCCTTGATGTACTTAACAGCTTCTAGACCAGATATTATGTTTGCTACATGTGTTTGTGCTAGATTTCAGGCTGCACCTAAGGAGTCTCATTTGATTGCAGTCAAGAGGATCTTTAGATATTTGCAAGGCACTCCATCTCTAGGTTTATGGTATTCTACTAGACATTCTGGTAAATTAGTTGCTTTTTCTGACAGTGACTATGCAGGGTGTAAGTTGACCAGGAAATCAACTTCTGGTGGATGCCAATTCCTAGGCAACTGTTTGATTTCTTGGCAGAGTAAGAAACAAACCTCAGTTGCTACATCAACTGCTGAAGCCGAGTACATTGCTGCTGCAAGTTGTACATCTCAGGTATTATGGCTTCAAAACCAATTATTGGATTATGGCATAACTGAGACTAAGACTCCATTGTTAATGGACAGTTCTTCAGCTCTTTGTATTGTCAAGAATCCTGTCCAGCACTCTAGGACTAAACATATTGAAATCAGACATCACTTTATTAGAGATTGTTTTGAAAAAGGTCTGATTGATCCAAAATTTGTTCCTAGTGCTGATGAGCTTGCAGACATTTTTACTAAGCCTTTGGATAGTTCAACTTTCCACAACCTGGTGTTAAGGCTTGGTATGCTGCAGCTAGAATAAGTGACAACTACCGATAATCTCAGTAATAAATACTGATGATCATTGGTAACCATGTCATATATAAGTACTTCATTTGTTAAAACAGCTGATGTAGTTATAACAGCTGATGAAATCACAACAGCTGATGTAACTACAACTGCTGATGTCAGAAATGCAGATAAGTACTGATGACCAATGAAACATTTTAATGTGGAGGTCAGACTGAAACAGCTGAAAAGCTAAGAATTGACGACAACAGCTGATGAGCAATTTCTCTTCAGTTGTTTTTACAACTGCTGTTTCTAAACAACTGAAGCCACAGCTATGTCTTCAGTAGTTTACAACTACTGAAGACTACCGCTAAGTCTTCAGCTGTTTACATCAACTGATGACAAAACCACTGTCTTCAGTAGTTACACAACTACTGATGACAAACACCATGTCCTCAGTTGTTTCACCACCTGAAGTCGGATTGTCCTCAGTAGTTTTATAACTACTGAAGACTAAATCAAAGACTTCAGCTGTTTCAATGTCTGACGGTTAAAACCAAGTCTTCAGTTGTTTTATAACAACTGATGATCACACCAATACGGTCAGTCATTTCAACCTCAAAGTTAATGCCACGTCATCAGTTTCAGCAAATGATGACTCACCAAAACCTTCAGTCGGTTCATAACCCTACCCTATAAATCCCTTATCTCACCAGAGTTTTTCTCACCTTTCCTCTCAAACCTAACGTTCAAAAACTCTGTACCCTCTCTTCATCCATGGCGACCATGCAACTAAAACCTCGACACAACTGTGTCGCTCACCTTACTAAATCACCATTCTGGACCAAGTTTCACAACGCCATTGATTTAATGGTCCAGTCACCTTACCAAACAGCCTTTCTGATAAACCCCACCATATATGCCGAATCCCTTAGCCAATTCTGGACAAACGTCACTCTTGTCTCTGAGGAGAATGACACAGAGTCACTTCATTCGTTTGTCCATAGCCAAAAGGTGGTCATCAATCCAGAGATTCTTCGCCAAACCCTCAATCTGGATGATGCCACTTTCCCGACTAGCTATCCAAAGGGCACCACTGATCTATCCTTTGCCCACCATGGATACGAAGGCAATCTGAGTGCCTCTACCATATTGAAGAAACATTTCCAGGATGCTGAACGGCTTATCTTTCATATGGTAAATGTCTGCCTGGCTCCAAAGACTTCATCATGGGATCAAATGTCCACAAGGTGGCAACAGGTATTGTACTCTATCCTTGAGCAACAACCTTTAAATTTTTCTGAATTATTATTCTTAGAGCTCAAGGATATGGCCCAAAAACAACTTTCTAACCGTTGGATACTATATCCTCGGTTTATAATGGCCATAATTGAAAACCAGCTTCAAGCTGAGGGACTTGTTGGCCTGGGAGTCCCTGCTATGGCTGTATTGCCTGAAGTATACTCCCGGCACAACTCTGACCAATCACTCAAAATGGCTGCCAAGCTGCGCAAACCCACGCAGCTGGAACCCACAGCCACCACCACAAAATCCAAAGTCCCCACCAAACCAAAAACAAAACGAACCAAAACAGCTATTCAGGAAGATGAGTCCCCTGAAGATGCTCCTGTACCACAAAGACAGGATATACTTACTGGTGTAAACCCCCCAGTAGTATCAGAGACTCACCCAGCCACAGCCGCTCAGGATTCCTCTCAAAAGGAACCTGAAGCAACCAAAGAAGGGGTACCCACAAATCTGGAATCTTCCTCATTTGAGGAGATTGCCATTGAAACTCACCATTCTCCCCAGGTGCATAATACCCCATCTCCCAATGAAAATGCCCCCCAAAGTCCAACACTTATAATTGCAAATGTGCTGACTCAGCTGCATGCCTCTCCTCCTCCCCGACAACACCTAAAGGGAAAACCACAGATATTGAGGTAGAGGATCAACATGCTTCTGACAACCCACAGCACAGGGGTTTAAATGTTCAGTCTCCTAGTGTAGATACGGAGACAAGAATATCTGGTGAGGCTGCCACCTCTTCTGCATCAGCACATGATCAGACTGAGGCTGGTAACATGGCTAAGACCTCATCAGAGGCAACAGCTGATGAAGGACATCGTCCTGAGGCTGGAAGTCCCCAGTTCCAAGAAAAAGGGGCACATGCTACATCTGGTCTACACCCAGAGCATGTACATCTTGCTACTAGCAAGAGGTCAGGTGATTCAGCATCTGCTGATGATGACCTGGGCTTCTTTTATGATGTTCTAGCCCAGAACACAATTCTTGAGGAAGAAGTCAGTAGACTACAAAGACTACTTGACCAATTCTCTCAAGAAGCAAGTCCATCTGATACCACCATACACCCACAGATGGCACCTTCACCTGAAGGTCTCCTAAACACTCAGCCACTACAAACATTCAATCCACCAGCCTCTACTTCTGGCACTGTTTCTCAGGGACAGAACCCCTCTGAGCAAACAGCTGCTATATTCCACAAATCCCTACCTCTCATCACCCCAATGATCACCGACATTGTGATCAAAACCTTGGATGACAAACTTCCCTCAATCATACAGCCACTGGTGGAGGAGATTGTGAGCACAAGGCTTTCTACTACTCAAACCCTTGCAACCAATGCAACCAAAAAGGGGGAGAGTCAGTCAGTGAAAGACAAAGGGAAGCGCATATTGATAGAGAGAGAACAGGAGGAAGAAGAGGTTGTTGAGAAAGAGACTGAGAAGGAGAAAGAGTATGTGAAGGGAGCTGACACTGATCAAGTGAGTGAAAGTCACAAAGACTTTCACATCACATACAAGAAGAGGAAGATGGAAAGAAAAGAAAAAGAACTCCAGCTTGATGAGATGGTCAAAATGGCGGATGCTACACATAGTAAATCTATGGACTCCATTATTGACCAACTATACAGACAAGGGTTCGATACTGCACAGCTTGACTCAGAGATTAGAAGACTTGAAGTTGAAGAAATTAACTCAAGATGGGCAAGCTATGATGTGCTAGAAAGAGAAAGACTGGAGATCATGATCAGATTTATTGCTAAGTATCTTGGAAGATCATTGATAGAGATTAAGTCATGGACCAGGGACAGTATCTTGGCTATAACCACCAAGATCTGTACGTCTGAAGCATATACAAAGGGATTAGTGATTGAAGCTTTAAATGAAGCAGGTGCTGGAAAAAGAAACGAACTAGCAAAATACTCCAAAGCCTCACTCATTACAAGAATGCTAGAACAACCTGCAAAACCTACCACTTCAAAATCACCACTACCACAACCCATTAAACCAACTCCTTTACCCTCAAAACCAACAGCCGATGATGCATCCAAGAAGAAGAAGAGAAGGATGTTGAGGCTAGAAGAAGAAGAAGAAGAGGATGATGAGGAAGAAGATAGGCTGCCTCTTTCTGCAGTCCTAACTTTGCCTAAAGCCAAATCATGCCCATCACTCCCACCTCACAGATGGAAACTGTGAGAGTAAAGATCGAAGAAGAGCAACTGCAAAGGCTTCATGATGAGGAGATGCTAAAAAGTATAGATAGAACTTATGCTGCCTCTTCATCAATAATAAGTATGAAGAAAGAAGCTCTGAGACTGTACACCCTCGCCAACACATTTCAATATCAAAAAGAAAAGGTGAGGATGTGGCCTGATCCTAGGGTGGCTCACAGAATTGTGAAGAAGGACATTCCTGCACGATACAAGGGCCAGATAAAAAGGATCGTAGATGAAGAGATCACAGTGGTCCTTGTAGTATCACCCTGGGAGATTGTAGAAGACTTCAAGAAAGCTTATGAGACTAAACAGCCTCCCCAAAAGATGTTAGAAAACAGAGTGATCAAGAAGGGGTTAGTCTACAAGAAGCTTGAGAACTTCAAACAGAATGAGCTCAGTCTGTTACTTGAAGGCAATCACCCAGATGAGTTTGCCTACAGACAGATCACAACAGTTGAGCTTAAAAATGGCAAACAGGCCAAATACATCTCAGAGCTGTATGGGCGTGAAGGATTGTTCGATGGTGAACCAGAGAATCTTACTATGGAAGAACAAATCATGTTTCTCAGAGCTTACACCAGAGAATCCTACAGGCTTATACACGGGAAGTGAGTTTCATGGATGGGGGAACAGCTCAGTGTCCAATTCCCCAATACAGAGCTCCCATCCACACTTTGCCAACCAAATTATCAGAGACTTACTTCCAGGCAGGTGCTTATATGGGTCATCTTCTCAACTGATCAAGAAGGAAAAGACCATCTATTTTGCCAACAATAAGTGGGACCTCAATAAAGTTAAAGGTTTTGGCTGCATTGGTTCAGGGGGAGTTTGTTGGACAAAAGAACCAATGAGCGGGATCAGAAAAACCTTTAAGTCCCACAGACGTCACAACAACTACTGAAGTCCACAACAGCTGAAGACAACAACTGATTACAAAGTCTGAAGACACAAGTGCTGAAGACAAAGTCTGAAGACAAGTGCTGAAGACAAAGTCTGAAGACAAGTACTGAAGACAAAGTCTGAAGACAAGTGCTGAAGACAAAGTCTGAAGACAAGTGCTGAAGATAAAGTATCAGGCGTTGTCACAACAGCTGAAGAGGACTTCTTCAGTAGTTGTGACGGTTTGCTTTCAGTAGTTTTATATTTTCTCTTTTCAGTAGTTGTGTAAAACGACTGAAGAGTTTGTTCTTCAGTCGTTGTAGTATCAGTAGTTTCTTTTTCAGTTGTTTCATGTTTTATACTTAGTACTCTGACATGTTCTCAGTAGTTGTGAACATTTCAGTAGTTTATTAAGAATTAGTTATTTTTGTATTAGATCTGCTAGTAATCACCATCCCGTGATTACAGCAGTGATTGCACTCTATATAAGGAGTGCCAACCTTATTGTAACTGTGAATGATTTAGCAATAATATTGAGCATTATTGAAACATTCCAAATCACAGAAAAATATTCTCTCGCATTTGTTTACAAATAACATTCTCTTGCTATAATTTGACTAATTCATCTCTTCATTCCGCTGCATTACACTCTTATACTTCAAACTTGTGATCTTTGATCCTGTCACCACCACAAACATCATTGGAAATGTTGATAGATGGGTAAGGACAAGAGGACAAACCCAAGATGCAAATGTTTGTCTCTGCTCTAGTTTCCTATCTCAGATAGAGCCAAAGAAAGTTGATGAGGATTTAAAAGATGGAAGTTGGGTTGAAGCCCTGGCTTTGATCATCCTGATTATGTCTGCAAGCTTGATAAAGCTCTTTATGGGTTGCACCAAGCTCCAAGAAAGTGGTATAAGACTTTATCTCAGTATCTCAATCAGCATGGCTACAAAAGGGATACTATAGACGGAACTCTCTTAATCAAAGGAACAGAGAATGACTTAATGCTAGTTCAAGTATATGTAGATGACATTATCTTTGGTTCAATTAATCCAAAGCTCTGAAAAGACTTTGAGAGGCTGATGAAGAATAGATTTGAAATGAGTGCCATGGGGGAACTCAATTTCTTTCTAGAATTCAAGTGAAGCAAGTTGACAGTGGTATCTTCATAAGTCAGTCAGAGTATGTACAAGACATACTTACAAGATTCAACATGACTGAGTGTAAGGTTGCAAAGACACCCATAGCAAGAAACCACTCCCTTGGACCAGATCTTGAGGGGGAGTGTGTGGATGAACACCTTTACAGGGCTATGATTGGGTTTCTTATGTATCTTAACGCTAGCAGGACTATATCATGTTTGCCACATGCATTTGTGCAAGATATCAAGCCAACCCCAAGATGTCACACCTAGTCACTGTTAAAAGAATTCTAAGATATCTAAAAGGTGTTGCTACACTACTCCTTTGGTATCCAAAGAATTCTGACTTCAACCTATATGCATATACAGATAGTAACTATGGTGGCTGCAATATGACTGTAAAGTCTACATCTGGGGGATGTCAATTCCTTGGTGGAAGGATTGTCACATGGAAATGCAAGAAACAATCCTGTGTGTCTGCATCAACTGCTGAAGCTGAATACATTGCTGCTACTAGCTGCTGTGCTCAAGTGCTTTGGACTCGGAATCAGATGCTGGACTATGGACTCAACTTCAAAGAGACTCCCATCCAGATAGACAACAATAAACCTATCTCATTTACAGAGAATCCTGTGTAGCACTAAAGGACAAAACACATCAATATCAAGTATCATTTGATTCGGAATCAGATGCTGGACTATGGATTCAACTTCAAAGAGACTCCCATCCAGATAGACAACAATAGACCTATCTCTATTACAGAGAATCCTGTGTAGCACTAAAGGACAAAACACATCAATATCAAGTATCATTTGATTAGAGATAACTTTGAAAAAGGATTAATAAAACTAGTCAACGTTAACACAATGAACAATATGCTAATCTGTTTACCAAAGCTTTTGATGAACATAAATTTAAATATCTTGTATCAGCTATTGGGATGATTAACTTTGAGTAGATTTTCTTAAACTTAATACCTATTATTTCTAAAATCTCTGAGTCCTAAGTTGTCTATTTTATCACCTTCATACGCTCATGTTTACTTGGGAAGGAAAAATCTTTTAAATTTTACTTAGATTTTTTAAAATTTCTGATCATTCTGTTTTCGGAAGATATCTATTTACCTTCGGAAGAAAATTATGACTTCAAGAAAAATAACTACTTATGTAAATTTGTCTTCGAAAGAAATTTTACAATGTCTTCGAAGCTTAAATTTATTCATAAGTACTTATATGTTTTTGAAGAACAACTTTCTTCTGAAAGCAAATTAAGTCTCGGAAGATTGAGATATCTTCCTAAGCAAAATTTTTAAAACTCTTTGAAATATCTTCCAAAGTCATTTTAGCTTCGTAAGCTTTGTATTAAACTTCCGAAGACAAAATACATTCGGAAGATTTTCGACTTCCAAGAAAACAAACTTGTTGGGCACTTTTTCAGAGGTGGGAACGATATCCGGATTTCAAAGTTTATCCTCTTTCATTAACTTTGTCTCAGATCCATTTCATGTAAATATACCCAAAGGTTCCCCCCTCTTTCACTCTCTTCATCATCTGAAATCTTTCTAAACCTAAATTTACCCACAACCGACCTTGTTCTTAAGCTTTCATAAATGGCTAATCTTAACCGCAAAAACAACCCAGATTTTTCTACTCAACTCCAGAGACAGCACAACCAGGTTGCCCTGTTGGACTCTGAGAAAGATCCAAGTTTTCTCAGAGGTTTGTCGATTTCTTTCTCTGTCAAACTACTTCACCTCCCTCACCATTGATCCTCCACTCTATCATGATCAACTGTTGGAATTTTGGAGGACCTCCAAGAGGTCCTTATGGATTAGGAGAAGACATTGTCTGCCATAGTGCAGGGAAGGAAAATCTTCATCACTCCAGCCATCATAAACACACATCTTCAGTTGGATGATGTAGAAGGTGAATTGTCCTTTCTCAAAGATGCTG
Source organism: Flaveria ramosissima (assembly GCA_025215565.1). Lineage (NCBI taxonomy): Eukaryota > Viridiplantae > Streptophyta > Magnoliopsida > Asterales > Asteraceae > Flaveria > Flaveria ramosissima. The sequence goes on from CM046045.1 coordinate 57,341,176, forward strand.
TTAACCAATCCTTTGAGTAGATGGGCTATGAGAGAGATTTCTCTATAAAGACCTTTAGAAAAGGGAAGGTCTCATCTCAATGGAAGTACCTCCTCCACGTAAATTTATCAAACAAGCATGGAGGATAGGACCAGATTCCTGAAGATCTCTCCTTCATAGTTCATGGGATGGTTCAAGGGGCCAAGTTTAGGTACTCCCAATTTGTGTATACCAATTTACTTGCTAACTTAGACTCCTTAGAATACTACATGTTCCCTAGATATGTTCAACACATTCTCAATTGTGAATTGGGCTCATAGTTAAGGGGAACATGTAATATTCTTAAATTAGGAAAGATGAAGCCCTGCATCTTCAAGACAATAAGGAAGCCAACTGTTGGCTTCTCTAGGGTAGAAACAACTATTGTCCCAAAAATGTTAGAACTCATTTCTCAAGATGACAACCTAGCAACACAAGCTAGTGTTGCACCCACACCTTCTACCTCACAACCAACAAAATAGCCACAAATCATCCACACCTACTAGAGAAAATCCAAACGAACCCCTGCACAAAGGCCCCCATATCACCACCCACACAAGAAGAAGTGGACACTAGAGCTCCCACTTCTCCTTAGGAGCAAACCACTCCCATCTCACCAATGATTAGTACTAAGGTTCCTCATGCTCAGCCTGATGAGCTCACAATCCCAACAGCTTTAAGCCTTCACTCAAAGTCTCAAAACTGTAGTGATCAACCTTCCGGGGAAAGTTACCATCCCCAGCCTTTTGACCTCAACCAACCAATTCCTAACCTTGAATTATATAATGATGAAGACTTGGGATTCAGTGAGTATCATGAGTCTCTTTTCTCCTCCCCCACTCAAATAGAGATGAGTACTCCTGCTTCTTCCTTGTCTAGCCCACATCATTCACCCATTGTTGAGGTGGATCTTCTTGAACTTGTTTAGGAGGTCCATATGGAAGAGGCTCTCACTTTTGCAAGTGATTACATTATTAAGACCTCAAACATGGCAACTCAGCCCATTGACACTTCACTTGAAGTTGTCATTGAGCAAAGGAAATCCAACAGCCAAGAACATCATGCTGGTGATAAGGAAGAAGACTTTGGTCCTATTCTCTCATCCCCCCATGATTATTCAGATGAAGATGAGGGGAACATGAGGCTAAAGGTGCAAAAACTATCAAAAACATGCACCTACTTAGTCTCTAAGGTTAGTCACTTGTAATCTCAGGTGACTACCTTACAAAACAGGGTCAATGATCAGCAACTTGAGATTTCTTATCTCAAGGACCAACTAGCTGGGTGGCCTTTAAGAAGAGCTCAACCAGGAACGCAAGAACCTGTGGATGTGATAGACCTAACTCCTGGCTCACCTATGCAAGTGAGTAATGCTACCAAAAAGGGGGAGAAAGTCTTAGCAATCATACAACCTGGGAGCTCTTTACAGGGTATGGACGTAGAGGATTCAACACCCTTACTTGCGTTCCATACTCAGCAACCTCCTCAAGTCCACATTGATGTGGACTCTCTCATTCAAAGCTTGTTTGAGGAGGGTATTCCAAGGGCAATGTCATTCCCACCCCAAGGAGCTTCAAATTACATACTAGGGTGGAGGTATGATGCTGATAGAAGAGCCCTGATACTTCATAGATTTCAAGGACAACAAGAAGTCTTTAACTTCCAGACCTTGAATTACTATGTAGGTCTTGATTTTGTCAACATGCCACTTGCCAATCCAACTCAACATAGGCAAGCTGACAGAATGGCTGAAAGGATTCAAGACAGGATTGCTGAAGAGTTTAAAACAAGAAGACAAACGCAAGCAGACAATGTCATTGGTGAAGTAGATGTTGAGGTGGACCCCAAGATTAGCTTTAAAGGGGAAACTTTGAAGGTACAGTGATAGAATTTGTGAGCATTGCCACAGAGCCTACTACTTCAGCATTCCACACCCTTAGTGAGGCACCAGCTGATGAAGGTGTCTCACAACCTCTCTCTGGCCAGAGTCTGATGCTACATCAAACAATAAAGGCTAAAGCTCTATATACCCTGAGTCATAAAGGTATGTGGGTGACAAAGGGAAAAGGATATTGACTCCTGAGGAGATTGAGGAGGAGGAGAGAGAGAGGAAGCTAAGGGGAGAAAGTTCTATAGGGTCCTCAGGCTTCATGGAAGCTACTATCAGGGTTGCTCCCAGACCAAACACTCAAACGATGAGTTGAGGGCAGCCAAGATTAACTATTTGCGAACCAGAAACTATGACATTGATAAGATTATCTCTCTCCCCTTAGAGCAATTGAATGAGCTGGCAAACATGGAAATGTCTAAGGAGAGGAAGGAGGTAGAGGATGCATAATTGCTCCTTAAGATTAAGGAAGACAAAGACATAAAAGACTTTACAAGCATGCTCCAACCCTCTCCCTAGTTCAAAAGAGTCCTGAGAAACAGGCTGTGGCAATTGAACAACCTTAGGTAGACAAAGAAGCTGACAGGCAAAACATGATCAACTACCTGAGTGCCACAGGACTTTACCAGGAAGCTGTACTTCTTCCCTTATCATATGAGTATATCGAATTTGAATACCTCGAGCAGCTTGAGCTACAAGTCCTTAAGAACAAAAAGCTACTAAGAGGAAGATGAGGGAAGAAGCAGCAAAGTGAAGAGCCATCATCCAGAAAGTCAAAAAAACTGCTGATAGGCAAAAGATGATGAGCTTCTTGAAGCTATATGGACTCTCTGGAAGAAGGCTTGGTCTAATGTCTCTATCCACTATGGATGAGCATATTAGAGTGATTAAGCAGAAGATTAAGAGAGGAGAGCTTGTTGACTTACACTCCCCACCAAGTCAAGCTCCTCTTGAGGTTGAGGTTGAGGTTAAGGTTAAATTCTTAGAGACAACACAACCATGACCTCATACTAGACCACAGCAAGCTTCATCTTCTGATCCACAGCAAGGTTCAATTCCTTCTCCTTCTGAACATGCGAGGGAAGATAACCCAACTGAGAAAGACAAAATAGAACAACCTGGTACTGAAGGCCAGTCTACTCGGTTAAAAATTCAAAAGTGGAAGAAAAGGATGGCCTCTAAGTTTGTATCAAAGAAGAAACCAAAGGCATCCACTTCCAGACCTCATGGTGAGTCAGAGTATCCTGAGGAAGTGCATGAAGAGGCTGCTCAACCTACTCCAACTTAAGTAGAGCCTCTTACATCAGGAAGACCCATCTTGTCTTGGACCTTTACTGCTAATCCAAACAGATGGTATGTCATAAGAGATCAAGGTGGTCAAGATGTCTACTTTTGGCAAGACATGCTTAACCTACATCTACATGATCTTTTATGAGAAGGTATTTTGAAAGTCTGAGTGATCCTGACCAATTGATGAAGAAGAGAATGGTCATGATCATGATGAGGACTGTCAATATCTGAATCACTTCTCTATTGTGGTAGCATTAGCGTAGTGGGAGTTTATAAGGCTTATAGAAAGGTTGATGCACCCAAAACAACCCAAGTGCTTCCTGCATGCATGCACTTAGTACTTAGTAGAAGTTGCTTTGGAAGTTTCATACTCTGCACAAGAAAGTATTCTAAGTATGAAATCTTTTTGAAGCCAAGACCAATATCTTCTGAAGCCAAAAGTGAAGTCTTCTGAAGCTTCAAAGACAAAGTCTTTCGAAGCAAATGAAGTGATGACAAATTTCTTCCGAAGACTTTGTAGAACATGCTTTCTCTGATGTACTTTTACATAAAGCTGACCAACTTTCTGCTGCAACTCTGAAGACTCACCAACTTATACAAGTTGTTGAAAGGTCTATGATTTTGTAACTGTACATTGAGGTTTTGAGTCTGTAACTTTCTACTTTATGTACTTTTACCCTTTTTGTAATATATTAGGCTGTGAGTTATGGCATGTCATAGTCACTAGTCAAAAGAGAACTATCTTTTGACTTACATTGATCTTGTTGTTTAGATTAGTGTCGATGGCCTTCAAAGTATGGCCCTGTAGGATGTAGTATAAAGTATCTCAAGTCCTTATATCTTTATGTATGCTTTGTAACACTTGTAAAAGAACTTGAGAGCATTATACAACATTCTTGAAAACCATTACTTTGTTGTTTGTTTTTAAGTTTCTATCTCTTGTTTTGCTTGTGTTCATTGTATCATAATATAAGTCCCGGTTCCCTATTTGATCTGTTAAGTGTTCTAACACTCTTCTCATTGTGAGACTGATTGTATTGACCATCCCTTAAACGGTCCTGCAGGGTGATAGTGGATCATTTGACCAAGTCGGCACATTTCTTAGCCATTCATAAGACCTACAAGATGGATAAACGAGCACACATTTACTTAAAGGAAATTGTGTCACGACATGGCGTGCCACTCTCGATCATCTCTAACCGCGATGTGCGATTCACTTCGCACTTCTGGCTGTCAATACAGAGGTCATTAGGCACTCGTCTGGATATGAGCACATCCCCAAACAGATGGTCAAATAGAACGCACGATTGAAACCCTAGAAGACATGCTTAGGGCGTGCGTTATTGATTTTAGAAATAGGTGGGAAACCCATCTGCCTTTGGTTGAGTTCTCTTACAATAACAACTACCACCCGAGCATCAAAGCCACACCATTTGAGGCACTTTATGGCAAAAAGTGTAGATCACCTCTCTGTTGGACTGAAGTCGGTGATAGTCAGTTAACTAGTCCTGAGATTATTCATGAAACCACAGAGAAGATTGTTTAGATTCGTAATCGTATGGCGGCAGCTTTGGATCGTCAAAAAAGTTATGCTGATCAAAGGGGAAAGCCTTTGGAATTTCAAGTTGGTGACAAGGTGTTATTAAAGGTTTCACCTTAGAAGGGTGTGTTACGCTTTGGAAAGAGTGGAAAACTAAACCCTAGATATGTTGGACCATTTGAGATTGTCAAAAAGATCGCTTCAGTAGCTTATCAGCTACACTTACCTGCAAAACTCGATGGTGTTCATAAAGTATTCCATGTTTCCAATATGAAAAAATGTCTAGCAGATGAATTACTCGTTGTTCCATTAGAGTAACTAGAGATTGATGAACATCTTCGCTTCATTAAAGAACTAGTCGAGATTATGGATTGAGAAGTCAAAACCCGAAAGCGTAGTAAGATTCCTATTGTACACGTTAGGTGGAATTCAAAGCGTGGACCAGAGTTTACCTAGGAGCGCAAGGATCAAATGAAGAAGGAGTACCCATAACTGTTTAAAGATCAGGCATCTGCTTCTTAAGGTATCATTCGTACGATATCTTTTCCTTAAGTTTCAAGACGAAATTCCCTTCAACAAGCGGATGATGTCGCAACTCTCGTGAAACCTTACATTTCTTTGTTCTTACATCTGTTCATTTTGGGTTTGTGTCAAAGATTCCAGAAACCTTATCTTAAGCAAGTTATGAACACGCTGCTACGTCATTATCAACACTCGGTGTTCTTCGCTAAACCAGATATTCTAATTTTCGTGATAAAAATTCTTTCAACAACGGGATGATGTGACAACCTTAGTTCTCAGGTTAACCTTGTTTCCGTAACTTAATCTTCCTCCGTTATGATTGGATGTATTAAATTATATTTAATCAAATTTTGATTATTAAGTACAAATAATTATTATTATAAATAAATAATTGTTACTGTAATTACTAACTAAATAAATTTGGAAGACAAAATCGAGCGAGGCAAAGTGTTGGTAGTTGATGTTAAATGTTTGTAGTCATCACATATGTACCCGGCCCAATCCGAAAGCCCACGAAAGACCCTTAAAATGGAAGAAAATACTCACACTCCATGAAAAAAATCCTAAACTTCCCCGCAACCAATCTTAACCTCTTTCCCTTCTCCCTTTCGGCCGATCCTCCCTCCTCCACCACCAAACCGCCGCGATCACCACCATCCTTTTCCCAATCGACCCTCTCCTCTTCTCATATGCTCACTCTCTTGATCCTCAAGCCACTACAACATGATTTCCTTCTTCCCACTTAGAATTCGAAGGTATGAGTCGATTTCCTAAGGCTGCGTTTTGGTTGTTCTTGTGTGTTGTGTGTGTTATTCTTTGATTTGATAATGTGTTGCTTTGTTCCTTGTTATAAATAATAGGTTTTGTGCTATGGTTGATATAAATTCAGCTTAGGGTTGTTTATGGGGCTGGAAGTCAATTAAAGTGGGGGCAAATGGGTTGTGTTTGTAGATTATTATGTGAAAGCGTAGTTATCGGGTCGGGAAATGACCATTGGAAAGAGTTTGAGTTTAAATTGTATGGTTTGAGTTTTTCTAAAGCTTATGAACGTGAAAAGAAACTTGGATGATTGTCCAAACTTCTTTTAGATGATAACATGATCTTGTGAAGTCATTGAACATTGTTAGGATGCACGTTTAGTCTAAAACTTGATGTTTTCTGAATCTGTGAGATTCTGTTAGCCAACTTATGCACGTTGTAAATTGATTATAATAAACTCAATAACTTCAATTCTTGAATCCAAATTGTGTATTTTTGAGTCTAGTTTCCAGAAAGTCCAACCACACTCAATTTGGACGTGTAAAACTAGAGTTATTGCCTTTTTAGTGAGGGTAGGTCAAAACTGTCTTATATTGACAGCAAACAAAGGGTCAAGTGTTTTGATACATGACAGGATCAAAGATCACAAGTTTGAAGTATAAGAGTGTAATGCAGCGGAATGAAGAGATGAATTAGTCAAATTATAGCAAGAGAATGTTATTTGTAAACAAATGCGAGAGAATATTTTTCTGTGATTTGGAATGTTTCAATAATGCTCAATATTATTGCTAAATCATTCACAGTTACAATAAGGTTGGCACTCCTTATATAGAGTGCAATCACTGCTGTAATCACGGGATGGTGATTACTAGCAGATCTAATACAAAAATAACTAATTCTTAATAAACTACTGAAATATTCACAACTACTGAGAACATGTCAGAGTACTAAGTATAAAACATGAAACAACTGAAAAAGAAACTACTGATACTACAACGACTGAAGAACAAACTCTTCAGTCGTTTTACACAACTACTGAAAAGAGAAAATATAAAACTACTGAAAGCAAACCGTCACAACTACTGAAGAAGTCCTCTTCAGCTGTTGTGACAACGCCTGATACTTTATCTTCAGCACTTGTCTTCAGACTTTGTCTTCAGCACTTGTCTTCAGACTTTGTCTTCAGTACTTGTCTTCAGACTTTGTCTTCAGCACTTGTCTTCAGACTTTGTCTTCAGCACTTGTGTCTTCAGACTTTGTAATCAGTTGTTGTCTTCAGCTGTTGTGGACTTCAGTAGTTGTTGTGACGTCTGTGGGACTTAAAGGTTTTTCTGATCCGGCTCATTGGTTCTTTTGGTCCAACAAACTCCCCCTGAACCAATGCAGCCAAAACCTTTAACTTTATTGAGGTCCCACTTATTGTTGGCAAAATAGATGGTCTTTTTCCTTCTTGATCAGTTTAGAAGATGACCCATATAAGCACCGGCCTGGAAGTAAGTCTCTGATAATTTGGTTGGCAAAGTGTGGATGGGAGCTCTGTATTGGGGAATTGGACACTGAGCTGTTCCCCCATCCATGAAACTCACTTCCCGTGTATAAGCCTGTAGGATTCTCTGGTGTAAGCTCTGAGAAACATGATTTGTTCTTCCATAGTAAGATTCTCTGGTTCACCATCGAACAATCCTTCACGCCCATACAGCTCTGAGATGTATTTGGCCTGTTTGCCATTTTTAAGCTCAACTGTTGTGATCTGTCTGTAGGCAAACTCATCTGGGTGATTGCCTTCAAGTAACAGACTGAGCTCATTCTGTTTGAAGTTCTCAAGCTTCTTGTAGACTAACCCCTTCTTGATCACTCTGTTTTCTAACATCTTTTGGGGAGGCTGTTTAGTCTCATAAGCTTTCTTGAAGTCTTCTACAATCTCCCAGGGTGATACTACAAGGACCACTGTGATCTCTTCATCTACGATCCTTTTTATCTGGCCCTTGTATCGTGCAGGAATGTCCTTCTTCACAATTCTGTGAGCCACCCTAGGATCAGGCCACATCCTCACCTTTTCTTTTTGATATTGAAATGTGTTGGCGAGGGTGTACAGTCTCAGAGCTTCTTTCTTCATACTTATTATTGATGAAGAGGCAGCATAAGTTTATCTATACTTTTTAGCATCTCCTCATCATGAAGCCTTTGCAGTTGCTCTTCTTCGATCTTTACTCTCACAGTTTCCATCTGTGAGGTGGGAGTGATGGGCATGGATTTGGCTTTAGGCAAAGTTAGGACTGCAGAAAGAGGCAGCCTATCTTCTTCCTCATCATCCTCTTCTTCTTCTTCTTCTAGCCTCAACATCCTTCTCTTCTTCTTCTTGGATGCATCATCGGCTATTGGTTTTGAGGGTAAAGGAGTTGGTTTAATGGGTTGTGGTAGTGGTGATTTTGAAGTGGTAGGTTTTGCAGGTTGTTCTAGCATTCTTGTAATGAGTGAGGCTTTGGAGTATTTTGCTAGTTCGTTTCTTTTTCCAGCACCTGCTTCATTTAAAGCTTCAATCACTAATCCCTTTGTATATGCTTCAGACGTACAGATCTTGGTGGTTATAGCCAAGATACTGTCCCTGGTCCATGACTTAATCTCTATCAATGATCTTCCAAGATACTTAGCAATAAATCTGATCATGATCTCCAGTCTTTCTCTTTCTAGCACATCATAGCTTGCCCATCTTGAGTTAATTTCTTCAACTTCAAGTCTTCTAATCTCTGAGTCAAGCTGTGCAGTATCGAACCCTTGTCTGTATAGTTGGTCAATAATGGAGTCCATAGATTTACTATGTGTAGCATCCGCCATTTTGACCATCTCATCAAGCTGGAGTTCTTTTTCTTTTCTTTCCATCTTCCTCTTCTTGTATGTGATGTGAAAGTCTTTGTGACTTTCACTCACTTGATCAGTGTCAGCTCCCTTCACATACTCTTTCTCCTTCTCAGTCTCTTTCTCAACAACCTCTTCTTCCTCCTGGTCTCTCTCTATCAATATGCGCTTCCCTTTGTCTTTCACTGACTGACTCTCCCCCTTTTTGGTTGCATTGGTTGCAAGGGTTTGAGTAGTAGAAAGCCTTGTGCTCACAATCTCCTCCACCAGTGGCTGTATGATTGAGGGAAGTTTGTCATCCAAGGTTTTGATCACAATGTCGGTGATCATTGGGGTGATGAGAGGTAGGGATTTGTGGAATATAGCAGCTGTTTGCTCAGAGGGGTTCTGTCCCTGAGAAACAGTGCCAGAAGTAGAGGCTGGTGGATTGAATGTTTGTAGTGGCTGAGTGTTTAGGAGACCTTCAGGTGAAGGTGCCATCTGTGGGTGTATTGTGGTATCAGATGGACTTGCTTCTTGAGAGAATTGGTCAAGTAGTCTTTGTAGTCTACTGACTTCTTCCTCAAGAATTGTGTTCTGGGCTAGAACATCATAAAAGAAGCCCAGGTCATCATCAGCAGATGCTGAATCACCTGACCTCTTGCTAGTAGCAAGATGTACATGCTCTGGGTGTAGACCAGATGTAGCATGTGCCCCTTTTTCTTGGAACTGGGGACTTCCAGCCTCAGGACGATGTCCTTCATCAGCTGTTGCCTCTGATGAGGTCTTAGCCATGTTACCAGCCTCAGTCTGATCATGTGCTGATGCAGAAGAGGTGGCAGCCTCACCAGATATTCTTTCTCCGTATCTACACTAGGAGACTGAACATTTAAACCCCTGTGCTGTGGGTTGTCAGAAGCATGTTGATCCTCTACCTCAATATCTGTGGTTTTCCCTTTAGATAGTTGTCGGGGAGGAGGAGAGGCATGCAGCTGAGTCAGCACATTTGCAATTATAAGTGTTGGACTTTGGGGGGCATTTTCATTGGGAGATGGGGTATTATGCACCTGGGGAGAATGGTGAGTTTCAATGGCAATCTCCTCAAATGAGGAAGATTCCAGATTTGTGGGTACCCCTTCTTTGGTTGCTTCAGGTTCCTTTTGAGAGGAATCCTGAGCGGCTGTGGCTGGGTGAGTCTCTGATACTACTGGGGGGTTTACACCAGTAAGTATATCCTGTCTTTGTGGTACAGGAGCATCTTCAGGGGACTCATCTTCCTGAATAGCTGTTTTGGTTCGTTTTGTTTTTGGTTTGGTGGGGACTTTGGATTTTGTGGTGGTGGCTGTGGGTTCCAGCTGCGTGGGTTTGCGCAGCTTGGCAGCCATTTTGAGTGATTGGTCAGAGTTGTGCCGGGAGTATACTTCAGGCAATACAGCCATAGCAGGGACTCCCAGGCCAACAAGTCCCTCAGCTTGAAGCTGGTTTTCAATTATGGCCATTATAAACCGAGGATATAGTATCCAACGGTTAGAAAGTTGTTTTTGGGCCATATCCTTGAGCTCTAAGAATAATATTTCAGAAAAATTTAAAGGTTGTTGCTCAAGGATAGAGTACAATACCTGTTGCCACCTTGTGGACATTTGATCCCATGATGAAGTCTTTGGAGCCAGGCAGACATTTACCATATGAAAGATAAGCCGTTCAGCATCCTGGAAATGTTTCTTCAATATGGTAGAGGCACTCAGATTGCCTTCGTATCCATGGTGGGCAAAGGATAGATCAGTGGTGCCCTTTGGATAGCTAGTCGGGAAAGTGGCATCATCCAGATTGAGGGTTTGGCGAAGAATCTCTGGATTGATGACCACCTTTTGGCTATGGACAAACGAATGAAGTGACTCTGTGTCATTCTCCTCAGAGACAAGAGTGACGTTTGTCCAGAATTGGCTAAGGGATTCGGCATATATGGTGGGGTTTATCAGAAAGGCTGTTTGGTAAGGTGACTGGACCATTAAATCAATGGCGTTGTGAAACTTGGTCCAGAATGGTGATTTAGTAAGGTGAGCGACACAGTTGTGTCGAGGTTTTAGTTGCATGGTCGCCATGGATGAAGAGAGGGTACAGAGTTTTTGAACGTTAGGTTTGAGAGGAAAGGTGAGAAAAACTCTGGTGAGATAAGGGATTTATAGGGTAGGGTTATGAACCGACTGAAGGTTTTTGGTGAGTCATCATTTGCTGAAACTGATGACGTGGCATTAACTTTGAGGTTGAAATGACTGACCGTATTGGTGTGATCATCAGTTGTTATAAAACAACTGAAGACTTGGTTTTAACCGTCAGACATTGAAACAGCTGAAGTCTTTGATTTAGTCTTCAGTAGTTATAAAACTACTGAGGACAATTCCGACTTCAGGTGGTGAAACAACTGAGGACATGGTGTTTGTCATCAGTAGTTGTGTAACTACTGAAGACAGTGGTTTTGTCATCAGTTGATGTAAACAGCTGAAGACTTAGCGGTAGTCTTCAGTAGTTGTAAACTACTGAAGACATAGCTGTGGCTTCAGTTGTTTAGAAACAGCAGTTGGAAAAACAACTGAAGAGAAATTGCTCATCAGCTGTTGTCGTCAATTCTTAGCTTTTCAGCTGTTTCAGTCTGACCTCCACATTAAAATGTTTCATTGGTCATCAGTACTTATCTGCATTTCTGACATCAGCAGTTGTAGTTACATCAGCTGTTGTGATTTCATCAGCTGTTATAACTACATCAGCTGTTTTAACAAATGAAGTACTTATATATGACATGGTTACCAATGATCATCAGTATTTATTACTGAGATTATCGGTAGTTGTCACTTATTCTAGCTGCAGCATACCAAGCCTTAACACCAGGTTGTGGAAAGTTGAACTATCCAAAGGCTTAGTAAAAATGTCTGCAAGCTCATCAGCACTAGGAACAAATTTTGGATCAATCAGACCTTTTTCAAAACAATCTCTAATAAAGTGATGTCTGATTTCAATATGTTTAGTCCTAGAGTGCTGGACAGGATTCTTGACAATACAAAGAGCTGAAGACTGTCCATTAACAATGGAGTCTTAGTCTCAGTTATGCCATAATCCAATAATTGGTTTTGAAGCCATAATACCTGAGATGTACAACTTGCAGCAGCAATGTACTCGGCTTCAGCAGTTGATGTAGCAACTGAGGTTTGTTTCTTACTCTGCCAAGAAATCAAACAGTTGCCTAGGAATTGGCATCCACCAGAAGTTGATTTCCTGGTCAACTTACACCCTGCATAGTCACTGTCAGAAAAAGCAACTAATTTACCAGAATGTCTAGTAGAATACCATAAACCTAGAGATGGAGTGCCTTGCAAATATCTAAAGATCCTCTTGACTGCAATCAAATGAGACTCCTTAGGTGCAGCCTGAAATCTAGCACAAACACATGTAGCAAACATAATATCTGGTCTAGAAGCTGTTAAGTACATCAAGGACCCAATCATACATCTGTAAAGTGTTTCATCAACCACTTTACCTTTCTGATCTGTATCCAGTTGTGTGGTGTTGCACATGGGAGTAGAACATGGTTTACAATTTTGTAAATCAAATTTTTCCAAAAGATTTTTTGTATATTTGGACTGATGAATGAAAATTCCATCAGCCTTTTGTTTGATTTGCAAACCCAGAAAGAATTGTAATTCCCCCATTGCACTCATTTCAAACTTTTGTTGCATCAGCTTTGTAAAGTCATCACACAACTGTGGATCAGAGATGCAAAAATAATATCATCTACATAAATTTGAACAAGTAGATTATGCTGCCCTGCTTTCTTAATGAACAAAGTTTTATCTATGGTGCCTCTAGTAAAATTATTTTCAAGAAGAAAGTTTGATAATGTCTCATACCAGGCCCTAGGAGCTTGTTTCAACCCATAAAGAGCCTTATCAAGCTTATACACCCAATTAGGATGTTTGTTGTCCTCAAAACCTGGTGGTTGACATACATAAACCTCTTCTTTAATTTTCCCATACAGAAAAGCACTTTTGACATCCATTTGAAAAACTTTAAGATTTTGATAAGCAGCATAAGCTAAAAACAATCGAATTGCTTCCAGTCTGGCTACAGGAGCAAAGGTTTCATCATAATCAATACCTTCTTCTTGTGCAAACCCCTGAACCACCAGTCTGGCCTTGTTCTTAACAATAAGCCCATTTTCATCAGTCTTATTCCTAAACACCCATTTAGTGCCTATTGCACACTTACCTGGAGGTAGAGGAACAAGTTCCCACACTTGTTGTTTCTTGAACTGAAGAAGCTCAAGCTGCATGGCATCAACCCATCCATTGTCTTTTAATGCAATGTGATAATTCTTTGGCTCTTGCTGACTAATGAAGAGAGCATAGAAGCAGAAATTTGACAATTGACTTCTTGTTGATACACCAGCAGTGATATCACCAATGATTTGAGACATAGGGTGATTCTTCAGATCTTGATACACAATGAGATCAGTGCAGTGTTTGTAGCAGGCTCAGCAGCAACAGATGGTGATGGTGAAGAATTTCCTTGAAACCAATCAGTTGATGGTAGTTCAAAGGAAGTTGAAGTTGTAGAAATCTCATCAGCATTTGTTGTGGATTGTGCTGCTGGAGCTGCAGGAACATCAGGTCTAGCTGAATCAGGCAGTTGATCAGTAAATCTGAAGAGGTGAGTACTGCTATCATCATCATCAGCACCAGCAGTACCACCAGGTGGAGAACTGTTGACATGAGCAACAGCAGGAGTTTGATGAGGAGCATATTGTAGTATGTCCAAATCAAATATCTCCACAGGATTTTGTGGAATCTTGTCCTTTGGAGATTCATTAAACTTAACATGTAGAGTCTCTTCAACCATCTTTGTTCTACAGTTGAAGACTCTGTATGCTTTGCAAGTTGATGAATAACCAACAAAATATCCTGCATCCACCTTAGAATCAAATTTCTGGAGTTGATCCCTTGTGTTGAGAATGAAACAAGGACATCCAAAAGCTCTAAAGAATGAAATTAGAGGGGCCAAATGATGAAGAACTTCATATGGAGTTTTCATCAACCTCTTATTCACTAGAGCTCTATTTTGTACATAACAAGCAGTATTGATAGCTTCAGCCCAAAAAGTCATTGGCAATCCAGAGTCAGCCAACATGGACCTTGCAGCTTCAATAAGGGTCCTGTTCTTTCTCTCCACTACTCCATTTTGTTCAGGAGTTCTTGGAATGCTAAAATGCCTCTTGATTCCCTTTGAGAGGAAGAACTCATCAAGTGTATTGTTTCTAAATTCGGTTCCATTATCACTTCTAATACACTTGACTGAGAGGGAATACTGCTTCTCAACATACAACACAAAGTTGATAATCTTCTGAGGTGCTTCATCCTTTGAATGCAAAAGAAAGTCCATACAAATCTGGAGTAATCATCCACAATTACTAGACAGTATTTCTTCTTAGCCATACTCATCACTCTCACAGGACCAAAGAGATCCATGTGAAGAAGCTGTAAGCAGGCTGTGGACTTAGGTTCTTCTATGGAAGGAAATGAAACTTTGTGCTGTTTTCCTTTTAGACAAGCAGTGCAGTCATCTTCACATTTGAACTCCTTCATAGGCAATCCCCTTACTAAACCATGGTTAATCAGCTGATTTATGTTTTTGAGATTAACATGACCCAGCCTTCTATGCCATAGTGTAGATTCTTGAGGGGAAGCCTTGGAAAATAGGCAAGGATGGCCTTTGAGATCTATTTTCTTAGAAAGATCTAAGGCATACACTCTTCCTGTCCTGTTGGCCTTAAGGAGAGTGTGTTTATCCAACACCTTGTCAATCAAACTCAGAACTTTGGATGACAGAATCCGGCAGTTCTGACTTGTGAAAAGAGCAACATGGCCTTTGTCACACATTTGACTGACACTCAAGAGGTTGTACTTGAGATTTTCCACATGGTTAACATCATCAAACTTTATTTCCCCATTGGAAACAAAGCCTTTGCCGATGATGTAACCCTTTGCATCATTGCCAAAAGATACAAATCCCTTCCTTCCTTGAGAGTAGTCATTAAGAAGTGATCTGTTTCCTGTCATATGCATGGATCCTCCACTGTCTACATACCAGATGCCTCTGTGGCATGTTGAAGAACCCTGCAGAACAAAGCAAATTAGTTAGATTTTGAGACCCAAACCTTTTGGTTTTGGGCCTATTCACATCAACAGATGGTGGACTAACAAGTTTGCTAGAAATAACAGCTTGAGAGGAAGAAGATGGTGGAAAAGAGGAATCCTTTGGCTTGGACCTCCTTTTCTGTGGATTCAACATAGGAACATCTAATTGGTTGACTCTTCCCAATAGATGTTGAACCATCATAACCAGCTGTGTCTGATTTTGTGATAAAGCTTTCAGCTCTTCAGACACATTAGCACTGGAGTTTGATAAGTTCTTATGTTGCACCTTCTTCTTTTGAGCAACCTCAGCTGTTACCTGTTTAACCCCTTCCTTTTTGGATTTCTTTTTGGACTTAAGGATTACAGGATTTGATGTTGCTGGTACAAATGTGGCTTTAAACTCATTTTTCATTTTTACCATTTTCTCTTTAATTTCATCTTTATGTTTGAGTTTGGATCCTCTTTTGTACCAACAATCATCAGTGAGATGATTAAACAAACCACATACTTCACATGGTTTCTTTTTCATCTTTTGTTGATCATCAACTAAAGAGGATGAAACTACTGAAGACTTGCTCTTCAGTACTTTGGAAGCACTATTTGCTTTCTTGGCTTCCTCTTTAGTAGTCTTCAAACTCTTTCTACTGACAGTTTTCTTCTTTTCAGTGCTGTCAGTAGTTGGAGCTTGAACTTCAGGAGTTAAATCTTGCTCTCCAGTCCTTTCAGGACTTTCAGACATAACTCCTGAGTTGACCAACTCTTTGATCATGTGAGTGTCAGCAATTGAACTATCAATATTAGCTGATAAGTTCTGAGAGGGCTTATTGCTGACTTCAACTTTTGATGATGCTTTATCAGAAAGTGAATCACATGATGAGGTGGATTGGTTATTGCTTTCTCCATCAGATTTCACCTCTACTCTTGGAGCAAAATCTGTAGGAGGAGCAGTGTGATTATAACCAATGCCAAACTTCACATTGGAAGCTGATTGCTTACTAAGAAGCATCTCAAAACCTTTGCATGATTTCACCCATCGATCACACTCTACTTGGGTGACTGCAAGGGTTTCTTTAAGACTTTTCTGGTCCTCCAGAATAACCTCTAGCTTAGCCTTTTCATCATTTAATTGGCATTTAAGCTTATAAATCTCATCATTTTTACTATTAAGAACAGACTCATACTCAGCTTGTCTTTTGGAAATAGTTTTCTCAAACTCAAGTTTTTCATTTATTAATGCTACATTTGCCTCTCTAATAGAGACAAAGGCAGCAATGCAAGATTCAGAACATAACTTGGCTTGGCCTCTGAAGATACCTGAGTTACCTGTGAAGATGATGCAGTTGAGCAGGAACCCTCAGTTGATTCCAGAGCCATAAGTGCCAGATTTCCAAAAGGACTATCACCACCATGTTGATCAGCACTTGTGAACAGTTGTTCATGACCAGACATGTCATCTGGCAAGCTGCTCCAATCAACAACTTCTGGGGTGAAGAAGCTATGTTGTTGAGGTTGAGGGGGTTGATGAGATGGTTGAGGTTCTGGAAGTGCATGAGGTTGTGGTACCATAGGAGCTTGAACTTGACTGGTTTGTGGCATGTAATAACACGGGTAAGGATAAGGCATTTGACCCTGAGGAACAAAGTATGCAGGAGATTGTAGTTGAGACTGATGACTAGAATTGACAGGATGTTGCCCTTTGTTTTGTTGACTATTGCTAGGAAAAGTCACAAAAGGTGCAGAGGAATTAGATCCAGATGATCTACATTCTCTAGCAAAGTGTCCAAGCCTTTGGCATCTGTGACACCTCAACTTACTCTTGTCAAAACCAACTTTGGTTTTGCCAGAGAGTCCTGGGAACTTTCTTCCAGTTCTTTTATAGAACTTCTGAGATCTGATATTTATCAAGGCCATTTGGCTCAAAATATCCATCTCTTCTAAGTCATCATCAGCAATCCCCTTGAGATCATCCATGATGAAGCATAGATTGTCATTATTACACCCAGAAAATTGACTATCAACACTCACAAATGCTGAATCAGAAATGTTTGAAGAGAAATCAATATGCTCATCATACTGGCATTCAGATGAAGCATATTCTGACTCATGACTAACCAGAGCAGTGTTGCCTGGTACAAAGTCCTCAGTGAGCTTACCAGATGAAGACAGTTTTCTCTTTTGTTCTATCTCTCTCTCAAATGTGAGCAATTTCCCATGAAGTTGGGTGAGAGATAGTTTGTCCAAATTTGCACTGGAGCGTAGGACAATGGTATATGTATCCCATCTCTCAGGCAGTGATCTGAGAAATCTGTTATTCATCTGAACATTAGTATACTCATGTTTGACCATTTTCAATTCAGAGATCAAACAAGAGAACCGCTCAAACTGTTGAGTCAGTGTCTCACCCTTCCTATGAGAGAATGTCTCATATTGTTGGGCAAGGATCTCTCTATTATTTGCCAAGACCTCATCTGTTCCTCCAAATTGTTCTTTCAAGGCATTCCAGAGGTCATGGGCAGATTCATAATGCATTAACCCAGAATAAATTTCATTGGGTAGTGCCATGGCCAGAATTCCATGAGCTTTTGCATCTATCTCAAACAATTTCTTATCCTCATCTGAGTATTGATCCTTCCTCTTCGGAACCATTTGATTGGTTTCCGGGTTATTCACCATAGGCTTGTGTGGACCATGTACCACTGATGTCCAACAACCTGAACTGTTAACAGACAGGTGATGGAGCATACGACGTTGCCATATGTTATACTCATTCCTAACCAGCATTGGAGGCTTGGTTGAGGAACCAGTATTGTGAGGATCATTGGAAGGAGTAGTCATTTTGAAACCAAAAACAATTTTATTCAAGCAAAAATTTTGACACACCACAACAACTCAATGAAAACCGAGAATAAGTCTCAGGATGAATGATTAAAAACACAGAAAATTCAATCTCTATAACAGTTTCTTGCAAAGGATACTAATTCACTCAAACTTGGATCTTGAAGAGCAGTTTCAATGATCAATTATTAGATCGATCAATGATTAACCGGCTCTGATACCATTTGACAGGATCAAGATCACAAGTTTGAAGTATAAGAGTGTAATGCAGCGGAATGAAGAGATGAATTAGTCAAATTATAGCAAGAGAATGTTATTTGTAAACAAATGCGAGAGAATATTTTTCTGTGATTTGGAATGTTTCAATAATGCTCAATATTATTGCTAAATCATTCACAGTTACAATAAGGTTGGCACTCCTTATATAGAGTGCAATCACTGCTGTAATCACGGGATGGTGATTACTAGCAGATCTAATACAAAAATAACTAATTCTTAATAAACTACTGAAATGTTCACAACTACTGAGAACATGTCAGAGTACTAAGTATAAAACATGAAACAACTGAAAAAGAAACTACTGATACTACAACGACTGAAGAACAAACTCTTCAGTCGTTTTACAAACTACTGAAAAGAGAAAATATAAAACTACTGAAAGCAAACCGTCACAACTACTGAAGAAGTCCTCTTCAGCTGTTGTGACAACGCCTGATACTTTATCTTCAGCACTTGTCTTCAGACTTTGTCTTCAGCACTTGTCTTCAGACTTTGTCTTCAGTACTTGTCTTCAGACTTTGTCTTCAGCACTTGTCTTCAGACTTTGTCTTCAGCACTTGTGTCTTCAGACTTTGTAATCAGTTGTTGTCTTCAGCTGTTGTGGACTTCAGTAGTTGTTGTGACGTCTGTGGGACTTAAAGGTTTTTCTGATCCGGCTCATTGGTTCTTTTGGTCCAACAATACATGGTTTGTATTTTGATGGGGTTGTGGACAAAATAAATGATTTGTAAAGTAACGCCATGATTCTTGGAGCACCTCCAAGTGGTTTCATCCCAAAATAGTGTATATATGCTTTGTAATGAATTCTTGTGTGAATTGTTGTCAAAGCTTGATTTTATGCGTTGAAATGGGTTAAACATTATGAGATATGACTTGGACATCGTAAGAATGTTTTGTGCACAAACTTATAAACCTATTAGTGTAATAGGTTGAGGTTACTGTTGTGGTAATTGGTTTCATTGTCTGCCGTACACCCTAAGGTGAGTTCTCAGCCCCACTTTACCTACTTTCTTTGGGGTGAAAAACACGTGTGTTCTAAACGTCTTTTCATTTGACCAGTATTACTATATTGTCGCTTGTTTACCAGTGTTATACCATATTTAGGTCCTTTCATACTCAAACTGTTAATGTAGTTATTATAGCGAGGTAATTCTAAGTAGATCTACTGGCTTTGACAAATCCCACCCGTGCTAGTCACGCTTGCACGACTACATGCCAAACGAGTGTTTAATTGACCTAACTTCTATTGCTGTGACCTGGTATTCACAACCGAGGCCTTCATTTACATTGTCAGCTTTGGTTGCACACTTCATACACTTATTAACTTTTTAAGTAGACTAGCTATCTACTGATATTACTATGTTTACAGAATTTGTTTACATTATATTCTGTTGATCAAAACCTGTTAACTCACCAACCTCGTGTTGACACTTTAGCATGTTTCTTTTAGGTTCTTAAGCGAGGACGTCTAGGATAACTTGCAGAACCATTGAAGGGTATGCACTTACAACACAACAACACAATGAGGAGAGTTACTTAGAACACTTAACAGATCAAATAGGAAACTGGTTAACTTTAGTGAAAGATGCTAAGAACACAAGTAAAGATGAGACAGAACAAGATGGCAAACAACACAAGTAATTGGTTTTCAAGAATGTTGTATATTGCTTCTCAAGTTCTATTACAAATGTTACAAAGCATAAAAGAAACTTACAAGTACTTGAGATACATATACTACATCCTACAGCCGGCCATACTTTGAAAGCCAGCTAGATACATATGACTAGACAACTACAAAATCAAATGTAGAGTCAAAAGACAGATTTACCTTTTGACTAGTGACTATGACATGCCATAGCTCACATCCTAATATATTACAAAAAGGATAAAAGTACATAAAGTACATAGCACAGACTCAAGACCTCAATATACAGTTACCAAAAGCATGGACCTTTTCACCAACTCATGTAGGTTGGTGACTTTACATAGTTACAGCGAAAAGGTGGTCCAGCTTTATGGTAAAGTACATTATATAAAGGCATATCTTCAAAAGTCTTCGAAAGAAATTTGTCTTCACTCTTTGGCGTTGGAAGACTTTGTCTTTGAAGCTTCGGAAGACTTCACTTTTGGCTTCGGAAGATGTTGGTCTTGGCTTCGGAAGATTTTACACTTAGGATATTTCTAGTGCATGGCGTAAAACTTCCGAAGCATTTCTACTTCTGTTCTTCAGTGCATGCATGCAGAGAGACTTTGGATGTTTTGGCTGCATCAGACTTATAGAAATCCTTACAAACTCCCCCTAGGCTGATGCTATAGAGATGCTGTAATATACTCTTTCCCATAACTTCTCATACCAGACCAACCCACTAAAATGCAAATAGGGATCAGAAATGTGGTCCATATAAACTCATTCTATTGGTCGTTCTCTAAGACCCTCAAGCTTTGACTCATTGATAGCCGGAAGCTGTCGTCCTATACAGGCAAGCAAGAAGGTAGCGTAAAAAGCGGTATCGACGGATCTATAGTGTTCTAAGGCCCTCTATCCAATAGCCGCTTATGGCCTCCCTTCCTTCGTCGATGTGATTAAATTAGAAGAGAAGCCATAAAGCGAGAAAATACCCCAGCCCTGAATGGAAGAGGCAAAAGCCAGTTTCTTTCGTAGTGACGAATCACCAAAGACTATAGCAGTGTCTACAAGTGGGAAAGCAGCATTCAATCCGTATCGACATCGACTAAATCCGTCTCGCGTAAACCTGTATCGACTACATCTGCCCTACCCTTTACTTGACTTGACTAGTCTTAAGCTTAAGCTAACTCTTTCTCGACTGGAAGGAACTCTAGGTGGACAAGAGGCGAACCACTCAGATGGACAAGAGGCGAACCACTCAGCTGATGAGTCAGCTATACTTTTTTAAATAACATTTGAAGATCTTCAGCTGTTGACAGTCCTTATAAAGATGATGACCATGCCTTCTTCATTAGATGGTCAAGATCACTCAGACTCTCATAATATCTTCTCATTTCAAAGAGATCATTCAGAGGTAGGTTGAATAAGTCTTGCCATGTGTAGACATTTTCAACACCTTTATATCTGATCACATGCCATCTCTCTGGATTAGTTGTGAAGGTCCAGGATAAGATGGGTCTCTCAGCTGCAAGAGGAGCCACTTGAATTGGAGTTGATTGGGCTACCTCTTCCTGCACTTCCTCAGGTTGATCTGACTCAGCCTAAGGTGTAGAGGTGGTTGATTCAGGCTTCTTCTTCTTCTTTGACTTTAGTTTGGAAGCCATCCTCTTCTTCCTCTTAAAAGACTTTAACTGAGAAGACTGGTCTGCAACACCTTGTTGATTAGTCTTGTCTTTCTCATTTGGGTGTTCCTCCCTCACAAGTTCAGAAGGAGAGGGAGTTTGACCCTGCTGTGGATCAGAAGATGAAGCGTGCTGAGGCTCAGCAGGAGGTTCAGGTTGTGTTGTCTCAAATTGTTCAACCTTAACCTCCACTTCAGGTGGAGCTTGACTTGGAGGGGAGTGTAAGTCAATTAGCTCTCCACTCCTGATCTTCTGCTTGATTACCCTGATGTGCTCACCCATTGTAAATAGAGAATGAGAATACGAACAGTTGTGAGATTAAACAAGAATCAAATGATTCATTCTTGAATATTACGACATGTTTTACCTTAATAACAGCGGATTAAGAACACAGATGTATGTTTGTTTAAGGTTTTGATTTGGTAAATTTTGAATGCTGAGGAGGTGGGAAAAATTTTGTTGAGTGAGTTTTTCTAGGTCTGAAAAGTGAGCTGGAAAAGCGAATAATGAATTTGACAAGTCAAACCACATTATTTATACTCTCAGACACATTAATTTTATCTCATTTATGATATAGGTCCAAGTCTCCTTCTGAAGAATCCATACAGCTTCAAGAAGCTCATCATCCTTTGTCTGTCAGCAGACTTTTTCATACTCTTTTGGATGATGGCTCTTGACTTCACAGCATCTTCCCTCATCTTTCTCTTTGTTGCCTTTTGTTCTTTGAGCACTTGAAGTTCAAGCTGTTTGAGATGCCTGGTAGAGACCTGTGGCACTCATGTAGTTGATCATGTTATGCCTATCTGTTTCCTTGTCTACCTGAGGTTCTTGTGTAGCTTCACAGCCTCTTGCACAGGGCTTTCTTGAACTGAGGAGAGAGTAGGAACATGCTTGTATAACCTTTTTTGTCTCTTCTTCTCTTTAAATTGGAGAAGTAGCTTTGCATCCTCTGCTTCCTTCATCTCTCTTGACACTTCCATGTCAACCAGTTCATTTAATTCCTCTAAAGGGAGAGATATAATCTCATCTATGTCATAGTTCCTGGTCTGCAGGTAAGTAATCCTGACTGCCCTCAACTCATCATTTTGAGTGTTTGGTCTGGGGGCAGCCCTAATTGCAGCTTGCATAAAACCTAAAGACCCAGAGAAACTTTCTCCCCTTAGCTTCTTCTTCCTCTCTCTCTCCTCCTCCTCAATCTCCTCAGGAGTTAGAATCCTTTTCCCTTTGTCACCCACATACCTTTGTGACACAGGGTGGAGAGAGCTTTGGCCTTTATTGCTTGGTGTAACATCCAAGCTCTGGCAAGAGAGAGGTTGTGAGACACCTTCACCAGCATGTGTTTCACTGAGGGAATGAATTCTGAAGCAGTTGTTGGTGTGACAGTGTGACAACCGGCCTCTAGGTTGTTATCCTAACCCTAAATTACTTGCATCATTATCCATCTTATGAGTGCTAATAATTGAAACTATTCAACCCTACCATGAAATTGGAAACAATTCTGGTTACTTGATTCAAATTATGGTTTCATATGAATTTTTATTATTGACTTTTAGTTAATTTAGGTTTTTACCTTTTAAAAAAATTAGTGTTCCGGGAATGTTGACTAGTCACCCTTATAAAATTTATCTCAAGAGAAAACAATTAAAATGTGAGCTTACACACTCACACTCTCATATTTTCGGCCCATGCATGCATGGACATGCACTAGATACCTCAATTAACACCATCCACTAAACAATATATTATACCCAATACTACAAAACTACACTACTTAATAATTATTAGTAATTAAAAATTAAATCCAAAACCCTCACTACAAGCCAAACTCGGCCGCCCCCTCTCCCTCCACTCTCCTCCTCTCTACACCACCACCACACCCACCACTCCTCTCTCATGCATTCTTACACACCTCACATCCACACTCTCTCCTCTCCCCTCTTA
This sequence comes from Flaveria ramosissima, assembly GCA_025215565.1. NCBI lineage: Eukaryota > Viridiplantae > Streptophyta > Magnoliopsida > Asterales > Asteraceae > Flaveria > Flaveria ramosissima. The sequence goes on from CM046045.1 coordinate 57,364,577, forward strand.
TTCGAACACCAGCTGATCTCATCCTCTACACCTTGCAAACACTCCCAAAAACTCTCTCAAATCCAGCCCCAAAATCGCAAGAACAACATCAAGGAAAATCGGCCAACCGAAGAACCACAAGAAGGTGACCTTATCCGCGAGTTTGGACACACTTCTACCTGTTGTTCGACCTTTCCAAGCTTTGTGGAAGATTCTCCAGCCTTGTCCAAGGAGATTCGAGCCATTCAAGACCATCTACACTCTCCAAAACGTGAACAACATCAAGTGTAAGTTCATGACACCCGAAAATGGTCTTTTTCCATGTGTTCTTTCATATCTCTTTTAAAAACTCCCCCCCTCTTTGTTGTAGCAGAAACCCAATACCACTACCTTGTTCTTGAGGAGCTTTCAACTTCACAAGAGGTATCTCACTCGTTATTCTTGTCATATCTAAGGTGGAAACCGATTTCCACCATGAAAACCCTATTTTTGGGACTTTTGCACCATCTAACTTGTAGATCTTGTAACTCTTGAAGCCAAAACGTATAACCTGCTTTCTAATGTATAAATGAACTCCTAATAACCTTATTTAAAAAGTTATAAAAGAAGATGCACGTGGATGTATGGTTTTAACACAAGTTACACCTCAAAAGCCTTCATTTTTACAAGATGTATATATTGCAAGCTAAGCACTTGTTTGAAAACACTCTTAACCAAGGCTTATAACCTGCTCATAAACGACTTGGTAACATCTTAATAATCTGGATTTAAAGTTAATGGAGCTTTGGTAAGGTTTAAACTACAAGTTGCAACGATTTACACATGTGTTATGGTTAGTTATGGCTAAATCACTAAGTTAATGACTCATTGTTGTAATGGGGAACCTAGCCGTGAGTTTGGACCTAAATTTCAGAATATTTCGATGAATGTTAAGGTAGTAACAAGTGGTTAATATCTGGAACTTATGGACATGTTAAGATTAGACCTATTTTGGTTGATTTCGGGACCCGAAAACATGGTAAAACGACCTTAAAAATAGTAAAAACATGGATTTAACACTCTTGAAAAGTATTCCAGGCTTAAAAATGATAAATAAAGTGTTCTGGAATCAATGGGTAATTTAAGTGGGCAAAGGAACAAATAAATGACGTTTTAATTAAAAACGGGTACTAACCGAGCATCGTTTTTTAGAAAAATCCATAAAAATAGAGTTCAAAGCTAAGATTTATAAAAATCATATGATTTCAGTAAGTTAAGTAATACAAGACTTAAAGGACTTGAAAAATTGGTCAAACAAGCTTTAAATGGTCAAACATGGTCAAAACCGCGTTTTAACAGGTCAAACGTAAAAAAAACGAGATTTTCAACTATTAAAGGCCAAACTTCACAACCTAAGGAATTAAACTTTATAAAAATGTCTTTTAGATGATACCTACTGATCCAAGATTCAAATTTATGAAAGCCCTAAATTAATGGTTAAAACTCTCCGGCTTTTACCGTAACCGGGAGCGTTAAACGCATAGTTTTTAAAATTGGACCCGTAAACTAAAATTTTGAAACACTTACTCTATTATAAGTATAATATTACTCTAAGAATCTGATTTTTGGTCTTAAGTGTCATAAAGGACAAGAAACCAAACTTGAGGGTAGAAACTGTCAATTTTGAAACTTGAGGGACTAAACTTTAAAATTTTACCAAACTTAATAACCGACTTCCAGGAAGCTAATAATCACTTGAACAACAAAATTTCTTAATATACTTAACCTAATGAGGTAAAAACCCAATTTTCATGAAGAAACCTTGACCTGTCATAAAAGGAAACTTTTTATACAAACCTTCATGAAACCAAAGCCTTACCCAATAGCTAAACTCTTGACACTATTGTTGCACCTTAAATGAGTTTAGGGCAGTAGCTTATTACTTAATATGTACATGTTAGGGTGCTAGACTTGAGACACTCCCGACACACCAAGGGACTTTTGACTTGAAACCTAAGGTGAGTTCTAGTGATCCCCCTTTTTACTATTGTTTTGGGATGAAACATGCTCTGTTATTTATGAACTATAATTGTGCTTTACTTGATGATTGTATGTGGGATTTATGGTTACCTGCTGATACTTATATCATGATCATTAATTCTTTCGTGAACCGCTTGTTTTATATGAATAGATCTATTTGGGGAACCCCCCACACACAGTGGCTTCCGTTCCAGGAAGGTTACCCCACTGAGATCCTAAGGGGTCTTTTGTGGCATGTAACAGGTTTTGTTAAGAAACTATGGTGAACCATCCGGGCAAGTAGGGTTCGCTGGTTTGGGGCTCAGTTCTTCCTTCGGGAATATCCGGTTAAACACAACTTTAGAAGAGGCCAACCGGGACTGAGTGCAGGGTTGATTATGATTTTCCCCATGATGTTTAAACAATGATTATTTTCTTTTTAATCAAAGAAGGATTTGTTAAGTCCTTTTGTTTTTAAACTTTAAGCACTTGAATTCACCAACTTTTTAGTTGACACAAATTTCTTTTGAGCATGTTTCAGGTAAAGTATGAAGAGATCCTAGCTGTTGTGAAGACCTAGACCTATCCCCGTGACCATGGCATTGGCATATTTTCTTAATGAACCATTAGAACAAATTTCATGATTATGTTGAACAAGTACAATTTATTTTCATGGGTGATTGTAAAACTTATTTGGGGGCTTGATCTGTTTCTGGTCCCGGTATCTTTTTAAAACATTTATGCCATGTGATATTCTCTCCCTTGTGCTCTTGTAATGGTTTGTTTCCGCTGCCATATATTGTTACTAGTCTGTGACGTCCCACTCTACCTGGGCCCGGGGTGTGACAGACAGGGCTCTCAGGCTCTATCACTGGGCCTTCAGCCAATGTTTTCCCTTTGAAGCTAATCTCAGGGTCTGCCTCAACATCCAGTTGACCAATGACATTACCTGATTGCCTTTGTCTCCTTCTAAGACTAAACTCTTCAGTAATTCTGTCTTGAATCCTGAGTGCTAACCTGTCAGCTTGTCTAGATTGACTTGGGTTGACAAGTGGCATGTTGATCAGGTCAAGACCTTCATAGTAGTTCAAGGTCTGAAAATTAAACACCTCTTGCTGCCCTTGAAATCTTTAAAGAATAAGGGCTCTTCTATCAGCATCATACCTCCACCCAATAATGTAGTTTGAAGTTCCTTGAGGTGGGGATGATATAGCCCTTGGAATGCCTTCCTCAAAGAGACTCCTAATGACAGAGTCTATAATGTCCACATCAATATGAACTTGAAGAAGTTGCTGAGTATGCATAATTGCAAGTGAGGATGGTGAGTCCTCAATGTCCATACTCCCTGAAGAACTCCCAGGTTCTGTGACTGTAATGACTTTCTCCCTATTTTTGGTAGCATCACCCTCTTGCATAGGAGAGCTAGGAGTTAGGTCAATCACATTCACAGGTTCTTGTGTTCCTGGTTGAGCTCTCCTTAAAGGTCAGGGAGATCCACCTTAGTGATAGGTGACTGATATGGGCTAGACAAAGGAGACTCAGAAGTACTCATCTCTCTTTGAGTAGGGGAAGAGTAGAAAGACTCATGGTACTCACTGAAACCTAAGTCTTCATCAGTATAGAATGAGAGGTTGGGAATGGGTTGATTTAAGTCTAAAGGCTGGGGATAATAACTGTCCGCTGAAGGTTGTTCACTTGAGTGTTGAGACTCAGAGTGAAGGCTTAAGGCAGTTAGGCTTATGAGCTCATCAGAGTGAGCATGAGGAACCTCACCACTGATTCTTGAAGAGATGGGAGTAGTTTGCTCCTCAGGGGAAGTGGGAGCTCCAGTGTCTACTTCCTCCTGTATGGGTGAGTATATGGGGGCCTGCACAAACTCAATAGCTTGAGCAGGGGTTCATTTGGATTTTCTTTGGTAGGTGAGGGTGATTTGTGGTCTTTTTGGTGGTTGGGAGGTAGAAGGTGTGGGTTTAACACTAGCTTGTGTTGCTAGGTTGTCACCTTGAGCAATGAGCTCTAACATTTTTAGGACAAAGGCTGTTTCTACCCCTGAGAAGCCTACAGTTGGCTTATTTATAATTTTAAAGATGCCGAGCTTCATCTGTCCCAATTTAAGAATAATATGTTTCCCTCAACTGTGAGCCTAGTTCACAGTTCAGAATGTGTTGAACAATTCAAGAAAACATATAATACTCTAAGGAGTCCAATTTAGCAAGCAAATTTGTATAAACAAACTGAGAGTACCTGAACTTGACCTCTTGAACCATTTCATGCACTATGAAGGAGAGATCCTTAGGAATCTGGTCTCACCCTCCATGCTTGTTTGACAAGCTGTGGATAACCACATGAAGCAGGTATTTCCACTAGGATGAGACCTTCCCTTTACTGAAGATCTTTACAGAGAAATCTCCCTCATAGCCCATCTACTCAAAGGAATGATTTACAGCTTCCTTTGGAAAAGACAACTCACCTTCTTCATCATCCAGCTACAAATGAGTGTTAATGATGGCTAGAGTGAGGAAGAGTGTCCTCCCCTGCACTGTGGCAGACAGTGCCTTCTCCCCATCCATAATGACCTCTTGACAGGTCTTCCAGAATTCAAGCAGATGATCCTCATAGAGCGTAGGATCAATGGTTAGGGAGGTGAAGTAGTTGGATAAAGCTAAGAAACGGCAAATCTCTGAGAAACTTTCATCTTTCTCAGAGCTTAACAGAGCAACCTGGTTGTGTTGTCTGTGAAGTTGCATGGAGAAATCTGGGTTGTTTTTGCGGTATAGGTTGGCCATTTTGAGAAGCTTAAGGGTGAAGGAAGATGAAGAACAAAGGCGGTTTGAGAGAATTTAGGTTTAAGGAATAGTGTAATTGAAGAAGATAGTGAAAGAGGAGGGAACCGTTGGGCATTTATGTGAAAAGGATTTGAAGTAGAGTTAATGAAAGAGGATAAACTTTGAAATCCGGATGTCGGTCCCACCTTTGAAAAGTAGTTTACTTTTGCCCAAAAAGTACTTTTCTTGGAAGTCGAGAAATATTCCAAAGGTTGTTTGCTTCGGAAATTCTGAAGGAAAAAGCTCCCGAAGCCAATTTGCTTTCGGAAGAAATTTCAAAGGTTTCTGAGAATTTTGCTTTGGAAGAGAATTAACACTCAGAGATTTTTATTCTAAGGAGAATAAAAAACTTCCGAAGTTAAATTGCTTTCGGAAGAAACTTTTTCTTTTGAAAACATACGAGTACTTAAGTTGATTTTAAGCTTCGGAAGATATTTTAGAGATTTCTTCCGAAGGTAAAATTACTGAAGTAGTTATTTGTTTACTAACACATAAATTTCTTCCGAAGGTAATTTTAAATCTTCCGAAAAGAAAAGAGATCAAAATTTTCAAAAATCTAAGAAATGTCTTTTGAAAAGATTTTTCTTCCAAAGAAAACAAGGGCTTATGAAGGTGATAAAATAGACAACTTAGGACACACAGGTTTTAGAAATAATATGATTAAGTTTTTAAGAAAAGCTATTTAAAGTTAATCATCCCAATAGTTGATACAAGATATTTAAATCTCTGCTCATCAAAAGCTTTGGTGAACAGATCAACATATTGTTCATTTGTGTTAACTTTGACTAGTTTGATTAATCTCTTTTCAAAGTTATCTCGAATCAAATGATACCTGATATTGATATGCTTTGTCCTTGAGTGCTGCACATGATTTTCTGTAATTGAGATAGCACTGTTGTTATCTATGTGGATGGGAGTCTCCTTGAAGTTGAATCCATAGTCCGACATCTGATTTTGAATCCAAAGCATTTGAGCACAGCAGCTTGCAGCAACAATGTATTCAGCCTCAGCAGTTGATGCAGACAAACAGGATTGTTTCTTACATTGCCAAGAGACTACTCTTCCACCAAGAAATTGACATTCTCCTGATGTAGACTTTGCAGTCATGTTACAACCACCATAGTCACTATCTGTATAAGCATACAGATTAAAGTCAGAATTCTTTGGATACCAAAGGCCAAGTGATGGAGCACCTTTGAGATATCTTAAAATTCTTATGACAGTGACCAGGTAAGACATCTTGGGGTTGGCTTGATATCTTGCACAAATGCATGTAGCAAACATGATATCTAGCCTACTAGCTGTGAGGTACAAAAGAGACCCAATCATTTCCCTGTAGAGATGCTCATCAACACACTCCCCTTCAAGATCAGGTCCAATAGAGTGATTTCTGGCTATGGGTGTCTTAGCAACCTTACAATCAGTCATGTTGAACCTTTTAAGTATGTCTTGTACATACTTTGACTGACTTATGAAGATGCCATTGTCAACTTGCTTCACTTGAATTCCTAGAAAGAAATTGAGTCCCCCCATGGCACTCATTTCAAACCTATCCTTCATTAGCTTTTCAAAGTCTTTGCAGAGCTTTGGATTAGTTGACCCAACGATAATGTCATCTACATATACTTGAACTAGGATTATGTCATTTCCTGTTCCTTTGATGAAGAGAGTTCCATCTATAGTACCTCTTTTGTAGCCATGCTGACAGAGATACTGAGATAGAGTCTCATTCCACTTCCTTGGTGCTTGGTGCAGCCGATAAAGAGCTTTATCAAGCCTGCACACATAATCAGGATGATCAGGATCTACAAACCTAGGTGGTTGTCTGACATACACCTCTTCATCAATCACCCCATAAAGAAAAGCACACTTGACATCAAGTTGGTAGACCTTGAAGTTCTTAGATGCAGCAAAAGCTAGGAATATTCTAACAGCTTCAAGTCTTGCAACAGGAGCAAAAACATCTGTGTAGTCAATTCCTTCTTCTTGAGTATACCCTTGAACAACTAGTCTTGCCTTGTTCTTGATGACAAGTCCTCTATCATCCTTTTTATTCCTGAAAACCCATTTGGTTCCTATGGTAGTCTTCCCTTGAGGAAGAGGACATATATTCCAAACCTTTTGCCTTTTGAATTGAAGCACCTCCTCTTGCATAGCTTCAACCCAACTTCCATCCTTTAAAGCCTCATCAATTTTCTTTGGCTCTATCTGGGACAAGAAACAAGAGTGAAGACAAACATTTGCTTCATGGGTTTGTCCTCTAGTTCTCACCCCTGAATCAACATCTCCAATGATGTTTGTGGTAGGATGAGACTTGTGGATCCTTAGCTAAAGGATCACAAAAAGTTGCTTAGACAGATCTAATTTTAAGAAATTCTGATCTGGCAAGGAAGATTCAACCTCCACATCAGCACACTTATCAAGATTGACTTGATCCAATGAGTGTGTGGCATCATTGATGCTGTCTTCAATGGAGTGGTTATCAGTATCAAGAAATTCCTGATCACTTTCACCACCACCATAGTCTCCAACATTTGAAGCTCTTTCCTCTGAGTTTTGTACCTCTAAGCTGGAATTTGAAGGCACCCCATAAGTATTAGCAGGATTTGTCATTGATGTGCTGGTAGAAGCTTCATTTGCAGGATTAGTTACCACTGGAGCTGAAGATGTGTAACTTGAAGGTCTTCTTAGCTCAAATCTTGGGTCAAGATCACCTATAGGTAGTATATCTGTGCACCCTGAAACATTCTCACAAGATTTGTTAAAACAGTTGGTAACTAAATCAAGATCAAATAGCCAATCCGGACCAGAACCTTTCACACTAGGAGTGTGCTCATTGAAAGTCACATTGGCTGACTCCTCCCCTACTCTAGTTCTGAGATTGTATACTCTATAAGCTTTAGCTTGAGAAGAGTATCCAATGAATTGTCCATCATTTGATTTCTCAGCAAACTTGGCAATTTGATATTTGGTATTCAAGATGGTGCAAGGACATCCAAATGACCTGAGAAAACCAATGAAAGGTTTTCTCTTGTGCCAAAGTTCATAAGGAGTTTTACCATGTGTCTTAACCACTAAAACTCTATTTTTCATATAGCAAGCAGTGTTCACTACCTCTGCCTAGAAGTTGATGGGCAGTTTAGAGTCAGACAACATAGTTCTTGCAGCTTCAATTAGTGTCTTGTTTCTCCTCTCAGCAACACTATTTTGCTGAGGAGTCCTGGGAGCACTATATTGTCTTGTATTACCTTTTTCATCAGAAAATGTATCAAGGATTTGATTCTTGAATTCAGTTCCTTGATCACATCTTATGGTTTTGACCTTGTGATCACATTGATTCTCAATCTTTAAGATGAAATTCTTCAAAATCTCAGGGGTCTCATCCTTAGATCTAAGAAAGAAGACCCAAGTAAATCTTGTAAAGTCATTTGTGATCACCAAATAGGAAGATTTCCTTCCTAGACTCATTACACTGGTGGGGCAAAGAGATCCATATGTAATAAGTGTAGGGGATTAATGATGGAATTTCTTTTCTTTGGCTTGTGAGATACCTTGTGTTGCTTCCTTTTCAGGCATGCAACACAGTGGTCATCACTTGTAAACTCTTTCTTTGGTATTCCAGTTACCAAATCATTCTTAATTAGTTTATTCATGTTTTTAAAGTTTGCATGGTATGCCAGAGGAAAGACTCATCATTATTTCCTTTAGACAGAAAGCATGAAACTTCTCCTAAGGGAGATGTTTCTTGCAAATCCATCTTGTACATGTTCCCTTTCCTGGGAGCTCTAAGCAGGATGTGCTCATGAGGAATGACCAACCCGGGTCTGAGAACAATGCACTCATGCTCAGTGAAGAGCATGTTATGACTCTGATCACAAAATTAGGATACACTCAGAATATTGTACCTAAGTTTCTTGACAAAGTTTACCTTCTCCATCTTCATCTTTGCAGATGTTGTGGCAATTCTTGTGGGGATAGAACTACCTTTGGAGCTGGATGGTTCAAGTTGTACAGTAGTGGTGCACAACTGATAAGCCTTCTTCTTGATGATAGGATGATTTGGACATGAACCAGAACTCTTGTTGATGGAGTTCAAGTTGGTGTCTTCAGCCTTCACCACTTCAAATCCTGCAGAGATGAAGACTTGTTTCTATGCAGAATTGAAGGTGGCCTTGATCTCTTGAACCTTTTTGGACTTTCTTTTGGCCTTCCTGATCAAGTTCTTTCTCCTTAACATGGTCATCCCAACAGCTTTGCTCTCCTCAGAGGGATGGTGACCCTTCTTAGAATGCTCTTCTTCACTCTTTTTAGAGCCATTCTCCACCATCTCCTCTTCATCCTCTTCAGTCACAGGATCTATGAGGGGAAGCTCATCTTCACAAGTTCCACACCTAGGAGATCTTACAGACAAGATTGTGTGTGGAGGAGCTATCTCACAAGATCCCAGTCCCTGCTTATTTTGATAACAAACTTTTGCATGCAAGGATGAGGATATTATGTTCTTGAAGGTCTCTTCTTCAAGAACACATTTTTCTGCCTTGGCTTTACTGATCACAAGCTCAGCCTGGCATTAGTTAGCTTAGTAATGAGGTCTTTGATCTGAGTCCTATAGTTTGTGTGCTCATGTTTAAGAGTTGAAATGGTTTTCTCTAAGTCCTCTATCTTTAGTTTATAATCATTTTCAGCTCTTTTAAAATCAGCTTTTAAGATATTTAAGGACTCAAGATCAGATCTCATTTCTAAGTTATAGGACCTGTATCTATTGACTTTAGCAATGCATTCAGGAGTACAAAGATGTTCCAATAACTTAGCTTCATCATGGTCTGCCATAAGTGCTTGGTTTAGAGATGCATCTTCTACCTAAAAGCTCCAGTCAAAGCCTCCTTCTTCAACAGCAACTGCAACTTGCTGCTTTGGCTTCTTATATTGGGGGGCTTTTCAGTGTAGTTTGGTTTGTGCTTGGCCACCATTTGTCCTTGGTGCCTTACACTCCCTTGCAAAGTGTCCCATCTGGTTACAGTTGTAACACTTTACTTTGCTTTTATCCAGCCCAAACTTTCCACTGGCTGCATTGCTTGGAAACTTTCTCCTTGTCCTCTTGTAGAACTTCTTGGCTCTGTGAGTGAGAAGAGCCATCTGTTAGACTATCTTCATGTACTCCAGATCATCTGGATGGATATAGTCCAAATCTTCAAGGGTGAAGAGAAAGCTGCCTGTGGTTTGATCAGCAAAGACAAAAGCATGAGAAGAACTTGTCTCTTGGAAAGGACTTCCTTGAGTGTAGCTTTCCGTTGGAGTCTCTAGGAAGGTGATGAAAGGGCCATTTTGTGAGTTGTCAGGGTAGCATATAAGATGATGTTTTGGCTCAATGCTTTCCCTTTCAACCACATGGAGGGTTGAACTCAGTTGATTGCTGGAGTTACCAGATGAGTTTTGCATGTTCATCTCCATCTAGTAGCCACTGAGAATACCATACAACTTTGTAAGAGTAAGAGTCTTAAGGTTCTCAGTCCTTTTGATAACAACACAGTAATGTGTCCATTTTCTAGGAAGAGAGGACATAAACTTCCTTACAATGTCCCTGTTCTCAAGAGTTACTCCAACATCCATTAGAGTATCCACAATCTCAACATACCTAAAGTATTGTTGAGTCATGGTTTAACCTACCTTAAAGGTGAAGTTTTCAAATTGCTGCTTCAGGAGATCCTTCTTGTTCTCCTTTTCTTCAGTAGACCCCTCATACATCAGCTTCAATGCTTCCCATAGTTGTTTGGCAGTTTTGCACTTCTTGAAGCCTCTGTAGATGGATTTTGGAAGAGCAGTTTGAAGGGTTGTCATGGCTTTCTAATCAATCTCTATTCTCTTCCTGTCTTCTTCAGAGTAATCAGTCACAACCTTAGGAATCATACCACCACCAGTAGCAGAAGTGGTGCTTGGTATGTAAGGTCCTTCAACAATAGAGTCCCACATCCTGGAGTCTTGAGACTTGATGAAGCCTTCCATTCTTTGACACCAAGTATCAAAGTCTTCAGGAGTGATCAGTGGAGGCTTTGTCATAGTTCCAGTTTCCATATCAGCTTTGGTAATAGCTGCCATTTGAGTTGTTAAGTATTTTGTGTGTGTGAGAGATCTTAAGGTGGTGAGATCTTATATCAAGAGCCTAAAAAGCTTTGATACCAAATGCAGGACCATTGAAGGGTATGCACTTACAACACAACAACACAATGAGGAGAGTTACTTAGAACACTTAACAGATCAAATAGGGAACTGGTTAACTTTAGTGAAAGATGCTAAGAACACAAGTAAAGATGAGACAGAACAAGATGGCAAACAACATAAGTAATTGGTTTTCAAGAATGCTGTATATTGCTTCTCAAGTTCTATTACAAATGTTACAAAGCATAAAAGAAAGTTAAAAGTACTTGAGATACATATACTACATCCTACAGCCGGCCATACTTTGAAAGTCAGCTGGATACATATGACTAGACAACTACAAAATCAAATGTAGAGTCAAAAGGCAGATTTGCCTTTTGACTAGGACTATGACATGCCATAGCTCACATCCTAATATATTGAAAATAGGATAAAAGTACATAAAGTAGAAAGCATAGACTCAAGACCTCAATGTATAGTTACCAAAAGCATGGACCTTTTCACCAACTCATGTAAGTTGGTGACTTTATAGAGTTGCAGCGGAAAGGTGGTCCAGCTTTATGGTAAAGTACATCAGATAAAGGCATATCTTCAAAAGTCTTCAGAAGAAATCTGTCTTCACTCTTTGGCTTCGGAAGACTTTGTCTTTGAAGCTTCGGAAGACTTCACTTTTGGCTTCGGAAGATGTTGGTCTTGGCTTCGGAAGATTTTACACTTAGAATATTTCTAGTGCATGGTGTAAAACTTCCGAAGCATTTCTACTTCTGTTCTTTAGTGCATGCATGCAGAGAGACTTTGGATGTTTTGACTGCATCAGACTTATAGAAATCCTTACATAACTGCATTATGTCATTCATCAATTGTTGGGTCAACTGAAAACATTTGCATTTTCTATGTCTTATATTTATTTGGTTTTGCGCGTGTTTGCGCCACTTGAATTACTAACTAATACGCTTCCGTATTTACTTTCATGTCTTTGTATTTAACTCTGATTTGGGAAACTTTAATGTTAAAGAGCAATTATATTTTGTAAATGTTGTGTTGTTTGGTGTAACTAGTGGTTGAGATCCTAGTATGTCACGTGCCTAACGGTAATACCTCGTTTGTGGAAATTGAGGGTGTGACACTCGATGAAGAGCATGTTGTGTCTCTGATCACAAGGTTTGGATACACTCAGTAAATTATACCCAAGTTCTTTGACAAAGTTTACCTTTTCAATGCATAGCTTACCATTTGTGACCATGTCCCTTCCAGTAATGTAACCACCTGCATCACCTCTAAAAGCAACTAGCCCACCATCAATTTTCCCAAAGTTTTGAAGCAAAGAGTCATTTCCTGTCATGTGCTTGGAACAACCACTATCAATGATCCATATATTCTTTTTAGTCTTTAGCTGTTCCTGCACAAAAAGAGAAGGTTAGTTACATTTGGAAACCTAAGCCTCATTGGTCTTGGGCTTGTAAAAAATGGACTAAACATAATGCAATAGTGATTGATCTTATGTTAAGACTTTAAGATCATCTATTGTTGTTGATGAAGAACTTTCAGTCACATGGTCTTCCTTTATCTTCCACAACATCTTTGGAAGATTAGACTTGACCTTCAACATTTCGGATGTTTTGACACCTTCAGAAGTTTTGGGGATTATGCTTTCGGAAGATCTTGCTTTCACTGCAGGAAGCTTAAGTGCTTTGGAAGTATTCCTTTCTTCCAAGACCAAATTTTCTTCCGAATGTAATTTTCACTTATATTCATTTCCACAATAGAGCTTCCGAAATGAAGAGATTTTCCTTCCGAAACTTTTTTCTTCTTCTTCTTCTCAGAAGTCTTCTGCTTGGTCATATGGATAATGCTTTTGGAATTGTAGATATAATCCTTAGCAAGATGAGAAGTACTACCACACATGATACAATAACTTGGCTTCCTTTTAAGAGTATTCCTTTGAGTAGAAGACTGAGCTTGATCACTTTCTATCTCCATCTTCATCTTCTCAGATAATGCAGCAAGCTTCTTAGGTAGAGGCTTGCTTTTGGAACTGGATGGTTCATGCTGTGTAGCAGTGGTACACAACTGACCAGTCTTTTTTTCTTTATAGGGATAAGTTAGACATGAACTAGAACTCTTGGTAGTAGAGTTCATGGTTGAGTCCTTAGCTTTTACCACTTCAAATCTTATAGAGATAAAGACTTGTTTCTGTTTGGAATTGAATGTGGTCTTGATCTCTAAAGTTTTCCTTGATCTTCTCTTGGTTGCTCTGATCAAGTTCTTCCTCTTAGACTTTGTCATCCCTGGTTTTTCCTCTCCTCAGGAGAATAATGACCCTTCTTAGGATGCTCTTCTTCACTCATCTTAGATCCATCCTTACTATCTCCTCTTCATCCTCTTCTTCAATGGGGTCTATGAGAGGAAGCTAATCTTGACAAGTTACACACCTTGGAGATATTCCAGATAGTAGAGTGTGTGGATGAGCTATCTCAATAGATCCCAATCCCTGCTTGTGCTGATAACACACTTTTGCTTGGATGGATGAGGATATGATGTTCTTGAAGTTATCTTCTTCAATTTTCTGCCCTGACTTTGCTGATCACAAGCTCAGCCTGGCATTCAGTTACGTTAGTGATGAGATCTTTGATTTGAGTCATGTAGTTGGTATGTTTATGCTTAAGAGTTTAAATGGTTTTCTCTAAATGTTCTATTTTAAGTTTGTAATCATTTTCAGCTCTTTTGAAATCAGATTTTAAGATGTTTAAGGACTCAAGGTCATATCTCATCTCTAAGTTAGAGGACCTATATCTGTTAACTTTAGCAATGCATTCTAAGGAACAAAGATGTTCCAATACCTTGGCTTCTTCATGATCAGCCATCAGTGCTTGGTTTGGAGATGCATCTTCAACATGGAAACTCCAATCAAAGCCCCTTGAACAACAACTGCAGCTTGCTGCTTGGGCTTCTGAGTGTGTGGAGCTCCTTTAGTGTAGTTTGGCCTGGGTTGTGCTTGGCCATTATTTGTCCTTGGTGCCTTGCACTCCCTAGCAAAGTGTCCTATTTTGTTATAGTTCTAACACTTCACTTTGCTTTTGTCCAGCCTAAACTTTCCACTGGATACATTGCTGGGACTCTTCTTCCTTGTCCTCTTGTAGAACTTCTTGGCTTTATGAGTAAGAAGAGTCATCTGTTGGACTATCTCCATGTACTCCAGATCATCTAGATGGATGCAATCCAAATATTCAAGGGTGAAGAGGAAGTTGCCACTTCTTTCATCAATAGACATAAAGGCTTGTGATGAGCTTGTCTCTTGGAATAGGCTTCTTTGGATGTAGCTCTCCCTTGGTGTCTCCGGGAAGATAATGAATGGACCCTTTTGTGAGTTGTCCGGGTAGCAGATGAGATGATGATGTGTTTCTCTGTAATCCTTTTCAACCACATGAAGGGTTGAACTTCCTGATTATGGGAGTTACCAGATGGGTTTTGCATGTTCATCTCCATCTGGTATCCATTGAGTATATCATACAACTCAGTGAGAGCAAGGGTTTTGAGGTTTTCGGTCCTCTTAATGACCTCACAATAGTGTGTCCATTGTTTGGGAAGAGAGGACATGAACTTCCTCACAATATCCAATTCTCAAGAGTTACTCCGACATCCATTAGAGTATCCACAATATCAACATACCCATTGTTGACTTATGTAAGTTTTATAGAAAGATTGATGCACCTAAAACAGCCAAAGTGCTTCCTACATGCATGCACTTGGTACATTGTAGAAGTTGTTTTGGAAGTTTTACACTGCATAAAAATCATTCTAAGTGTAAAATCTTCCGAAGCCAAAGACCAAATCTTCTGAAGCCAAAGATGAAGTCTTTCAAATCTTCAGAGACAAAGTCTTCCGAAGCCATTTGAAGTGAAGACTGATTTTTTCCAAAGACAAAGAAGAATATGCTTTACTTAGATGTACTTTTGCATAAAGCTTACCAACTTTCTGCTGCAACTCTAAAGACTCACCAACTTATACAAGTTGGTGAAAAGCTCCATGCTTTTGCAACTATACATTGAGTTCTTCTGTCTGTAACTTTTTACTTTATGTACTTTTTCCTTTTTGTAATATATTAGGATGTGAGCTATGTCATGTTATAATCACTAGTCAAAAGGCAATCTGACTTTTGACTTTACATTGATCTTGTTGTCTAGATTAGTGTTTCCAGCTGGCCTTTAAAGTATGGCCAGCTGTAGGATTTAGTATTAAGTATTTCAGGTCCTTATTATTCTATCTATGATTTGTAACACATGTAAAAAAATAGAGAAGCAATATACTTTATCCTTGAAAAACATATTCATTTGTTGTTGCTCTTAGTTCTGTCTCACTGTTTACTTGTGTTCTTAGTATCATAATATTGTCCCGGTTAAGTGTTCTAAACGCTCTACTCATTGTGAAACTGGTTGTATTGATCATCCCTTAAACGGTCCTGCAATTGGTATTAGAGCATTCCAGGCTATTGATTGTAAGATTTCACCATCTTAGATCTCTCAGTTTCACAAAACACTTAACTTCTCAAATGGAAGCTCTCACAAAGGTTGATATGGTAACCAGAACCATGACAAAGTCCCCACTGATCAAACCTGAAGATTTTGATACTTGGTGCCAAATAATGGAAGGTTTCATCAAGTCTCAAGACTCTAGGATATGGGAGTCTGATGTCTCTAGACCTCAGTTACCAAGCACCTCTTCAACTACTTCTGGAGGTGGTATGATACCAAAGGAGATGGCTAACTATTCTAAAGAATACAGGAAGAAGATTGACATAGATCAGAAACCCATAACTACCATCCAAACTGCTCTTCCAAACTCCATATACAGAGGGTTCAAGAAGCAAGACTGCTAAGAAACTATGGGATGCACTGAAGCTCATGTATGAGGGGTCCACTAAAGCAAAAGAGAACAAGAAGGACCTCTTAAAGAAACAATTTGAGAACTTCACCTACAAGACAGGTGAACCATGACTCAACAATACTTTAGGTATGTTGAGATTGTGGGTACTCTAATGGATGTTGGAGTAAATCTTAAAAACAGGGACATCGTAAGGAAGTTCATGTTCTCTATTCCTAGACAATAGGCATATATTGTGTTGTTATCAAGAAACTTGAGAACCTTAATACTCTTACTCTTACAGAGTTGTATGGTATTCTTCGTGGCTACCAGATAGAGATGAACATGAAAATCCATCTGGTAACTCCAACAATCAACAGAGTTCAACCCTTCATGTGGTTGTAAGGGATTGCAGAGAACCACAACACCATCTTATCTGCTACCTTGACAACTCACGAAAGGGTCATTTCATCACCTTCCCGGAGACACCAAGAGAGAGCTACACCCAAGGAAGCCCATTCCAAGAGACAAGCTCTTCACAAGCCTTTGTGTCTGCTAATGGAAGCACATGCAACTTTCTCTTCACATTTGAAGACCTGCACTGTATTCATCCAGATGATCTGGAGTATATGGAAATAGTTCAGCAAATGGCTCTTCTCACTCACAGGGCCAAGAAGTTCTACAAAAGGACATGGAGGAAGTTTCCTAGCTATGCAACCAGTGAAAAGTTTGGGCTGGACAAAAGCAAAGTGAAGTGTTACAACTATAATCAAATGGGACTTTTCAAGAGAATGCGAGGCACCAAGAACAAATGGTAGCCAAGCACAAACCAGACCAAACTACACTGATGGAGCCACCCAGAATGAAAAACAAAAACAGCAAGCTGCAGTTGCTCTTGAGAAGGAGGCTTTGACTGGTGCTTTTAGGTTGAGGACGCATCTCCAAACCAAGCACTGATGGCAAATCGTGTAGAAGCCAAGGTATTGGAACATCTTTGTACACCTGAATGTATTGCTTTAGATAACAAATGAGATTTGATCTTAAGTCTTTAAACATCTTAAAATCTGATATAAAAAGAGCTGAAAATGATTACAAACTCAAAATAAAAGATCTAGAGAAAACCATTTCCACACTTAAACATGAACATACCAACTACATGACTTCAAATCAAGGATTCGATAACTAAGTTAACTAAATGCCAAGTTGAGCTTGTGATCAGCAAAGCCAGGGCTGAAAAATGTGTTCTTGAAGAAAAGACCTTTAAGAACATGATATCCTCATCCATATATGCAAAAGTTTGTTATCATAATAAGAAGAGAATGGGATCTACTAAGATAGTTCCTCCACACACTCTATTGTCTGTAAGATCTCTAAGGTGTTAAACTTGTGAAGATGAGCTTCCCCTTATAGACCCCATGAATGAAGAGAAGGATGAGGAGATAGTGAAGGCTGACTCTGAGAAGAGTGATGAAGAGCATCCTAAGAAGGGTCACTACTCTCCTGAGGAGAGAAAAGAGGTTGGGATGACCAAGTCCAAGAGGAAGAACTTGATCAGAAAAGCCAAGAGGAAGCCAAAGAAGCCTTGAGAGATCAAGTCCACTTTCAACTCTAAGTAGATACAAGTGTTTATCTCTACAGTGTTTGAAGTGGTAAAGGCTAAAGAGTCAACTATGAACTCTAATACCAGAAGTTCTAGTTCTTGTCCAAATCATCCCGACACCAAGAAGAAGGCTGATCAGTTGTGTACCACTGCTACACAACCTGAACCATCCAAATCCAGAGGGCCAGCCTCATCCTAAAAGGCTTGCTACATCATTTGAGAAGATGAACATGGATATGGAATGTGATCAAGTTCAGCCTTCCTACCAAAAGAAGATTCCAAAAAGAAAGCAAATGGACTGCATCATGTGTGGTAGTACTTCTCATCTTGATAAGGATTGCCTCTACAGTTCTAAAAGTACTGTCCATATGATCAATAAGAAGACTTTTGAGAAGACAAGAAGAAGCCAGCTTCGAAAGGAAATTTTTTTCCTTTCAGAAGCTCCATCCGAGGTAAAAAAGAAGAAAAGTGAAAACTTGCCTTCGGAAGAAAAGTTGGTCTCGGAAGAAAGGAATGCTTCCAAAGTACTGAAGCCTGCTGCAGTGATAGCAAGATCTTTCAAAGGTCAGTCTCCAAAACTTCCAAAGTTATCAAAACTTTCGAAGTATTGAAGGTCAAGTCTAAGCTTCCAAAGGTGGCGTGGAAGACAAAGGAAGACCATGTGACTAAAAGTTCTTCATCAACAACAGCTGATGATTCTCAAAAGCTTAAATATAGGATCAATCACTGTTACATTGTCTTCAACTCACTTTGAACAAGCCCAAGACCAGCAAGGCTGGGGTTTCCAAATGTAACTAACTATCTCTTTTTGTGTAGGAACAACTAAAGACCAATAGGAATGTATGGATCATTGATAGTGGCTGTTCTAGGCACATGACAGTCAATGGATCTTTACTTTAAAATTTTAAGAAGATTGATGGAGGGCCAGTTGCTTTTGGAGGAGATTCTGGAGGTTACATTATTGGAAGGGGCAGACTCACAAATGGTAACCTCAGCATTGAGAAGGTAAACTTTGTCAAGGAGCTTGGGTACAATCTACTGAGTGTATCCTAATTTTATGATCAAAGGCATAACATGCTCTTCACTGAGCATGAGTGCATTTTTCTCAAGCTCGGGGTGGTCATTCCTCAGGAGCATATCTTGCTCGGAGATGCCAGGAAATGGAACATGTACAAGATGGACTTACGGGAAACATTCCCTTTAGGAGAAGTTTCTTGTTTTCTATCTAAAGAAAATAGTGATGAGTCTTTCATCTAGCATAAAAAACATGAATATGTAAACATTAAAAACATGAATATGTTAATTAAGAATGATTTGGTAACTGGAATACCAAAGAAAGAGTTTACAAGTGATGACCATTGTGTTGCATGCCTGAAAGGGAAGCATCATAAGGTATCTCACAAGCCCAAAGAAAGAAACTCCATCACTACTCCCTTACACTTGTTACATATGGATCTTTTTGGCCCCACCAGTGTAACGAGTCTAGGAAGGACCTCATATTGTTTAGTGATCACAGATGACTTCACAAGATTCACTTGGGTCTTTTTCCTTAGAACTAAGGATAAGACTCCTGAGATCTTGAAGAATTTCATTCTGAAAATTAAGAATCAATGTCATCACAAGGTCAAGACCATAAGATGTGATCAGGGAACTGAATTCAAGAACCAAATCCTTGATACATTTTGTGATGAAAAGGGTATTACAAGACAATATAGTGCTCCCAGGACTCCTTAGCAAAATGGTATTGCTGAGAGGAGAAACAGGACACTAATTGAAGCTGCAAGAACCATGTTGTTTGACTCTAAACTGACCATCACCTTCTTGGCATAGGTAGAGAACACTGCTTGCTATGTGCAAAACAAAGTTTTGGCGGTTAAGACTCCTTATGAATTGTGGCACAAAAGGAGACCCTTTATTGGTTTCCTCAGGTCATTTGGATGTCCTTGCACCATCTTGAAAACAAAAGATCAAGTAGCCAAATTTTCTAAGAAATCATATGATGGACACTTTATTGGATACTCCTCTCAAGCTAAGGCTTATAGAGTATACAATCTCAGAATTAAAGTAGTTGAGGAGTCAGCCAATGTGACCTTCAATGAACACACTCTTAGTGTGAAAGGTTCTGACCCTGATTGGTTGTTTGATTTTGATTTAGTTACCAACTGTTTTAACAAGTCTTATGAGAATGTTTTAGGATCCACAAGTACATTATCAATAGGAGATCTTGACCCAAGAATTGTGCTGAGAATACCTATAGATCATTCTACTTCAGCTCCAGTGGTAACAAACCTTGCAGATGGAGTTTCTATCAGCACAACCCTAACAAATTCAGCTGATACATCTGAGGTGCCTATAAATTCCAGTTCAAAGGCATAAAACTCAAATGAAGGAGCTTCAAATGTAGGAGCAAGTGGTAGTGGTGATAGTGATCAAGAGTTTCTTGATGCTAATAATTACTGTATAGAAGACAACATCAATGATGTCACATACTCATTGGATCAAGCTTCTCTTGATAAGTGTGCTGATCTGGTAGGTGATACTTCATTACATGATCTAAATTTCTCTAATTTAGATCTCTCCAATCAACTTGCTGTGATCCCTTAACTCATGATCCACAAATCACACCCCACCACAAACATCATAGGAGATGTTGAAAATAGGATAAGGATAAGAGGACAAACCCATGACAAAATGTTTGTCTCTACTCTTGTTTTCTATCGCAGATAGAGCCAAAAGAAAGTTGATGAGGCTTTAAAGGAAGGAAGTTGTGTTAGATCTAGGGACAATAGATCTAGCTTATTTTGTATAGGCTTAGAACTTTAATCAAATCTTGTAATGAATATATGTAATTCATTATTTGATGTATGCATTATGTATATAGTTAACCCATATGTGTGATGATTTATGTGTATGATTGCAGGTATAAACATTATACTTGGTCAATTTGTTGGTCCATGTGATCAAAATACAGTGCAAATGATATGAAGAATCGTTCAATATCCAACAAATATGCTAAACAACAATAATGGAGAGGATTGAACACAATGCTAACTCATTCATAATAAGACTATGATCAATGACAATCAATAACAAAAAGCACAAGGATAATTCTGTATTTTAACTGCTTTGAAATGGTAACTTGCAACAAAGATAATCGATTAGGGTTTTGCAAGCTTACCCAACAATGAAAATTAACATGAGTATATATAGCAGTCTTAGTTTCACAGACAGTTTCGCTGCCAGCGAAACTGTCCTGCCGAAACTATAGTTTCGCCCGGCTAAATAGTAAATTCGCCAGGTTAACAAAACAACAAACTGTGAGCGAACTTATAGTTTCGCTCACAGTTTTGCTAGACTGCTAAAATACATAAATCTAAGTACATACAAAAGGAAACTAACAAAAGACCTATTACAAGTAAAAGTAAACAACCTAAACTAAGGTGAGTCCAACCTATGCATGATCTTCAATACTCCCCCTAGGTTGGATCTCACCGTCTTCACTCATCTTGATTTATCTTGTCAGCTCCAGTTTCCTCTGCTGCATTTGATTTGTCTTCGTTACCTCCTGCAACAACTTCCTTAAAAGCTTCAGCACATGATTCTCCATGGTCTCTTCCTGCTTCACTAGCTCCTTCGGGATGACCACTAGCCCTCTCAAACTACTTGGTCAAATCTTGAACATCCATGTTAAGGTCATCTTGAGCCCTTACCCTTTCAGCTAACTTCTTGACCTCAGACCTCACTCCTCTAATCTTGTTGGCAACATTCATAAACAGACTAGCTTCTTTCCGAGTCTCTTCTCCAGCCCCAGCCTTTATGTGATTCTCACATAACACCAATAGATCTTCATCACAGAAACTAAACAACTCCATAGGATCAAAGACCTTAAACTCTTTGCCATTCTTTACCCTAATCACAGCTTCCCCAGTGTTGTTATCATAAAACCATTTCTCGAAATCCTGTAATTGTCGGGGAAGGGGATCAGCCAATCTCACTCTGTTCACTGTCTTTGGTGGTTTAACCCTCAGAACAATTCTTCCTTTTCCCGTTTCCTAATTTTATCTTTCTTTGACCTCCTCCTTTCTGCCTTCATGTACCCAAATGACTCAAAGTTGTCATTAAGCCCGTTTTTTATCTCTTTTTCCAGAAGAGTGGCTCTTTCACTCAGATGTGCATTCAGAAGTGGTAGAGCTGCCAACCGCCTTAGATCCCATTTAGGCAAGGTCTTAAAAGCCTTCCTCTTAAGCATGTAACTAATACTACCTCCCCTTCTCTTTATCATGAACATCTTTAGGCCGGAGTTATAGCACCAGCTTATGATCTTCTTGTCGGCCTCCTTCCTACTCAACCCCTCCATATGTTGGAAAAGGAGAGTGATTTCTTCCGGCTCCTTCTCTTTTACAAACCAATCAGCTCTATCCATCTTAAACACATCTGCAGCATCCTCTCCCTTCTTTGCTACATAGATCAATGGTCGCTGATCAACTTCATAGAACTCAGGTTCTGAATCATAGTCTACAAGTTATTCATCATCCTCTTCTTCATCAACTAATCCCTTTCCTTTCTCAGCAGCTTCTTCAGTAGTTTTCGTTTGTTAACCGTTCACAATCACTGATGAACTTTCGTTCAAAAGACTAGTTTCGCAGAACCACTAGAGAACGATTTCAATAGCAATATAACCCATAGTTTCGCTGGAAAAGGTAGACAGTTTCGCTGTAAGAACTGTAATTTCGCTGATCGATCCCAAAACCCTTTTTCAACCAAAAATCAATCTGAAATCATCAAATACTCAATGAATATGAGATCTGATGATTATAAGATCTTCCACAATCAAAAACTATCAGAATTCAATCAATTCCATATCAAAAACACCTCATAATGCAATGAAAATTGATTGAAACTAGATATTGAACCAAAATCACCAAAAACTCAAAAAATCAAGAGCACTAAGTAAATAAAAAATAAAAAAATAATAAAATAATAAAAAAATAAAAAAGGTTTGCAAAAATAAAAATTTAACGAGAGGGTATAAGTAAATAAAAATGAAAAAAGAACTGGGAACTTGATTCTTGATTCGAGATGACTGAGAAATGATTGTATATCTTTTTGAATTGCTTGTTTTTGCATGACTTGCATTTGAAAAATGAAAAATGATAGTAACTGATGCTGTTATCTGATTCACATCTTATTTTTAAGTGCAAATAATAGAAAAACAAATAGATTCTTTATTGATATGCTTGGTAGATTCAGCCTGAAGAATAAAGTAGACAGCAACATCATGATTTAAATTAAAATATATGCTTTATGATGTCTGGATTTATGCAATCATTTTGGCCTGCACGAAAATTGAGTCCCGACAAAAATTGGATTGAGAATTGATCTTTCACCCACCATGATACAAATCATATAAGCCATATCTTTGGGCCATGATTAGTGTATTTATGTGTCTTGTGTTTGTTCTAATCTCCTCTGCTGTACGGTAGTACTGACCTGGAGTGATGATCTCCTCTGCTATACGATAGTACTGACCTGGAGCTCTCATCAGCACATGATTAAATGGTCATCTCCTTTGTTATACGTGAGTGTAGACCTGGAGGTCTCACTATTCTGGTCTAAGTAGTGTCAAATCATCTAATTCATCACGGAATGCAATATTCTGTTGATAATCACTTGCACACTAATGCACACGCCTTGCTCTATAAAGATCGTAACAAAATTCAAGAAATCCTGAGGTTGGGTGAGGGTTTTTGCCAAATGATTGTGGGGTCCTAGCATTCTAAACTATTTAATCGAACCTTAACGAATCATCTATTGCTTGTTGAAAAATATAAGACATGAGTTTTAGTGGACAAACATATCAGCTATCGTTATTGATCTGTTTGAGAATTTCAAAAATCATTCAAAGACTGTAATTAGATTCAGTTATCAGTGTGATCTCATTGCTTGTCGATGTTTAAATGTATATAATAAAAACAGAATATTATAAAAAATGTATATAATAAGCAATAAAAATTATAATAAATTTTCATTTTAAAATTTCTTTTAGATCTTCCATATTATGCTGATTACATTTCATCATTTTTCATGCATTTCATAGAAATTGCGCACAAACGAACACGGGTTCGCTTGTTTTTCACACACAGATAAACACGGGTTTATTTTGTTAAAATGAAATGATCTAATTAGAAATTTCGAGATTGTGTTTGTGAATGTGTTTCAGATTTTTGCTTTAAATGATGGCCGATCATCAGTTAAGCAGTGAACCTGATCAGAGAACCTGTTCCTCAAGTTTGCAGAAGATATCGAGCTAGGAATCCTCCTCCTACATCTTCTGAAGCACTTATGATTAGAGATTTGGGAAACCTGTTCCAATATCTTTGTAAAGCTTGCACTCGAAAAGGGGGAGAATTTAAATAGGGGGAGCTTATGAGATAAAAAATCTTTCTCATCAAAATCAGAAAGATTCAAATTGAAGATCTTTTTACTGTTGACTTCTCGTGCTGATTTCGTTTGAAGACGTTGATAATGATAGACTAAGGGGGAGTATTGTTGGAGTTGTAAAAGATAGTCTATATTATCAACACAGTGAAAGTCAACAAAAGTCAACATCATGGTCAAAGTCAACAAAAGTCAAACCCGACACGTTCGAGACGAGGAACCGAGACAAGACATTGAAGATTTAAATTACTAGGAGTTTTATTGTAATAAATATATTTTGTGTGAACAAAATCTATTTTATCTTGTTTTTAGTTATTTTTATGCTTAATATGTAATTTTGTATTAATTAGCCTAAGTCTAAGGGGTTAAGTGCAATTAGTGAATATTAGTCTAGACTATAAATAGGTTAATTGTCATTAGATTTTGGTTAATGGTTGAATGACCAATAGATTGAGGGATTATTTGTAAACACATATTTTGCAATCTAATTGAAGATCAAAGGTGTTTTGATTGTGATTATCATATTTTGATCTAATTCTTCATGATTTGATTCAAGTTTGTTTATCCTGGAGTTACAATTTGGTATCAGAGCCATTTTGGATCAAATTCACTGAAGATTTGAAGATTTTTAGAGAGAGAAGTTGAGGTTTTGGTTGTTTTGTTCAATATCATGTTTTCATCAATTTTGGATCAAATTTGAGTGTTATTGATATGGAAATTGATTGAAGTTTGCTTGTTATTGGTTGGGAAAGCTCTATTAATCATCATGTTTCAAATCCATTAAGATTTGGGCCAGATTGATTTCGTGTTGAAAAAGCTTTTTAGCTTCGCCCAACAAAATTACCAATTCATCCAGCAAAACTACCTGTTCTTTCAGTGAAACTACAAGTGTTTTACACTTTGTAGTTAATTTCAGCATCTCCGCGAAAGTAGTGATCTTGAACGAAAGTTCAACAGTGCTTGTGTGCATATTACAAGCCAAAATTGCTGTCGCAAGTATCTTTGAACGAAAGTTCAAGCTTGTTTTGTGTGAAATTGTCGGCGAAACTAAGCAGTCTCAAGCATTTGGTTAGCGAAATTGCTGCCGAAATTGCCAGCGAAACTATTGTCGGCTCAGCGATACTAGAGTTCACAGCGAAACTAGCTCTGCGAAACTATAATTTCGGCGAAACTATCATTTCTTTAGCGAAACTAGAGTTCACATCTTATTTTTAATTCTTATTTTAAATTGCAAATAATAGAAAAACAAACAGATGCTTTAATGATATGCTTGGTAGACTCAGCCTGAAGAATAAAGTAGACAGCAGCATCATGATTTAAATTAAAATATATGCTTAAGGGTGTCTAGATTTACGCGATCATTTTGGCCTACACGAAAACTGAGTCCTGACAAAAATTGGATTGAGAATTGATCTTTCACCCACCATGATACAAATCATATAAGCCATATTTTTTAGCCATGATTGGTGTATTTATGTGTCTTGTGTTTGTGCTAATCTCCTTTGCTGTACGGTAGTACTGACCTAGAGTGATGATCTCCTTTGCTGTACGATAGTACTGACCTGGAGCTCTCATCAGCACATGATTAAATGGTCATCTCCTTTGTTATACGTGAGTATAGACCTGGAGCTCTCACCATTTTGGTCTAAGTAGTGTCAAACATCTAAAGGATGAATTCATCACAGAATGTAATATTCTGTCAATAATTACTAGCACACTAATGCACAAGCCTTGCTCTGTAAATATCTTTACAAAATTCAAGAAATCCTGAGGTTGGGTGAGGGTTTTTTCCAAATGATTGTGGGGTCCTAACATTCTAAAGCATCTAATCGAACCTTAACAAATCATTTGCTGCTTGTTGAAAAAGATAGGGCATGAGTTTAAGTGGACAAATATATCAGCAATCGTTATTGGTCTGTTTAAGAATTTCAAAATCATTCAAAGACTGTGATTAGATTCAGTTATCAGTGTGATCTCATTGCTTGTCGATGATTAAATTCATCTTTGTGCTAAGTATATCTTGAGGATGTGATCTCATGATCGATTCAGTTCTCGGTTTTAATTGTTAAAAAAAGCAACAAAAAACAACAAAAAAATAATAGATAAAAAAATGTTATAATAAATGATATAATAAAATAAAAATTATAATATATTTTCATTTCAATTTCATTTAGGTCTTCCATATTATGCTGTTACAATTTTATCATTTTCATACGTTTCATTGAAATTGCGCACAAACGAGCACATGTTCGCTTGTTTTTCACACACAGATAAACACGAGT
Organism: Flaveria ramosissima; assembly: GCA_025215565.1. Classification (NCBI taxonomy): domain Eukaryota; kingdom Viridiplantae; phylum Streptophyta; class Magnoliopsida; order Asterales; family Asteraceae; genus Flaveria; species Flaveria ramosissima. The sequence goes on from CM046045.1 coordinate 57,390,715, forward strand.
TTATTTTGTTAAAATGAAATGATTTAATTAGAAATGTCAAGATTGTGTTTGAGAATGTGTTTCAGCTTTTTGCTGTAAGTGATGGTCGATCATCAGTTGAGCAGTGTACTTGATTAGAGAACCTGTTCCTCAAGTTTGCAGAAGATACCGAGCTAGGAATCCTCCTCCTACATCTTCTGAAGCACTCAAGATTAGAGATTTGGGAAAGCTGTTCCAATATTTTTGCAAATCTTGCACTCGAAAAGGGGGAGCATATAAATAGGGGGAGCTTATGAAATGATTAATCTTTCTAATCAGATTCAGAAAGATTCAAATTGAATATCTTTCTATTGTTGACTTCTCGGTGCTGATTTCGTTTGAAAACGTTGATAATGATAGACTAAGGGGGAGTATTGTTGGAGTTGGAAAAGATAGTCTATATTATCAACACAGTGAAAGTAAACAAAAGTCATCGTCATGATCAAAGTCAACAAAAGTCAAACCCGACACGTTCGAGACGAGGAACCGAGACAAGACGTTGAAGATTTAAATGACTAGGAGTTTTATTGTAATACATATATTTTATGTGAACAAAATATATTTCATCTTGTTTTTAGTCATTTTTATGCTTAATATGTAATTTTGTATTAATTAGCCTAAGTCTAGGTGGTGCAATTAGTGAATATTAGTCTAGACTATAAATAGGTTAATTGCCATTAGGTTTTGGTTAATGGTTGAATGACCAATAGATTGAGGGATTATTTGTAAACACATATTTTGCAATCTAATTAAAGATCAAAGGGGTTTTGATTGTGATTATTATATTTTGATCTAATTCTTCATGATTTGATTCAAGTTTGTGTATTCTGGAGTTACACAATTACTGAAATTGACTAAGTGTAAGAAACATCTACGGATGAACATTTTTGTTCTTCCGTAGATATGTTTCTTACAATAACAAACATCCGAAGATCCTCTGCGGATGAACAACCAGCTCTAGAGTTCAAGTGAAGAAGTCAATCAAAGAGTTCAAGTGAAAACTCCTGCGGATGAGCAACACCTTCGGAAGACCATTTAAGCTGCGGAGTCCAAACACTTGTATTTAAATAATACAAGTGTTACAAGTCAACAAGTCAACAAGACAATTTCAAATCCCAAGAGATCCGGTGTTTCCTTAACAGAAACACGTGTGCCTATAAATATGGGTCCTAGGTTTCACATCAAAGCATGAACACACGAGCAACTAGATGGCAAACACAAACATCACTTCGATTCACACAATCAATAAAATATAAACCCTAGCAGCTGTCACATCAACATCAACACGTTCAAAGCATTTAGTGTTTATATCATTCATTATTTATTCATCTGTAATCATGAATCAATTTTGATGAAATACGTTTGTATCAAATCCTGTTTCTTTATTAATTGTGTTCATATCATTGTGTTCGTCATTATCATCTTTCATTATATTTGATATTTATTTATTAAACAGTTAAACAAGGTTAATGTTGATTCCGCAAACGTTAACTTGATTTCCTTTAAAACTGATAATTTCTGATTGCGATCATTGGATTCACAGGTGGTATCAGAGCCAATTGCTTATTGATTTAGATCGATTGATCTATCAGTGTTTATAGTGTTTAATTGTTTGCTTGTTTCACTAGATTGTTAGTTTTTGATGATTAGATCTACTATTTGTAAGCAAATCGTTTTTTCTGAACCAATTAAAACAGTTAATTGTCTTTTAGCGAGTACTATTTCATTGATCGATTAACTTAGATCAATATTCAAATCAATTGAATAGTAGATCTGGGTTATTTATTGACATTCATCAATTGTTCAAGTTTATTTAAACAAATACATTAACAAAATCCTTGATTTGATAATTAATTATCATTAAAAGGATTGATTGATTTGTGACCACAATCACTTAATTTTTGTTAATTAAGTTTTGTCACTAATTAGTTCATTACTTAAAAGATACTCCACAATAGTTAAAATCTTAGACTTTAACTAAACATGAGTAACTTTGGTGGATCATTATACCAACCTCCAAAGTTGGAAACAAAAGCAGATTTTAAATCCTGGAAAATCAACTTCAGGAATCATGTGAATTATACTGATTCTGACTTATGGGTTTCAATAACTGAAGGTTCTTATATTCCACCCACTCTTGGGTTGGATTATAATGACAATAATCAACCCATAAGTACAAAGGATCTGTCACCTGATGATATTAAGAAGGTCAAAGTTGATATTAAAGCATACAACTTGCTTAGTATGGGTTTACCTGAAAAAATATTAATCAGGTGTGAGAATTATAAAACAGCAAATTCCTTGTGGAAGATTCTTCATACACTCTGTGAAGGGAGTGATGAAATCTGAAGCATTAGGAAGGACATCTTTCGTTCACAATATGAAACATTTCATCATATTGAGGGTGAATCAATTCCTCAACAACTCCATAGATTTATGCAACTTGTAACAGAGATGAATATCTTGGAGTTGAAATATACAAATAAGGAATTAAACAAAAAGATGCTCCATACTTTGCCTGAAAGTTGGAAGCAAACTGTGTCCATGTTCAAGAACACCATTGACCTCAAAGCAACTGGTTTAGATACATTAGTACCTAAAGTTGAGGCTCTTGAAATGGATGAAAAATCAAAAAACAAGAATGTGAGAACACGTGTCTCACCCTATCACTTTAAAGAAACAAAAAGTGCTGGAAGTGCCTTCATTTCCAACAATGACAGTGATAACTTTTGTACTTTGAGTGAAGATGAAGAGGAAGTAAGTTTCTATGCATCAAAGACTTCAAAGAAATCTTCTTAAAGTAAGTCAGGAAAAGAAAAAGGATGAGCTGATGATAGAAGAGATACATCTACATCATCAGCAAAGTCTTCATCAAATAACAACAAAACAGAGCCCATCACTGTCATTCTGGACTCTGAAGAACAAAAAGCAGCCTTTGCAGCTTTCAGTTCAAGTTTTCAAGCTTACCTGGGAAGCTCCTTAACATCTGCCAACATTTTCCAGCAAGACTTGGAAGAACTACATCCAGATGTAGTAGAGGAGATGGGTCTACAATGGCAAATGGCAATGGTTGCTTATAGAGCCAAACAATAGCTAAGTAGAAATAAAAATTTGGCTGCAACAAGTAAATCATCAACGATTGGTGTTGATAAGTCAAAGGTAAAATGTTTCAAATGTAATCTCTATGGATATTTCTCTAGAGAATGTAATCAACAATAAAATCCTGACTTGACACAACATCAGCAACATCAGTCTCACCAACCATCATCATCTGAAAGATCTTCAGACAACCACAACTGACCAACTCATCCCCACCGAGACAAATACATCAGCAGGACAAAGTAACTCTAAAGAAACTGGGCTGATCATACTTCAAGATGGAACCTGTGACTGGAGTATGTATGAGAAGGAAGTCTTGGAAGAAAATCAAGCTTTAATGGCTCACATGGAGAACAAAGTTCCACCCATGGCTAGAGAGGTAAGAGATAGGTTATGTTCATCAATATGTGTTAAGGAAGTTGAAAGATATAGAGTCCATGCTCAACAACTGGCTGATAAAGTTAAAGAAACAATGATTTTGAATGAATCTCATGTAAGAGAACATAAATTATATCAAATCAAAATTAACTCTTTACAAAACAATTTAGATAAACTTGTTTCAAAAAATTACAGTTTAAAAGCACAAGTTGAGCATCTGACCACTTCCTTAACTAAATCCATGGCTGATCATGCATCAACTGAAGTGAAACTTCAGAAGTTTCAACTTTCATCTCATCAATATGAGAAATTATTAAATTCTCATATTGAATCAAAAAACAGGTATGGGTTGGGAAATAATGCTATTGCACCTCCTATAAATAATAATTACTCACCTTTACCTGAATCAATGACAAATAACTTGTCAAATCATTTTATGCCAAGCACCAAGTTTGAGACAAACTGTAATCAACCAGTTAATCACAATGAAACTGAGGTGAATGAAACTGAGTCTTCTGAATCAGAAAATATTAAACAAAATGACTCAGAATTTGACTTTGATGAGTGTGATGACTTGGATGATTCTTATGAACATGATGATAATTAACAAGACATTAGTAAGAATGTTGCTTTTGAAACAATCATTCCAAAAGTCCTTGAAGAAACAATCATTCCCAAAGTTCTTGAAGAAAAAAAGTTGCCATATCCTTCAAAACAAATAAACATGCTGAAGACTATTTGCAAGAGAATAGCTCAGCTAAATGAAGGTCTTCAAGAACTTCATTAGCAACAAAAACCTTCAAATGAAGAAATTGAAAAGTGTGCATCTACTGAGGAAGTACAGACATCTTCCATAGAAAAATGAAAGAAGAAACAATTAGCAGAACTTCAGTGGAAGAAGAAACCTTCTTCAGTAGAAGATCTGCGGAAAACTAAATCTACTGATTCAGTAGATGATCTGCGGAAGGCAAAATCAGCAGCAAACAAATCAAAGCCTCAAAAGCTGGAAAGGGTATGCGAAGCCTCAAAAGTTGACAAAGAAGAAGAAAGTAATTGATTCTGACAAAGAATTAGAGGAAATGTATTGCAAATGGCGTGATATGAAAAACCACAATACTGAAGATTGTTACTTCAGTAGTTATTGTTCTATTTACAATATGAACAATCACATGACATCTGACTGCTACTTCAACAAACATTGTGTTATTTGTAACAAAATTAACCATTCAACTCAGTAATGTTATTTCAACAAAAAGAACAAGACAAAGATCACAAAGAAGAAACAATCTAATAAAGTTGAATCAAACACTCAATCTACTGATTGTGAAAAAGATTCAAAAACTAAGAAGCAACAACAAAAACAAAAGCCAAAACCAATGGAGAAAACATCCACTGATGTTCAACCTTTGAAGAAAAGAACATTATTTTAGCAATCCAAAACACCTCAAAAAATGGTGGATTTGACTGAAAAAGAAACATATGCTGATGAGGCTTTCTTTGATAATTTTTAAAAGGGAACTCGTGTACCTCATTCAAAATCAAAAGATAATGAAACTTTCAACAATCAAGGTTCATTATCAAAACCAAAGCAACAAACCAACAAAAATAAGGTGAATGAAGAAGAGATTAAGAAACCAGAACCTAGTGCAAAAACCTCATCTTCAACAGAATCATCCTCACCTCAAACAACACAAAATGAATCAATTAAAACTAAAATTAATACTGAAACTTCAAGACTGATTCATGAAGGAGTAACAATTTTAGACACTGTTGGCAAACCCAAGATCATTAAGGCTTGGGTTTTCAATTCTAATTGATTCTTTCTATGTGCAGGAACAATCTTGGAGAGCTGACAACAACTGGTATGTTGACACTGGTTGTTCCAGGCATATGACAGGAAACTGTTCACTTCTCCATGACTTCAAGCATAAAAATGCCTCATATGTGGCATTTGGTGGGGATAAGAAGGGAGGTAAAATAGTTGGTGAAGGAATGGTAACTAATGGTGTACTCAAGTTTGAGGAAGTAAATTATTAAAATTTGCAGTATAATCTATTAAGTGTATCTCAAAATTGTGATCAAAATTATACCACATTGTTTGATAACACTAATTGTTACATTCTTAAGCCAGGTTTTTCAGTTCCATAAGAATGAATCCTTCTTAAAGCATCAAGAAAAGGAAACACATATGTTTTGGATATGAACAACACTTCACTCATAAGACATGAAACATGCCTACTATCTAAGTCATCAGAAGATGAATCTCAATTGTGGCATAGAAGGCTTGTTCATTTTAAAATGAAGAATATAAATAAATTGGTGAAAAATGACCTAGTCATTGGATTGCCAAAGAAAGAGTTTTATTGTTCAAACCATTGTCCTTCATGTTATAAAGGAAAACAACATAGAGTGTCTTATAAATCTAAAATTATCAATACAAAACACTACACCACTCAAATTGCTTCACATGGATCTGTTTTGGTCCAACCAATGTGATGAGCATTGGAAAAAGGTAATATTGTTTAGTGATAGTGGATGATTTCACTAGATTCACATGGGTCTTAAAACAAAAGAGTGAAACATCAGAAACATTAATGAACCTTGTCATCAAGATTGAAAACCAACTTGATTTAAAAGTTAAAAATTTTCAGAGTGATAGTGGGACTGAATTTGTTAATACTGACTTAAATTCTTTTTGTAGGAATAAAGGCATTGCAAGACAATTCAGTGCACCAAGAACTCCACAACAGAATGGAGTTACTGAAAGAAGAAATAGAACACTTATTGTAGCAGCAAGAACAATGTAGCTGATTCACAATTGCCAATCACCTTTTGGGCTGAAGTAGTAAATACAACATGCAATGTTCAAAATGGGACATTGATTGTCAAAGAACATAATAAAACACCTTATGAGCTTTTATTTAAAAGAAACCTTACATAGGATATTTTAGAGCTTTTGGGTGTCATGTATCTGTTTTAAACACAAAAGAACAATTGGGAATTTTTTTAGAAAAAGCCTATGATGGTTTCTTTGTTGGATATTCTTCAACATCTAAATCTTATAGGATCTACATTCCACAACATAACATTATGGAAGAAACTCCTAATGTGTCATTTGATGAATCCTTATTTCCTAAATCTACAAAAGGATCATCATGGTTGTCTTATATAGATGCACTAACACACTCACTTAACTCTGCTTATTTGAATAATGCAGGATCTACTGATACATGTTATCTATTTGTTCCCCTAAATATGAATAAAGTGTCATTGTCTGCTGATCCTCCAAGAATACACACATCAAGAATCATGGAACAAGGAACAACAAATAATAACAATGATGTTGCACAAGTCCAGCAATATGGATGCACATCCTCAGATGGAAACACTTCATCAACAGCTGCTGACTCTGCATCCGCAGATGTGCATTCTGCATCCGGAGATATGAATAATGTCTCAGCAGCTGTTCCATCATCTCAAGAAGATACAACAAACATTGGAGATGATTCAGCAAGTCAACATATACTATCCGTAGATGTTCCTGTAACTCCTACGGAAGCTCAAAATACATCTGGAGAAGTTCTTGTGGAAAATATTAATGATGCACCCGATGTTCAAACTCAGGAAGATCACTCCATACCTAATGATGAACATGAGGAAGACTTTGATTACTTCCTAAATTCATCACTGGATTGGATCCATCTGCATCAATGAATATTACTAACTTGGAATCATCTATTCCAGTTGAATCTACTCCAACAACAAGAATTCATAAGACTCATCCAATAAACAACATTATTAGTGATCTTGATAAAAGAACAACAAGAAGCCAAGGTGGAGCTGCAAACATTTATCTTTTCACTTGTTTTCTTTCACAAGTGGTTCTTCCAAACATCACAACTGCATTAAAAGATAATTGCTGGATTGAAGCTATACAAGAAGAGCTTCAACAATTCAGAAAGCAGAAAGTCTGGAATCTAGTTGATTTACCTGAAGGTCATCATCCAATTGGAACAAGGTGGCTCTTCAAAAATAAATTAGATGATAGAGGTATAATTGTAAGAAACAAAGCAAGACTGATTGCATAAGGCTACACTCAAGAAGAAGGAATAGATTATGATGAAGTTTTTGCACCAGTTGCAAGAATTGAAGCCATAAGAGTCTTCCTAGCCTATGCATAATATAAGAAGTTCACTGTCTATCAAATGGACGTAAAATGTGCTTTCTTATATAGGAAATTGATAAAGAAGTCTATGTAGCTCAACCTCCTGGTTTTGAAGATCCTGATTACCCTCATAGGATGTACAAGCTTGACAAAGCTTTGTATGGACTGCATCAAGCACCAAGAAAATAGTATGAAACATTATCATCTTTCTTGCTGAAACATGGCTATAAAAGAGGAACTATTGATCAGACTCTCTTTCTTAAGCAAGAACATCAAGATCTCTTAGTTGTACAAATATATGTAGATGACATTATATTTAGATCAACAAACAAGAGACTGTGTGTAAACTTTGAAGAGTTGATGAAATCTGAGTTTCAAATGAGTTCAATGGGAAAATTAACCTTTTTCCTTGGTCTACAAGTTCATCAATAAACAGATGGCATCTTCATCAATTAAGAGAAATATATTCTTCAAATATTGAAGAAGTAGAATCTTGCTGATGCATCTTCATGCAAAACACCTGCATCAACAATTGACAAGATTGTGCATGATCCTACAAGAAAATCTATTGATCAACGATTGTATAGATCAATGATATGATCTCTTATGTATTTAACTGCCAGTAGACCTGACATAATGTTTGATGTGTGTGTTTGTGCTAGGTACCAATCAGATCCAAAAGAGTCCCATCTGAATGCTGTTAAAAGGATTTTTAGATATCTGAAAGGAAAACCTGCCCTTGGACTTTGGTATCCAAAGGATGGTGACTTTACTCTTTACTCATGTTCAGATAGTGACTTTGGAGGATGCAACAACAACAGAAAATCCACAACTGGTGGATGTCAATTTCTAGGACCACGACTTGTTTCATGGTAGTGCAAGAAGCAAACAAATGTATCTGTATCCACAGCTGAGGCTGAGACATAGCTGCTTCAGCTGGTTGCTCTCAAGTACTTTGGTTGCAAAACCAATTGCTTGATTATGCCTACAATTTCCTTCAAACTCCAATTTATATAGATAATTCAGCTGCTATGTTTATAATTGCTAATCCAGTTCAACACAGCAATACAAAGCATATTGTAATCAGATACCATTTTCTGAGAGATTGCTCAGAAAAGGGTTTCATCAAGTTAGTCAAAGTGGATACAACAAATCAGCTTACTAATTTATTCACTAAAGCCTTCGATTCAGTTAGATTTAATTTTCTAATTGAGTCTTTGGGGATGATTAACTTAGATTAATTATGATCAATCAAGAAAAGCTTGTGGTTGTCCTTGTATATAGTAACTTATTAAAACCCAAAAACATTCAGAAAAAATATCAAAAATAAATATAAAAAATATTGCCTTTTATTATTGTGTCTTTTGAGTTAGCATGACATATGTTGGCACATGATAGTACACTATAGCCTTGTTTACTTCCTGTGTACTTAATTTAAATTACATCTGATCAGAAGATCTTTGATATGTGAGTAGGTTCATCTTGAGTGGAAACTACACTAAGAGCATGCCTAACGTAATGAAAAGATGACTGTCTGTGGGGAAACTCCATTTTGAGGATCAAGCAAGTCTTATCCTGATGTGATCAACTCACTCACGTAAGCACACTATGTAAACCACCTTATAACTTCTATTTTTGCAAATCATATTCCCTCTGTTTTGTGTAAACAATGATCTGGGTTTATGAACACCTTGGTTTACTTCGTTAACCAACTGGTGTATAGAGTATGATCCTCATTATCCATCTGTTTTGTGTAAACAAAGACCTGGGTTAAAGGCACCCCTGTTTTACGAAAGTAAAGACCTGGTGACCTGATGATGATCATAACTTTAAGCTCTCAAAAGAATCCATTGTTATCAACAGTATATTATCTAAAGAGCTTTAGCAACAAAGCATTAATGAGACATCAAATGTGTCTCAAGATAGAATTTATAACTTAATGTACTTAGTTTCTAAGTGTGAAAAAGTGATGAATTGACTCACAAACGGATGACAAACTCTAATGTGAATTGAATGTGGAGTTCATAACAGTTAATCTCTATTAAACTTTAAACATGATAAACAACATGCGTAGTTGATACAATACTCTTGTTTGAATTTAAGTGGACAAAATACTTGCAATCAGGACTAGACCAGATCACACTTCATCAAACAATTCAAACAGGAAGAAGCTTGGTATCATAGTATGATCCCATTTTATATGTCTATATGCTTGTACATAATTTCTTTTAGTCTAGTTTGTTACACAACTTTCGGACTGTCATATGCCTTTCATGCTATTCTTTTACATAAATTTATGATGAATGCAAAACCTTATAATTAATCACAAATTTTGGGGAAGTAGTTAATGCATGAAAACATAAAATCTGAATTTTTAGCATCAAAGAAGGAATTGGAGTTTTAGCACCAACTTGGCTGAAGGATACATAAAGCTTTTAAAATATAAACCTTCTTGTGCACAATTGTCATGAATATAAAGTCAACAAGGTCCAATAGAAATAAATGGTTCTAGCAGTTGACTAGGACCATACAATAAAATAAGTTTCAATCAGTGCATTTCAAGCATCAGCAGAAGCTACAGTGCATTTCAAGCATTAGCAGAAGCTACAGTGCTTTTAGCATCAGCAGAAGCTACAGTGCGAAACTTAATAAAATTTGTCTATCTGTAGATTGGTAAACTACGGATGAGTTAATGTTTAAAAGTATAATCTAATTTCACAGATTGGTAACCTATGAAAATTTAAATTATACTTCATCAAATATCAGTTTTTAATTCTAAGTTATCCGCAGATGATCTACGAAATCCGTAGATGATCTCCGGAAGAACTAAAAACAGCAGATACAGATACAGAAATTAATGATTCTGAGAGGTCTGAGAGAGTATAAATGATGTTTTTGACTTAAATATTCATTATTCACTTTTTCAGAAAACTTTTCGGACCTAGAAAAGCACACTTAACAAACCTTTTCCCTCTTTCACAAACATTCAAAATTACCGAATTAAAACAACAAACAAACACATAATCTTGATTCCAGATCATTGGTTTGAAGGTAATACATGTCTTAATCATCAATAATGAACTGTTTGATTCATGGTTATCATTAAAACTGTTCATATTCTTATGTCTTGAATGTTGATTCTAATCTAATCTTCTTAACTCTCATGAACAGATGGATAATTGATTTACTAGAGAGCACAATGTGTGTGCCTTTCTCAATGCTGAGGACCCTGTATCATAAGGATGTCAAGACATCATCCGCTATTTAAGAAGATCTAGGTTGTTTTATGCCCTATCAGCAGAGCCGGTGATACATCAATCACACATTTTTGATTTCTGGAACTCGGATAGATTAGAAAAGGAAGGAGAAGATGAGGTAATACATGTAGATATTAGGAATGAAAACTTAAGGATTGATGAACAATGTATCAAGAGAAATCTCAACTTGGAAGATATCGAGATAGGTCATCCAGATGTGTTCGAGAATGAATACATAGAAAAGATCTTCTCTTTGATGGGATATGATGGAGATTTTGACAAAGGTGAGATCAAGAAAGGAAGATTGTGCAAACCATATAGGTTCATGTGTCATACCTATCTGAAGTGCATTTCAAACAAGAAGTCTGGACTAGACAGATTTTCAAGGCACATATCATCTGGAATCATTGGTGTATTTGAAGGGAGAACTTACAATTACACTAAGTACATCCTTGGATGTTTGTGTGATCAAATAAGAGTTTAGAAGACAGAAAAGATGTTCGTGTTCCCAAGGTTCCTACAACTGATCATCAATGGTGAAATGCCTGGAATAGCAAGAGATGGTGATGTATTTATGCAAGCTCATTTGGGTAGATATGTTTTGAACAAGATTAGTGGGGAATACCAAGGAGAAGACATGCCAATGTTTGCTCATGTGGTGGATGCTAATGCCAACATCCCATAAGAATTGGTAGGGGAAGACCAGCAAGGAAGTTCACCTGCTAACACTATGCAAGCCTCACATTCACCCCATCAATCACCCATTCACCAACATCATCAATCACCACAACATCACTCACCAGCCAGTCAAAACACCCTGCCCATTTCACCTATTCAACCAGATCCATCACCACAATCTCAAACAGCCAGTCATAATACTCAACCAATCTCTCCACCTCTCCCTCAATCACCTCGTCATCAACAACATGAACCTTCAAAATCTCAATCACCTGAGAGTGTGCATACAGAGCCTGTCTCTGCCACTCAGTCTCAAAACTCAGTTCACACTGGTGAGACTGAGTTGGTTTCTCAAGCCAGCTGTTGATGCATGTATGTCCCTAGATCATGAGTTGTAATGTAATAAACCTTGTCTGTCTGATTATGATGTAATAGTATCGATTAATGAAATGATATGAATTGTTTGTTACTTGTGATGTTTAATATTTCATTAATGAGTCGTGATTGAATTGAGTGGGTTTATGATTGTTTGAATGATTGCACATTATGTTATATTAATTAAAACATTCAAACTTAACTTAATGAAGTTCTCATGCGAATGGCCCATGCGAATGGACCACACGCATGATAACTTCATACGATTGACTCAATCGCACGACTGAACCAGGAGACTGGATCAGTCGTATGATTGACACATAAGATTGACTCAATCGCACGACTGAACATTCAGTCGTGCGGATGAATCAACCGCATGGTTCAATCGCACGACTGAACCATACTTATGGCCCAGTCGCACGATTGAACAATACTAACCTATAAATAGACCCAATTCGTGGAAAAACGAAAGCATTCATCCCATTACGATTCCAGACGTACCCTAGCCGTCCAGAAGCCTCCCAAATCGTTCTCCAAGTTCACAGAACACATCAGATCGATTGCTAATCGATTTCTGACGTTGATTTCAATTATTGATTGATTCATCGTGTGTTCTCACTGATTGGATCGCCAATCAAATAGGATTCCGCACTATTTGAGTTGGTTTAACACGCTAATCACTAGGTATTTCGTTCAAATACCAGGTCCTAACAAGTGGTATCAGAGCTTTGGCTCTTGATTACGTGTTGATTCAATCAAGATTGCATAAAAGTTTGTGTTTTTGCACGAAAAACGCAATCTTTGGCATCAAAAGTGATCTTGGACGTTCCCTGCTCATTGAAGTTTAGTTTCTACGGACTTAGGCGATTAGGACTTGTGAAATTTCGAATTTTTACGGGTGAAACCCGTCAAACCTAGAAATTTTCGCAAAACAGCAGCTTCAGTCGCACGAGTGACCCATTCGCACGACTGGACTCCATTCGCATTGCTCATTCGCACGATTGGACCTAGTCGCACCCTCATTCGGCCGACTGAACCGTTCGTTCGCATAACTCATACGCACCAGATTCATTCGCACGACTGAACCAATCGCCCAGTTCAGTCGCACGGTTGAACCAATCGCAGAGTTCATACGTACGATTAGACCATTCGCATCCTTCAGTCGCATCAGTGAAAGTTTGTTTGATTAGATTCTAAGTTTATTAGCCATGGAAGATCAGATGTCAGCCTTTACTGCTGGGAAGGACTCGAGGATTCAGAACCTGCTGTTGCTTGAGAGTGAGGTGGGTAATCACAATAAACCACCAAAGCTCTTGACTTTAGATGAGTTTCCCCACTGGAAACAACGTTTTGAGATCTACCTCAATGGAGTAGATCCTAATCTGTGGGAAGCTATTGAGGTCGGTTATAGTACACCGGTGGGAGCTGATGGAGTTAAATTAACGTTAAGTGGGATGACAGACGCACAGAAAGTAAAGTACAATGCAGAGAAAAGGGTTTATGCATTGATCACTCAGTCTATCCCCAAAGACATATTCCACCAGTATTCAGAGAACAAGCAGTCCAAGAAACTGTGGGATGAGCTAGAGAAGAGATATGATGGGAATGCGTCATTGAAGGCAATCAAGGCAAAGGAGTTAAAGAAGGAATTCGATAACTTCTCATCGATTGGTAATGAGAGTTTAGACGAAGTCATAGACAGATTCTACCACTTGATGAGCGAATTGCATACACATGGAGTGGAAACGACTATGGAAGAGAAAGTAAGCAACTTCGCAGACGGATTGCCTGATAAGTGGGCATCATTTGTGTCTAACCTTAGACAGAATGAAATGTTGATAAAGCTGGATATAAATGACTTCATTCTCAAGTTGCGTGAAGAAGCACTAAGGATGAAGTATAGAGCACAGAAGTCATCGTATACACAAAATCCAGCTTTATACAACGCCACGCCTCAAGCTAAGACATCTGGAGCACCTCTCCAGACTGCATTTGTGTCTAGCTCGTCAGGTCCTTCACATGCTTCTCCTTCTGGATCAGACACGTCAGGGTCATCATGTACCCACTATATTGGATCAGAAGCAAGTGCTACCAAATTGAAGACCGAGAACCTCGGTAATGTGACGTAGAAGTAGCACGAGAGCATATGGATCTTCTAGCCGCAGTGGTTCATTCATATGATGGACTGTTGCTGGGAAGATTGGAAACTGCCATCTGGCAGATGAGGACTACGAGCAGGTAGATGAAATGGAGCTTGAAAGAATGGATATAATGTGGGCCTTAGCTAGCGCTGTCCGAAGGGCGAAGAAGTTTGTTAAGAAGACAGGACAGAACTTGATAGCTACTAAGGATACCACATTTGGCTTTGACAAGAGCAAAGTGACCTGCTTCAACTGTGGAGAGAAGGGGCACTTCAAGAGAGAATGTGTCAAGCCAAAGAAGACGGGTAATGGGAACCCGTTTTCATCCTTTACTCGCCAAGACAAGCAAGCTTCCAGTTCTACTTCATCAAACAAGGACCCAAAAGCCTTGACTGCTCATGATGATGAAGGACAGGATTGGAGTTTTAGGTTTGTCTCACCAGGAGAATCTAACATTGCCAGTGTTGAAGATATTGATGATGATTCTGCGAGTGAAGGTGATCTAGCAGTTGAGATAGCGATGTCACATAGTGAAGAAACAACTGCAGCTGAGGTCAGTTACAAGCCAAAGGAGGAGACTTCCAAGTCAGAGACAGAAAAGTCAGAATCACCAGAACCAGAGACGTCTGATGCTGCGTTGATGGCTAACTCTTCTGAACCAACACAGGTAAGTACAACTGACCAAATGTTTAATAATCATGCTTGTTCTGATTGTGATAGTTTAGGAATAGCATTGATGAAAAATTTGCTAGGTTATTAGATCACAATGATAACTTAGTAAAAGATTTACAACTATGCACTGAGGCTAATAGAGTTCTAAAACAAAATGAGCATAGTTATAAAGAAAAGATAGACCTATTGACTAAACAGCTTAGGGAAACCGAAGTAGTTGCCTTTAACCAAGCAAATGACATTAGGTACTATCTAAACTCCCTAGAGGACACTAAGAAGCAAAAGGCAGTTCTAGAAGTAGAAGTTAATTCATTAAAACAGAAACTGCACAGTTGGACTAGTTCTTCACACATAGTTCAACACTTAGTGAGAGAAAGGAATAACGGGGAGGGATTAGGCTACAAAGTGGTTCCACCTCCACCTGAGACCTTGATGAACACCAAGTCTAAACCAGTAAACAACAACCCCATCAAGGATCATGTGGTGACTACTCCTCTTGTTACTGATCCAGACACATCATGTTCATCTACTGAATCTGGACAGAAACAAAAGGAGGCCACTTCAAAGGCAAAGGGTAAATTGCCTTGTGTTAATCTGGAAAATGAATTTGAAAAAGTTAACTAAAGTCAGGGTCAAACAGAGTCAAATCAGAACCTAAAAGGACTTCAAACGTTAACTTTTCACATGCTTCAAGTCAAAAACCAGTTAACCAAAAAGTGGAACATGTTAAACAGGT
The DNA here is from genome assembly GCA_025215565.1 of Flaveria ramosissima. Classification (NCBI taxonomy): domain Eukaryota; kingdom Viridiplantae; phylum Streptophyta; class Magnoliopsida; order Asterales; family Asteraceae; genus Flaveria; species Flaveria ramosissima. The sequence continues at coordinate 57,406,234 of CM046045.1, forward strand.
TAAAACAGTTAAGTTTGTTAAACCAGAGAAAACATCAAACATGCAAGAGTCAAAACCTAAAGTGATTGATGTTACTAGAGTGTCACGCATTTCTCCACAAAGAAAGTCTACTCATAAAGTTGATAGCAGATCATGCTACAACTGTGGAGAATGTGGACACATTGCTTCCTATTGTCCTTTCTATCAGACACCTAGGAAGAAGATTGATCTTCAGGACTCTAGACCTAGGTCTTCTAAGAGGAGTTCTCTAACTCCACCTAGAAGATCTAGTGAACCTAAAGTCCAACCTGTAAGCCAGACGACTGTTTATCATAAACAGGCATTGCACAAATCTGGCTTATGGAAAGAGAAGTCATCCTGCGTGTCTGATACTGATGACAAGAAGGAATCTGAGCTACCCTCACCCTCTAAGGGTCAATGGGTAGAGTTTATGATGTGTGATGCCTCTGGGAAACCCAAGACAGTAAAGGCTTGGGTTCCTAACCTAAACTAATACATTTACTTGTATGTGCAGGGTGTTCGATACAGCGCTGAGACTAACACGTGGATTATAGACAGCGGAGCATCCAGGCACATGACAGGAAATAGAGCCCTTTTATCAAACGTCAAACAAATAAAAGGAGGGCATGTTTCCTTTGCAGGAAACAAGGGAGGATACATCACAGCACAGGGAGAAGTGGGAAATCAGAAAGTTAAGTTTGATAAGGTGAACTACGTTCAACAACTTCAGAATAACTTACTTTCTGTTTCCCAAATCTGCGATAAAGGATTTAAAGTCATCTTCGACAACAAGAAGTGTTACGTGCTGAAGAAAGACTACATGATCCCAGAGGACCAAGTTCTGATGACTGCTTCAAGATATAAAGACCTTTATGTCTTGGATCTGTCAACAGCTGCTACAACGGATCATGAGGTTCAGTGCTTTCTATCTAAAGCTACTGAGAAGGACTCAATCTCCTGGCATAGGAGAATGGGACACATTAGTCAAAGGAAGATGAATCATTGATTCAGAAGGATTTAGTAAGAGGAGTAAATGTCAAGAACTTCCAACTTCCTGACTTTTGTGTAGCTTGCAAGAAAGGCAAACAGACAAAGAAGTCTCATAAGGAAAAGAAAGTTCATTCAATAGAACTTCCTCTTGAACTTCTTCACATGGATCTGTTTGGTCCAGTCAGTACAAGGAGCATTGCAGGCGATTTGTACTGTTTTGTGGTCACTGATGACTACTCAAGGTTCACTTGGGTAATGTTTCTGAAATCCAAATCAGAAACATTTGAGTCATTCAAGGAATTAGTAACCACACTGGAATCTCTCTACAAGCTAAAAGTTAGACAAGTACGCTCAGACAACGGGACGAATTCAAGAATCAATGGATGGAGGCATACTGCAAGGAAAAGGGAATTGTTCATCAATTCACTTCAGCCTACACGCCTCAGATGAATGGTGTTGCTGAGAGAAAGAACAGAAGCTTGATAGAGACTGCACGGACTATGCTGGCTGACTCGAAACTGCCTATCCAATTCTGGAATGAGGCAGTAGCAAATGCATGTTATACACTGAATCGAGTCCTAATAGTCAAGCGCCACGGAAAGACATGTTATGAGCTACTACAAAGACGCAAACCGAATTTGGAGTATCTTGAACCTTTTGGCGCGCCGTGTACACTTCTGAAGAAGACACAAGAAGGAAAATTCAGCGAGAAGGCAGATGAAGGAATTTTTCTAGGATACAACATACCGAACAAGCGAGTTTACAATAACTCAACGGGTCTTGTAGAAGTGTGGTGTAATGTCGACGTTCAGAGATATACCACACCACCTACAGGCAAAGGACCTGCATACTTCTTCGATTATGATGGATTCTTCAAGTCCTTCAACATACCTCTCTCTCCCTCGGATGATGAGTTAGCTACTAGGATGATGTATGATATTCTGAATACACCATCTAGCACACAGGGAGAATCATCTACTCAGTCAGGGGGAGTAGTCGATGACAGTGACTCCTCCTCTGAAGATGAAACTGAAGCAGATGACCAGAACAGTCAGGAGGAACAGGTTCCAGTTCCTGAAAGTCCACAAGCATCTACGAGTGATGCTCCTTCGACTTCGGAACCTCAAACTCCAACTACCTCAGATGCAAAACAAATGTTCATAATCTCGGTTCTGAGGTGGCTGTTCCTACTACTCCAGGATCACGACTAAACGTCTATCATCCCCTTGACAATGTTATTGGGGATGTCAGATCAGGAGTACAAACCCGAAATCAGCTATACTCAGCTGATTACGCCTCGGTTATGGAGAAAGGTTACATTCATGATGGTGCTTATCGATGTTTTGTCTCGCAGGTTGAGCCAAAATATGTCAGTGAGGCACTAAATGATGAGGCGTGGGTGAGTGCCATGCAAGAAGAACTTCTGCAGTTTAAGAAGTTAGGTGTATGGACTCTGGTTGATAGACCTAAAGGTGCTAAAGTCATTGGCACCAAATGGGTACTAAAATGCAAGAAGGATGACCAAGGAGTCATTATCAGGAACAAAGCTCGACTGGTGGTTCAAGGTTTTCGCCAAGTCGAGGGGATTGACTATAATGAGGTGTTTGCACCCGTGGCAAGGATGGAAGCATTCGTATCTTCCTTGCCTATGCATCGTACATGAAGATTAAAGTCTACCAATTAGATGTGAAGAGTGCATTCCTTCATGGGGAAATCAGGGAAACAGTCTATGTAAGTCAACCCGAGGGATTTGAGGATCCTTATCATCGGGATAGAGTTTACAAGCTCGACAAAGCTTTATATGGGCTTCATCAAGCTCCTCGAGCTTGGTATGAGAAACTCTCGACTCATCTTGTGAAACACGGCTTTCGCAGGGGAGTCATTGACTGTACACTGTTTATTAAAGAAAAGGATGGCGACCTACTGCTTGTACAGATATATGTTGATGACATAATCTTCGGGTCAAAGAACGAAGAGTTATGTAAAGAGTTTGAAGCAGTGATGAAGAAAGAGTTTGAGATGAGTGCTATGGGGGAGATGAAGTTCTTTCTCGGGTTACAGGTGGATCAAACACCTAATGGAATCTTTCTACATCAGACCAAGTATGTAGGAGACATTCTCAGTCGCTTTGACATGGAGAATGCTTCTGCTGCTGGGACTCCACTTGCTACGAATCATGATATAGCACCTGATGAGAATGGAGATCTAGTAGATGCCACTATGTACCGAGGAATGATTGGATCCCTCATGTATCTCACTGCCTCAAGACCTGATATTATGTATGCTACATGTCTATGTTCTAGATATCAGGCTAAACCAAAGGTCAACCATCTGATCGGGGTCAAGAGGATTTTTCGTTATCTGAAGGGTACACCCACACTTGGATTGTGGTATCCTCATGATGATGACTTTGAGCTTACCGCGTATAGTGACTCGGATTACGGGGGCTGCAAGATGAACTACAAGTCTACATCAGCAGGGTGTCAATTCTTTGGGAGAAGATTAGTTACCTGGCAGTGTAAGAAGCAGACATCGGTTGCATTGTCAACCTGTGAAGCCGAATATGTTGCTGCTGCAAGTTGCTGTTCACAAATCATCTGGATTCAACAGCAAATGCGGGATTACGGTTTAAAATTCTCATCTACTCCTATTTTTGTTGATAACTCTGCTGCAATTGCAGTAACTAAAAATCCGGTCCAACATCCTAAGACCAAACACATCGGTATTAAATACCATTTCATAAGAGATTGCTTTGAAAAGAACTTAATTGATGTGGTTAAAATTAATACTGATTTTCAACGCGCTGACCTCTATACTAAAGCCTTTGATAAACCACGTTTTCAATATTTGCTAGAGGTCAACGGCGTTAAAAAGAAAAGTGAGGTAATTCCTGATGATGATAATGTGTAGTCCGATGTAGTTTAGTTAAAGTTTATTTTATTTTATTTTATTTGTCTATTTTATTTTATTTTATTTAAACTCATGTTATTTTGCTGTTTATTAAAATCCTAAAATAATTAAACCAGAAATGATTTTAGTATTTTAGGGGGAGAATATGTCAGCAAGTTAACATTAAAAAAAAATAAAAAAAATAAAGAGGGAGAAGGAGTAACTAGCTGAAATAAGGTAGATTGTGTCTGTGATACCGATTCAATACCTTTGGAAAATGATAGTACACAGGAACATATCAAGAGGGACTTAAAAATTTAAGTTTTGAAAAGATGCAAAAGTTCAAAGTATAAGTCTGTGTAGTCTAAGCAATATAAAAAGGAAAGATGATAGAAAACTGGCAACTCCTAAGGTGACACAAAGAAAGTAGACTTAGAGGCTGCTAGACCATAAATGATATGTTGGTAGATTCAACACAATAGACAATTAGACCTGATTGGTGATCTCAAGATCAAACTAAGTTGTTCAACTGACTGTGGGCTTCCATCTTATCACTGGTTAACACAATCAACAATATTCCAATAAGGGGTAATGAGCAATTAAACGCCACAAATGTGTGCGGATGACCATAATTAGAGCAAAGCAAGAAAAAAATGAAAGACAAATGCAATAAAGCTAATGACTTATGTTGTTGGTGCATTTTGTGTAAAATAAAATAAGCTGCTCTAACAAGGAGATAGGTTGTGTGCCTCTCTGCTGTGCGATGGCACTGACCTGAGGATAAGCATAACCTAGATATTCTAGAATTCATTGTTGTTTGCCGCCTCTCTGCTGTGCGATGGCACTGACCTGAGGACAGGCTTCTCTTTGAAAGCTCTAAGAATAGTCTCTTCTTGTAATAATACCCGTAGACCGCTCAAAAGCTCCTGAGGAATGTTGATTACCATATAAGTGTGGGATCCACAAATGTTAGTTGAAATAATTAAACCTAAATAAGTCACCAGTCTGTGTCAAAAGTCTGTGTATGGATTTAAGTGGACAAACATACTGACAATCATTGTGGCTACATTCTCAAAGGTTCAAATCAATGTGAAAATCTAAGAGCTTCAGTATGATTTCCTTAAGTTGCTAACGACTCTGGATGAACACCGAGAATTTGAGCATCAAAAGGTTTAATAACTAGTCCCAAATGATTTGACTTGCCTGTATGATTCCAAAATTGAATTGGTCCAGATATGATCAATCTAAGTTGAAGCTATCTACTCCCGAACCAAATCCCGTAGATATCAATCTCTGGATTTATCTCTCACAAAAAGCCAAAAATATGTCTTTTATGTAATTAGTTTAAAGTCTTAAATTAGTTAGTCGTTTTAATTTTAATTTTAGTTTTAGTCAAGTGTCGGGCTACATCAGGAAAATCAGAAGGAATCAACTCACTAAAAGGGTCATGTCTGAGATGATCAAAGGCTCATAACGTTAATTTAATTAATCTAAAAGAGTTTAAAAGTAAATTGGTAAAAATGGCAGAAAATTAACTAAGTATGACCCATTCGCACGAATGGACCATACGTATGGACTAACCATACGAATGAAGTCCATTCGCACGAATGAACTATGAGTATGGACCATCCAACCGAATGGCCCATACGATTAGTCCAGTCGGAGGCTTAAGTGCGAACGAGTGAGTCAGTCGCACGACTGACTTCAGTCGGACGACTGGAGAAGGGCGACTGACCCAATCGCACGACTGAGTCCCACTCGCACGACTGAAAGGTGCGTATGAACTCAGTCGCACGATTGGATCTAGGGTTGGTATAAATAGAGGTGGAGTCGGTCGCAGAGACTCATCACCCTCAAATCGCCCCTAAATCGCACTCCCTACCGTTACTCTGCCAAAATTTTATTTGCCCTAGTTTTACAGTTGATTGTGATTCACTGACGTTCGCCATTCATCATACAGGTATTTGAAGTCTTGTTCATCAAAACAGAAAGATTGGAACCCTAATTGGGATTATTCGACTGTGAAACTGAACCGAGACAAGAAAGCCCTAATAACCTATTAAAACCAAGCAAAATGTTAAAATAAGTTAAATAGGTTATTAGTAACGAGAATGCGACTCTAATGAACCGGTTAATTGAGTTAAAAGACTTAGTTTGTGAAGTTCGAACGATTGGCGACTGAACAACTGAGACAGGCGACTGGTCGTCCGGATGAACTTCAGTCGCACGACTGAAGGGGCGATTACTTAACCGCACGACTGAACCATGCGAATGAGACTCAGTCGCACGACTGGTGTAACCGCATAAGAGTACATGCGCATGAGTCCAGTCGCACACTCAGTCGTGCGCATGAGGTCATTCGCACGTCTGAACCTCAATCGCACTGTTCAGTCGCACGACTGTCTTCAGTCGCACAACCTCAATCGCATGACAGAGACATTCTATTCAAAGTCTAAGTGTTTCATTATACTTTTAGCCAACGAAACTAATGTTTATATTGTTATGTGTTACAGATGGCGAGTCGATGGAACATGAGCACCAAGCACAACATATGTGCTCATCTGGATTTGACATCCAGGAACGCAGCTGACTTCTCAGGCATTATTACGTTTCTGTTGAGATCCAGGATCGCTCATGCTATCTCTACACCATGCACGCCGTATAGATCAGTGCAGCAGGCCTTCTGGGAAGGCGCGACTGTTGATAGATCCTCTGAGCCTCATTGCATCAGGAGTACGATCTTTGGTGAGGCTATCACCGTATCAGAGGAGGATCTGAGGATTGTTCTACAGTTAGGGGATGATGCTGATTGTCCTACTCGTCTACACCCCCTCACTGTCAGAGGATGTTTCATGAGAGCCAAGTACTCTGGGGACATCAATGCTGGGGTACTCAACAAGAGTAACCTCTGTCCCCAGTTTAAGTATCTTGCGCACGTGCTGCTAAAGTGTATAGCTTCCAGGAAGGGAGGTTTTGATGAGCTTTCCGACCAGATCCAGAACGCGTATGTTGCGTTGGTGCTGAACCACCCGTTCAGCTTCTCCAAGATGATATTCACCTACCTGGTGGAGAACATCGAGGGGAAAGGGAAGGAAGGCTTCTGTATGTACCCCAGATTTATGCAGATGATCATTGACCAGAAGCTTCCCTCCCTGCCAAAGGAGAAGGAGGATGCTGTTGTTCTTGAGGTCATGGATGACACTACGCTAGGCCGGATGAAGGTATACAGGGGGAAGCAGGTGAAACCCCCTGTCAGGAGGTTGTTTGGGCATCTGGCCCGTGCTGATTATGTGGCGCCAGCCAAGAGAAAGTGGCGCCACGATGACAGTGATTCAGATGTTGAGCATATTGCTATACCAGATACTGACTCTGATGATGATGATAGCGGCGACGCCGGGGATGATATGCCTGCTCCATCTAGAGGCACTGATTCAGACGTTATTCCCCCGGGGTCAGCCACTGCCGGAGAGTTCGCTGAGATGGCCGGTTTCCATCAGGAGTTTGTAGCTGGGGATCAAGAGGAGGAGGAGTCAGATGAGGAGCCCCTCACTAGGACTGTGGGAAGCAAAGTTGTTCCCACAGACCACGGGCTTAGGGTGGTTGGTGAACACCCTCGGGACTCCTCAGAGAGAGACTGACCGAACTATGTCCGGGTTCAGTGGGCAGAGCTGCAGGGGGAGCATCCACTTCCACCGGGACTAGGAGGAAGCGGATGGCTCAACCCCATGGATGAAGAAGAAGAAGAAGCGTCGCCTGACCTTCGTTACCACTGCTGCCACTACTTCCACCACCACAGCCACCACTACCACCACCTCTGACATACCACCCATCACCACAGCCACCACATCCACTACTCCCACTACCACATCCACCACCTTACCTACCACCACTGTATCCTTCCCATCCACCACCAGACCATTCACACCTACATCACCAGCACCAGCCTACCGACCCATATTCACCACTGCCACTGCCACCACCACCTCACATCATGCTGGACCTTCAGCCCAGCCTTCACATGCTTATGGATCTACTCTACCTCAAGCGGGGTAGAGGAGCAGCTCAGCGCTTAACCGTATGGTGATGCGCCTGCTTGCTGCAGATGAGGAGAAGGCGGCGCAGATCCGCCAGCTGACCGACCTGACTGCTGCCCAGTCTCAGCAGATGGCAGAGCAGGCTCGGGTGATAGACCAGCAGAACCAGCTAATCGATGCCAGAGAGTCGAGGTGTCCCAACTCCAGGACCAGCAGGCCCAGTCCGTCAAACGTATAGAGGAGTTGGAGACGACCAACAAGACGATTATGCTGAGGTTAAAGGGGTCGAAGGATGAGCCCCTGAAGCTAAAGGAGGGTGACGGGGATGATGGAGATGGTGATGATGAAGATGATGATGATGATGAGGAGATGATGATGATGAGGAAGAGACTGAGGAAGACAGGACAGAAGGTAGAGATGATGATGACGAAGCAGAAGGAGGGGATGCGGCTGCATCGGCCTCTGCTTCAGGTCAAGAGCGAAGATCTAAGCATCGACAGGACCAGTCATCCACCACTTCTGCTCCTCCGAGCGACACGCCCCAGATTCAAGACAAAAGTACAGATTAGATGTCTTATGTATTTATTTATTTTGTATTTGAATCATGTAATGAAAAACAAGTGTGTTGAATGTTTATATATTAAGTTAATATAATTCTGTTTGATTACTTACTAATGGTTTATGTGTTGAATGTTTATATCAAACAGATCCAAACTTTCAAAGGGATGAGTTTGACTTTGCTCCCCTTCAAAGGTCAAGACTCAATTAACCATGATTCTTGATCTGCAAGGGATTGTGAGACGGTCTGTGAGTTATACCCCTGAAGAAGGGGAAATAATTCATGACCTATCTGATGAGCAACTGGCAGAGATGTTCAGACTCAATCCTGATGAAATTGTCAAGGATGCTCCAACAGTTGATTCAACCAGTGATGAAGAACTAAATGACGTTGATGAAGTTGAGGTTGAAGATATTACTGCAGAAGAGTACCCTCAGTATGCTGACACCGAGGGTAATGTGGTCCCCAATCTGGGTGAGTCCCTAGTCAGTGATACGTTTGAGGTACTAGACAAGATGGAGCAGGAAACTGAAAAGACTGAAGGAACAGCCCAAGCCTCCAATGATGACGTAGACATTCGCAAGGCTGAGTGGGCTGCCTGTTTTGAAGAAGTAAGAGCCCAGCGTGCTGCCACCAAAGAAAGATGCCTACACCAAGCTCTACAGAGTCAAGAAACACCATAAGGTGTCAGGCAGGATTATGCATGGGCTTATTTTGATGACCTTAACGCGTATGCAGTTAAGAGGGAGCAGGCATAGAGTACTTCAGGTTCCACATGATCTGAAGACTCTACCTGGTTTTGAGCTCAACCAGCTGGCTAAGCTAAAGCTGCTGTATGCTGACCCAAGAAAGATGTCAGGCTGGTTGAGGCTGCCCTGAAGAAGGAGTACCACACCAGATGGGTTAACTTCAGACCACAACAGCCTACGAGGTATATAAGAAGGTCTGAGGTTGATGCCATTACTGGCAAACCCCAAGATTGTGTGAAGTGGAGTCCTCCGCGCACTATGTCGAGAATCCCTCTCAGGGAAATGCCACAGGACTTCACTCCACACTTCAAATGGTGGTACTATGATTGGAGAACCGCTGAAGCTGTCATAGTTCTGAATAAAGAGGGCCAAATGGATACTATCAGGGTATTCGACCCGATGTGGCTAACCAACTTGTCTGCTAATGATGTCTATACATTATACAAGTGGCCACTGTTCTATGACACACAAGACATTGTACAAGCCCTCCAGTTCCAAAACGTTATACGACTTTGCTTTGCGTTTGAGATACACGCAGGAGTCACTAAAGAGGAGAAGTACAAGAAGTATAAGGAGGTGATGCAGAAGACAAGAGATTAGATAGATCTAGGTCCAAGGGGGAGTTTGTTGATGCATGTATGTCCCTAGATCATGAGTTGTAATGTAATAATCTTGTCTGTCTGATTATGATGTAATGTATCGATTAATGAAATGATATGAATTGTTGTTACTTGTGATGTTTAATATTTCATTAATGAGTCGTGATTGAATTGATTGGGTTTATGATTGTTTGAATGATTGCACATTATGTTATATTAATTAAAACATTCAAATAACTTAATGAAGTTCTCATGCGAATGGCCCATGCGAATGGACCACACGCATGAATAACTTCATACGATTGACTCAATCGCACGACTGAACCAGGAGACTGGATCAGTCGTATGATTGACACATAAGATTGACTCAATCGCACGACTGAACACTCAGTCGTGCGGATGAATCAACCGCATGGTTCAATCGCACGACTGAACCATACTTATGGCCCAGTCGCACGATTGAACAATACTAACCTATAAATAGACCCAATTCGTGGAAAAAAAGAAGCATTCATCCCATTACGATTCCAGACGTACCCTAGCCGTCCAGAAGCCTCCCAAATCGTTCTCCAAGTTCACAGAACACATCAGATCGATTCCTAATCGATTTCTGACGTTGATTCAATTCTTGATTGATTCATCGTGTGTTCTCACTGATTGGATCGCCAATCATATAGGATTCCGCACTATTTGAGTTGGTTTAACACGCTAATCACTAGGTATTTCGTTCAAATACCAGGTCCTAACACCAGCACCATACAACTCTCACTTACAACCTTTCAAAAACCAGTTCTTCCAATCAAACTGAACCAGTATTACCAATCATAGACCTTGAGCAACAATCACAACAACATCAAGAGACAACCAATCAAGCAGACGAGCCCTCCTCAAGCTCAGCAAGTGTAGCACCTACTGAAGTGTATGATGATGAGATTGCTGATCAACATCATGAAGATGCAGAAGAAGCCAATTATGTTGATGTTGTTGCCTATCATGAAGATGATCTCAGTGATAAGGACATCCTTGTAAACAAAAGCTATCTGGTGGCTGAATACAACAAACTGGTTATGAAGTCAAACAAAAGAAAGGCAAGAATACAAGAGTTGAAGGGTATGATAAAGAAAAGGGAGGAGTTGCTGATGAAGCAAGAAGCATCACTGAAAAGGTTGAGAGAAGATGCTCAAACCAACACTGAGGTGATTGATGCATTGCATGAGCTGGTTGAAGAAATGCAAGATTCAGTAAAGCATGAGAAAATTAAAAAGGAGAAGCTGGCATTGGAAATTGAACATGCAAACAACTCTCTCACTGCTCAGTCTGCTGTGTTAAAAAGCAAAGATGAAAAGATTGATGAGCTGAAGATGAAGATCTGTGCCCTTGAATCAAATGTTGCTCCATCAATAAAAATACCAAAAGAATCTTATGAGACCTCTAAGCAACTTATTCTATGACCCTTATTAAACATGGGTTTCCATATGACATGACTGAAAGGATGAATCTTACTGAAATGAAGGCTCAACTGAAAGAATTAGAGCTTGCTAGATTCATGATCCCTAATTGTGACTATGAAGCATTCACAACATTTCAAGCCATTCAGAAAATCAAGAAAGATCTAGGCCACTGTGATACAGCAAAGCTTACCAAATACAATATGACATGTTGGCTACAGGGTCATAACTACAAAGGGCATGAACTTTAGGGAAGAATAGTTGGTGAGCTGAGGAGGATGATGGAACATGTAATGGCTATTAAGCTTGAAACTGGGGTAAGATTCAGGACTGAAGCTCCAAAGTCTGATGCTGAGCAACATAACAAAACCGTTGATGAACCAGTAACAGTTGAAAGTAAAGATCAACACAAAGGGAAAGATAAACTAATCAGAAAGCCACGAGCAGTTATACCTGGCAAAGTGTGGCCATTGGGTACAACAGTCAGAGAGATTACAGAGCAAAAGTCTACCTTGATAGAGCTGTTTGATCACATCACAAGTCCCAAATCTGTGGAAGACAACAGGATCATGGCCTGGAAGTATGATCAAGAGTGGGATTGAGCAATCATTAAGAGAACATTTGGAAGGATTCAATACTTCCATGATGTAGTATCAGTGTTGTGCCTAACTGAAAGTGACCTCAAAGATCTGTAAAGCTTAATCATCTCTAACTATCCAATTCACCCAAGAGGAAGAGACTTCTCTGTGTTGGTGGGAAAGTTAAAGACTAAATTCAGAGATGATGTGCTGAAAGAAGCTAGGAGACAGGATGATAAGCATAGAAGAAGATCAAAAAGGATGAAAAGATCAAAATTCAACTCCTCCATATTGGTAGATGATGAGTTTTTAAAGAGGGTTGGATACCAAAGCAGGAAGGCAGCAGCTGTTAAAAGATTTGATGGAAATCAATACACATATCCCATAACAGAATGGGGATATGTTGAGAAGACCAAAGAGTTGGTGCTGTTAAGGAATGCAAAAGGAAAGAAAGCAAAGAAGATAAGAATCTTTATTCCAATGGAGATCAAGCTGCTCCACCCCGGCTACATCTCATACTTGCATGACAAATTCTTCCCAAAGCTGAATGATGAAAGAGCACAGAATGATCTATGCCTATATGTTCACATGATTCAAGTGGTGGATAAACTGCATGCAAAGGCATACAAGAGAAGAAGATATGATGTTGGGCTGTTGAAAGGAGCTAACATTGAAAAAGTATCATAACTAAGAATCACAGAAGAAGATAAGCTTGAAATAGTTCACAATCAAAGTGTTATGGAAACTCTAACAACTGAACAAGACATCTTGGGATTAAGTTTTGAGACACTTCAAAAGATATGCAGAATGGAGATCAAGTACAAATACGATGATCAAAAAGATGCAGTATCTTATTTCAACAAGAAGATGTTGTCAAGAATGAAGGAGGTTTTAGTTTTGAAGAGCTGATTAGAAGTGTCTAAGCCTAAGGGGGAGTATTGTTAGATCTAGGGACAATAGATCTAGCTCATTTTGTATAAGCTTAGAACTTTAATCAAATCTTGTAATTAATATCTGTAATTCATTATTTGATGTATGCACTATGTATATAGTTAACCCATATATGTGTTGATTTATGTATATGATTGCAGGTACAAACATTATACCTGATCAATTACTGAAATTGACTAAGTGTAAAAAATATCTACGGATGAACATTTTTGTTCTTCCATAGATATGTTTCTTACAATAACAAACATCCGAAGATCTTCTGCGGATGAACAACCAGCTCTAGAGTTCAAGTGAAGAAGTCAATCAAAGAGTTCAAGTGAAAACTCCTACTGATGAGCAAACACCTTCGGAAGACCATTTAAGCTGCGGAGTCCAAACACTTGTATATAAATAATACAAGTGTTAAAAGTCAACAAGTCAACAAGAGAATTTCAAATCCCAAGAGATCTGGTGTTTCCTTAACAGAAACACGTGTGCCTATAAATATGGGTCCTAAGTTTCACATCAAAGCATGAACACACAAGAAACCAGACGGCAAACACAAACATCACATCGATTCACACAATCAATCAAACATAAACCCTAGCAGCCGTCACATCAACATTAACACGTTCAAAGCATTTAGTGTTTATATCATTCATTATTTATTCATCTGTAATCATTAATCAATGTTAATGAAATACGTTTGAATCAAATCCTGTCTGCTTATTAATTGTGTTCATATTATTGTGTTCGTCATTATCATCATTCATTATATTTGATATTTATTTATTAAACAATTAAACAAGGTATGTTGATTCCGCAAACATTAACTTGATTTTCTTTAACACTGATAATTCCTGATTGCGGTCCTTGGATTCACAAGTTGGGTTGAAGCTATGCAAGAGGAGCTGCTTCAATTCAAAAGACAAAAGGTGTGGAACCTAATTCCTCTTCCTCTAGGGAAGACTACCATAGGAACCAAGTGGGTTTTTTGAAAGAAGAAGGATGATAGAGGACTTGTCATCAAGAACAAGTTCAGACTAGTTATCCAAGGATACACACAAGAAGAGGGAATTGACTACACAAATGTTTTTGCTCATGTTGCAAGACTTGAAGCTATTAGGATATTCCTTGCCTTTGCTACATCCAAGGATTTTAAGGTCTACCAACTTGATGTCAAGTGTGCTTTCTCATATGGGGTCATTGATGAAGAGGTGTATGTCAAACAACAACCTAGCTTTGCAGACCCAAATCATCCTGATTATGTCTGCAGGCTTGATAAGGCTCTTTATGGGCTGCACCAAGCTCCAAGGAAGTGGTATTAGACTCTATCTCAGTATCTCTGTCAGAATGAATACATAAAGGGTACTATAGATTGAACTCTCTTCATCAAAGGAACATGGAGTTACTTAATGTTGGTTTAAGTATATGTAGATGACATTATATTTGGGTAAACTAATCAAAAGCTTTGCAAAGACTTTGAGAAGCTAATGAAGAATAGATTTGATATGAGTGCCATGGGGGAACTCAATTTCTTTCTAGGAATTCAAGTGAAGCAAGTTGATAGTGGCATCTTCATAAGTCAGTCAAAGTATGTACAAGACATACTTACAAGATTTAACATGACTGATTGTAAGGTTGCAAAGACACCCACAACCAGAAACCACACCTTTGGACCTGATCTTGAGGGGGAGTGTGTGGATGAACACCTTTACAGGGCTATGATTAGGTATCTAATGTACCTCACAGCCAGCAGACCTGATATCATGTTTGCCACATGCATTTGTGCAACATATCAAGCCAACCCCAAAATGTCGCACCTGGTTGTTGTCAAGAGGATTCTAAGATATCTCAAAGGTGCTTCAACACTAGGCCTTTGGTATCGAAAGAATTCTTACTTCAATCTGTATGCCTATACAGATAGTGACTATGGTGGCTGCAATATGACTGTAAAGTCTACATTCGGGGGATGTCAATTCCTTGGTGGAAGGATAGAGTCATGGCAATACGAGAAACAATCCTGTGTGTTTGCATCAACTACTGAAGCTGAATACATTGCTGCTGCTAGCAGTTGTGCTTAAGTGCTTTGGATTCTGAATCAGATGCTGGACTATGGATTCAACTTCAAAGAGACTCACATTCACGTAGAAAACAATTGTGCTATCTCTATTACAGAGAACCCTGTGTAGCACTCAAGGACAGAACACATCAACATTAGGTATCATTTGATTAGAGATAACTTTGAAAAGGGTTTAATCAAACTAGTCAAAGTTAACACAAATGAACAATATACTGATCTGTTCACCATAGTCTTTGATTAAAAAAGATTCAAATATCTTGTATTAGCTAATGGAATGATTAACCTTGAATAGATTTTCTTATGCTTAATTCAATATTATCTCTAAAGTTTGTGTGTCCTAAGTTGTCTATATTATTACCATCATAAGCCCATGTTTACTTTGGAAGAAAAATCTTTTAAATTATATTAGATTTCTGAAAGTTTTGAACATCTTTTCTTTCGGAAGACATATGGTTACCTTCGAAAGAATTTTATATCTTCAAACCAAATAAAATTAATTACGAAAATTTACCTTAGGAAGAAATTTGGAAATATCTTCCGAAGCTTAAATTTGGTCATAAGTACTTATACACTTTGAAGAAAAAAATTCTTCCGAAAGCAATTAAGTCTCGGAAGATCTATTCTCTTACGAATAAAACTCCAAGTCCTAATCACTTCTGAAACCAAATATGTCTCAGAAGTGAAAACTCTTGAAGTATTCTCCTTCCGAAGTAAATTTTTCACAAATCTTAAAAATATCTTCCGAAGTCAAATTGGCTTTCGAAGCTTTTATCAAAAACTTCCGAAAGCAAAATACCTTCGAAAGATTTTCGACTTCCAAGAAAACTACCTTTTGGACACTTTTACAGATGTGGGACCGAGATTCGGATTTCAAAGTTTATCATTTTCTATTAACTTTCTCTCAGATCGAATTCATATATATATATATATATATATATATATATATATATATATATATATATATATATATATATATATATATATATATATATATATATATATATATATATATATATATATATATATATATATATATATATATATATATATATATATATATATATATATATATATATCGAACGGTTCCCCCTCTTTTACGTTCCTCTTTATGTGCAAAATTCTCTAACCTAAATTCAGCCACAAATCGCCTTCGTTCTTATCTTCCTTCCCCTTTAAGCTTTCTTAAATGGCCGACCTGATCACATAAACGAGCCTGATTTTTCCATGCAACTTCACATGCAACATAATCAAGTTGCCCGATTGAACTCTGAGAAAGACCCAAGTTTCTCAGAGGTTTGTCGTTTTCTTTCTTTGTCTAATTACTTCACCTCCCTCACTATTGATCCTCCTCTCTACGAGGATCAACTTTTGGACTTTTAGAGGACCTACCAAGAGGTCACCATGGATGGGGAAGAGGCACTGTCTGCCACAGTGTATGGGAGGACAATCTTCATCACTCCAGCCATCATAAACTCACATCTTCAGCTGGATGATGTAGAAGGTGATTTGTCCTTTCCAAAAGCTGCTGTTAACCACTCCTTTGAGCAGATGGGCTATGAGGGAGATTTTTCTGTAAAGACCTTCGGGAAAAGGAAGGTCTATTCTCAATGGAAGTACCTCCTCCATGTAGTTATACACTGTAAGGATTCCTGAAGTCTGATGCAACCCAAAACAGCCTAAGTGTCTCTGCAACATGCACTAAGTACTGAAGTGAAGAATGCTTCGGAAGTTTTACACAAAGCATTAGAAAATACTCTAAGTGTAAAATCTTCCGAAGCCAAGACCAATATCTTCCGAAGCCAAACATGAAGTCTTCCGAAGCTTCAGAGACAAAGTCTTCCGAAGCTTCAGCCTATGAAGACAGATTTCTTCCGAAGACTTTTAGTACACATGCTTTATCTGATGTACTGTTCCATAAAGCACCTTTTCCGCTACATCTCTGTAAAGTCACCAACTTACATGAGTTGGTGAAAAGGGCCTTGCTTTTGGTAACTGTACATTGAGGTCTTGAGTCTTCAACTTTCCACTTTATGTACTTTATCCTTTTTGTATTGTATAAGGATGTGAGCTATGGCATGTCATAGTCACAAGGTCAAAAGGCAGATATGCCTTTTGATCCTACAATTGATTTTGTTAGTGTCTAGTCAATTGTATCCAGCTGGCTTTCAAAGTATAGCCGGCTGTAGGTTGTAGTATAAGTATTTCAAGTTCTTGTATCTTTTCTTTATGCTTTGTAACACTTGTAAAAGAACTTGAGAAAGCAATATACTGCCTCCTTGAAACCCATACTCTCTTGTTCTGTCTCTTGCTTTACTTGTGTTCTTTGTATCACCTTTGGTTACCCAGTTCACTGTTTGATTAGAGTTTAGTTAATCTCCTCATTGTGTTGTTGTGTTGTAATTGTGTTAAAGCCCTTAAACGGTCCTGCATACACAACTTGTCCAACAAGCATGGAGGATGGGACCAGACTCCTGAGGATCTCTACTTTATAGTTCATGGAATGGTTTAGAGGGTCAAGTTCAGGTACTCATAATTTGTGTATACTAATTTGCTTGCAAACTTGGACTCCTTAGAATATTACATATTCCCTAGATATGTCTAGCACATTCTCAACTATGAACTGGGCTCACAGTTGAGGAGAACAGGTAAGGTTCTTAAATTGGGACAGATAAGGCCCGACATCTTCAAAACCATGAGGAAGCCAACTGTTGGCTTCTCAGGGATAAAAAAAGCCTTTGTTCCCAAAATGTTAGAGCTCATTGCTCAAGATGACAACCTAGCAGCGCCAGCTAGTGTTAAACCCACACCTTTTACTTCCAACCACCCACACAGCCATAAATAACCATCACCTACCATATAGGAGGAAGTGAACGCTAGAGCTTGTGCAGGCCCCTATATCACCAACCATATAGGAGGAAGTGAACGCTAGAGCTCCTACTTCCCCTAAGGAGAAAACCACTCCCATCTCACCAATGATCAGTGCTGAGATTCCTCATGCTCATCCTGATGATCTCACAAGCTCCACAGCCTTAAGCCTTCACTCAGAGTCTCAAAACTCTAGTGAACAACCTTCAGGGAAAAATTACCATCCCCAGCCTCTTGATCTTAACCAATCACTACCCAACCT
Source organism: Flaveria ramosissima (assembly GCA_025215565.1). Lineage (NCBI taxonomy): Eukaryota > Viridiplantae > Streptophyta > Magnoliopsida > Asterales > Asteraceae > Flaveria > Flaveria ramosissima. The sequence continues at coordinate 57,424,220 of CM046045.1, forward strand.
TGAATTCTATGATGATAAAGACATGGGATTCAGTGAGTACTATAATTCTCTCTTCTCATCCCCTACTCAAAGATAGATGAGCACTCTTGCTTCTCCTTTGTCTAGCCCATATCATTAACCCATTACTGAGGTGGATCTCCTTGAACCTGTTCAGGAGGTCCATATGGAAGAGGCTCTCACTTTTGCAAGTGATTACATCATTCAGACCTCTACCATGGCAACTCAACGCATTGACACTTCACCTGAAGTTGTCAATGTGCAGGGGAAAACCAACAGCCAAGAACCCAGTGCTGGTGGTGAGAAAGAGGGCTTTGGTCCAATTCTCTCATCTCCCATGATTCTTTTGATGAAGATGAAGGAAAATGAGACTAAAGGGGCAAAAATTATCAAAAACATGCACCTATTTGGTCTCTAAGGTTAGTCACTTGGAATCTCAGGTGACTACCTTACAAAGAAGGGTCAATGATCAGTAACTTGAGATTTCTTATCTCAAGAAGAAACTAGCTAGGAGACCTTTAAGAAGAGCTCAACTAGAAAAACAAGAACATTTGGATGTGATAGACCTAACCCCTAGCTCACCTAATTAAGAGGGTGATGCTACCAAAAAGGGGGAGAAAGTCCAAGCAATCACAAATCCTGGGAGTTCTTCACAGGGACATTAAGGATTCACCACCCTCACTTGCAATTGTCCATGCCCATCAACCTCCTCAAGTTCATATTGATATGGACTCTCTCATTCAAAGGCTGTTTGAGGAGGGTATACCCAAAGCTATGTCTACTCCATCTCATCACTTTGAGAACCCAATCATGGGATGGAGGCATGATGTTGATAGGTGAGCTCTTGTGATCTCAAGAACTCAAGGGCAACAAGAAATCTTAAACTTCTCCAACCTAAGGTTCTATGAGAGCAAATATTTGATTGACCTTGAGCTTGTCAACCCAAGCCAACACAGACAAGCTGCAAAGTTAATAGATAGGATTCAAGAGAGGCTGTATGAAGAGTTCAAGAAAAGATCAAGACTATATAGACAAAGGATAGCAGGTAAGGCTATTGGTCAACTGGATGTTGAGGTGGACCCTAAGATTAGCTTTGAAGGGGAAACCTTGACTGAAGGACCAGTAGTTAAACCTGTGAACCTTGAGACATGAATCTCTTCAACACCCAATACCCTCAGTGAGGCACCAGCTTTTGAAGGAGCTTCACATCCTCTCTCTGGCCAGAGTCTGACTGCTACATCAGGTAATAAAGGCCAAAGCTCTCTCCAGCCTAAGTCATAAAGGCCTGTGAGTGACAAAAGGAAAAGGAAATTGACTCTTGAGGAGATTAAGGAGGAGGAGGAGAGAGATAAAGGAAGAGGAAGCCAAGGGGAGAAAGTTCTATTGGTTCCTCAGACTCTATGGAAGCTGCTATCAGGACTGCCCCCAGGCCAAACACTCAGAATGATGATTTGAGGGCAGCCAGGATAAATTATCTAGGGGCCAGGAACTATGAAGTTGATGAGATTATTTCTCTCGTATTGAAGAATTGTATGAACTGGCAGACAATGAAATGTCTAAGGAGAGGAAGGAGGCAAAGGATGAAGAGTTGCTCCTTAAGATCAAAGAAGAGAGAAGACAGAAAAGGTTGTACAAGCATACTCCTACCCTCTCCCCAGTTCAAAAAAGTCATGAGACAGAGGTTATGGCAGCTGAACAAGCAACTGAGCAACCTCAGGTAGATAAGGAAGCTGACAGACAAAACATGATCAACTACCTGAGTGCCACAGGCCTCTATAAGGCAGTTGCACTTCTTCCCCTCTCATATGAGTATATTGAATTTGAATATCTTAAGTAGCTGGAACAACAGTTCACTAAGGAACCAAAGGTTGCTAAGAGAAAATTGAGGGAAGAAGCTGCGAAGTCAAGAGCCATCATCCAGAAAAGTCAAAAGAAGTCTGCTGATAGACAAAGGATGATGAGCTTCTTAAAGCTATATGGATTCTCTGGAAGGAGGCTTGGTCCAATGTCTCTATCCATCATGGATGAGCACATTAGGGTGATCAAGCAGAAGATTAAAAAGGGAGAGCTTATGGACTTGCATTCTCCACCAAGCCAAGCTCCTCCTGAGGTCGAGGTTAAGGTTGAACCTAGAGCTGCATCTCAGCCAACCTTATCTTCTAGTCCACATCAGGGTGTTGCTCCCTTTTTTACTGAACCCGAAAGGGAAAAGGATCCAGCTGAGAGAGGCACATCTACACAACCTGGTACTCAAGACCAACCCTCTTAGTCAAAGACTCCTAAGAGAAGGAAAAGGATGGCTTTGAAGAGTGTATTAAAGAAAAAGCCAAAAGCATCCACCTCCAGACCTCAGGATGAGTCAGAGCATCTTGAGGAAGTGCATGAAGAGGCTGCTCAACCAACTCCAACTCAAGCATAGATTCTTGCATCTGGAAGACCCATCTGCTTATGGACTTTTGCTGCTAATGTAGACAGATGGTATGTCATCAAAGATCAAGGTGGTCAAGATGTCTACTTCTGGCAAGACATGCTTGATCTACCTCTGCATGATCTCCATGACACGAGAAGATACTATGAGAGTCTGAAGGATCCTGACCAAATGATGAAGAAGGGAATGGTCTTGATCCTAATAAGGACTATCAACTGCTGAAAAACTTCTTTGTTTTGGCAGCATCAACCTAGAAGGAGTTCGTAAGTTTTATAGAAAGGCTAATGTACCCAAAACAACCAAAGTGCTTAACAACCAAAGTGTTTCCTCCATGCATGCACTTGGTATGTTATAGAAGTTGTTTCAGAAGTTTTACACTGCACAGAAATTATTCTAAGTGTAAAATCTTCCGAAGCCCAAGACCAAATCTTTCGAAGCCAAGATGAAGTCTTCCGACTAATTTCTTCCGAAGACAAAGAAGAATATGCTTTTCTTGGATGTAATTTTGCATAAAGCTGACCAACTTTCCACTGTAACTCTGAAGACTCACCAACTTATACAAGTTGGTGAAAAGGTCCATGATTTTGCAACTATACATTGAGGTCTTATGTCTGTAACTTTCTACTTTATGTAATTTATCCTTTTGTAATATATTAGGATGTGAGCTATAGCATGTCATAGTCACTAGTCAAAAGGCAATTTGCCTTTTGATTTTACATTGATCTTGTTGTCTAGCTTAGTGTTTCCAGTTGGCCTTCAAAGTATGGCCAGCTGCAGGATTTAGTATAAAGTATCTCAGGTCTCATCTTTCTTTCTATGCTTTGTAACACTTGTAAAAGAACTTGAGAAGCAATATACTTTATCCTTGAAAAACCATATTCATCTATTGTTGCACTTAGTTCTATCTCATTGTTTGCTTGTGTTCTTAGTATCATAATATTTTCTTGGTTTCGTATTTGATCGGTTAAGTGTTCTAAACACTCTCCTCATTGTCAAACTAGTTGTATTGACCATCCCTTAAACAGTCCTACAAGTTATGGTTTCACCTGTCTTGAAGGTGAAGTTCTCAAACTGCTACTTCAAGAGGTCTTTCTTGTTCTATTTAGCTTCATTAGACCCCTCATACATCAGCTTCAGTGCATCCAATAGTTGCTTAGCAGTTTTGTACTTCTTGAATCCTCTGTAGATAGAGTTTGGAAAAGCAATTTGGAGGGAGGTCATGGCTTTCTAATCTACATCTATCTTCTTCCAGTCTTATTCACAGTAGTCAACCACTTCCTTTGGTATCATGCCACCTCTAGTAGCAGCTGAAAATGTGCATGGTATATGAGGTATAGAGACAATAGATCCCCACATCCTGATATCTTAATACTTGATAAAGCCTTCTATTTTTCGGCACCAAGTATCAAAGTCATCAGTAGTGATTAGTGGAGACTTTGTCATAATACCGGTTTCTATATCACACTTAGCGAGAGCTCCCATTTGAGTTGTTAAGTGATTTGTGAAACTGAGAGGATTTAAGATGGTAATATCTTACAATCAAGAACGTGAAATGCTCTAATACCAACTGCAGATCGATTAAGGGATGGTCAATACAATTAGTTTGACAATGAGGAGAGTGTTAGAACACTTAACAGATCAAATAGGCGACCATGTTTATATGAAAGATACTAAGAACACAAATAATTAATGAGACAGAACAAAGAACAAGAACAAGATAAATATGGTTTTCAAGAATGATGTATATTGTTCTCAAGTTCTATTACAAGTGTTACAAAGCATATTGATAAATATAAAAACCTGAGATACTTTATACTACATCTTACAGTCGGCTATACTTTGAAAGCCAGCTGGAAATACTAATCTAGACAACAAGATCAATGTACAGTCAAAAGGTAGATTGGTCCGAAGACATGTTGGGATAGATAAGGCTGGGGCAACCAAAACAACACTTGGAACAATTTTTGGTACAATTGATAAATACTTCCGCAGGCAAAGCTCCTCTTCCGAAGATTAAGTAGAAGAACTTCCGAAAAAGAAACTCTGTCTTCCGAAGACAAAATGAAGCCATCTTCCGAAGACAAACACTTGGAAGAACTCAAGACAAAAGACTTCCGAAGTATAAAGACTTGAAGTTTAGCAGAAGTCTCGGAAGAAGTAGACTCTTCCGAAGTATAAGTGGCTTCGAAAGAACCTATTCTTCTGAAGCCAGTTAACCTTCGGAAGAACCTACTATGAACCAGTGGATATTAGTATGGTCCTTCTGACAAGCCATTGCAACCTCTGATATACTGCATGGCGTTTTCCCACGCCCATGCAGTTGACCATACTTTATTCACTGTTCATTGTTTATCAGTTAGTACAGTTACTAACTTTAGTTGGTAACAAAAAGGTAAGTCATGGACCTGTCATGACTACATTATCTAGGATAGTATTTTATCTTAGATACCTTACCACTAGTAATGTAATATTTGTATAGTAGTAATTTCCAGCTGGTAATCTTACTATAATTGGTAGTAGATAGTAGTATATATAGTTCTCATTGTAAACTCATTTGAAAGCTTGTAAGAATCTTGTAACCTTTGATTTTAATATATACAACTATCTTGAGAAATTATTTCCTGTGCTTTGTTTAAATAGTATATTATTATCTACTCTTAAAGGATTTTGCTTCATCATTCGAGTGTGACTTTATGACTTTAAGAGAGAACACTTGTGTTGAGTGACCAAAATCAATCCTGCAATTGGTATCAGAGCATTCCAGGCTCTTGATTGTGAGATCTTACAATCCCAAATCACCTCTTCTTTTCACTCATACACTCATCTCACTCAAAATGACCATCAACCAGAAATCATCAGAATCTGAAATGGGAACGATGACTAAAGCTGCTATCATCCCCCCTGATAACTTCAGATCCTGGTGTATGCGCATTGAAGGCTTCATTAAGTATCAAGATGGCAAAATATGGAGATCTATCACCCATGGTCCTTACAAACCAAAGGTGGCAGCACTGGCTAGTAATGGTGCCATGATAGAGAAAGCCACTGAAGACTACTCAGATGAAGATTTCAAGAGAATGGATATCGATAGCAAAGCCATGACTGTACTGCTTACAGCCATACCAAACTCCATAACGGTATGCTTTGAGCACTGTAAGACAACCAAAGAACTCTTTGATGCTTTGACTCAGATGTACTCTGGTTCTAATGAGTCAAAGAAAGATTCATTGAAGCAGCAGTTTGAAACTTCACCTACATTGCAGGAAAGACCCTCAGCCAGCAATACCTCAAGTATATGGATCTTATCTCATCACTTCAGTCAGTAGGAGTAGCTCTTGAGAAGAGAGATTTATCAAGGAAGTTCATGAGTGCACTTCCTTAAGAATGGACTTTCTACTGTGTCTCTATCAAGAGAACAAAGAATTTGAACACTCTCACAATGACTGAACTATACGACATTCTTGATGGATACCTTGTAGAGATGGAGACTTAGAAAGGCCACCAAATGAGCAAAACCTCTGGTCCTTCTGCTAGCAATGCTCTAGTTGTTGTTGAAGGATCAAGAACTCCCAGCTCCAGCAATACGTGACTTACTCCCAGCACCAATCATGTTCTTCTGGGCCATACATCACTATTCCTGAGACACCAAGGTCTCAACAAGATCAATCAAGTCCCTTCCCGGAAAATTGTTCCTTTGTTTCAAGAAATGAGCATTCTAGTGACTTTCAGTTCTGCTTTGATGATCCAGAATGCTTTAGCCCAAATGATGTTAAATACATGGACATTGTCCAACATATGGCTCTGTTGACTTATAGAGCAAAGAATTTCTTTAAAAGAACTGAAGGCAGTTTCCTCAAAACCTAATCAATAGCAAATTCGGGTTTGACAAAACCAAGGCCAAGTGCTACAACTGTAATCAACTTCGTCATTTTTCTAGGGAATGCAAAGCTACAAAATCCAATCTAGGAGCCATTCAAGCCTCCACACATCCTGCCACACATAAGGGTGCTACAACGTCAACTGAATAACAAACTAATGTTGTTGCTCAAGAAGTTCACTGGAGCTTCATGGTGCAAGATGTGACCCCTGCTCAAGCCCTCATGGCTGGAACTGATGAGACCAAGGTATATGAACATCTTTGTACTCCAGCTTGTATTACTAAAATCAAACTGTATCAGAACTATAACATGGAAATCAAATCTGATATTGAGTCCTTAAACATCTTAAAATCTGATTGTAAAAGGGTAGAATCTGACTATAAAATAAAAATTAAAGGGTTAGAGAAAACTGTATCCTCTTTAAAACATGTACACTCCAATTATATGGCTCAAATCAACGATTTATTTTCCAAGTTAACTAAGGGTCAAGCCCAGCGAGTCATAGCTGAGGCCAAAATAAAGAAGTACGCTATTGAAAAGCATATTTCAAAACCATTCTTGCATCATTTTCCTACTCAAAGTTCTATTATCAAAACAAAGGTGGGTTGGGAACCAATAAAATTGCTCCACCACACTCTTATGAGTCTGTAAGACAACCAAGATGTGGTACTAAAGAGCAAGTATGGAGACCATTACAGGGAATGATCAGGTAGAAAAAACTATTCCCACTTGTGATGATCAACCTCTGACCACCAAAGCCAGAAGGAACAAAGCCAAGGCAGCAAGAAAACCTGCCAAGAAAGTGGCTGAGTCCAAGCTAAAGATAGACCCAAAACAAAAGGGTGTGTTTATCTCAGCTGGATTTCAAGTGGTTGGAAGTTCTGATCCAGGAAAAGAGTGTAGTACCAGCACTTCTATCTAGTTGAAGGATAAGAAACTGAAGGGGAAGACTATTGATAATGAAAAGAAATGCAAGAAACAACAGTCATCACACCCTATGAAGAGTAACATTGAATGCATAATGTGTGGTCTGCATAACCACATGGCTAAAGATTGTTACTACAATCCTACAAGCACACATTATGCAAATAATGTTAAGAAAGAAGGAGTCAAGGAGGGTTTCACATTTGGACCTTCTCACATAGTTCAAGTGCTAAGAAAAGGAAAACTTGTTTCCGAAGACAAATTGCTTTCGGAAGTAACTCACTCTTCCGAAAGGAAAATAGTTTCGGAAGACAAGTCAAAGAAAATTCAAAAGAACAAAAGAATTCCCTTGAAATCTTCCGAAAAGAAGACTGCTTCGGAAGAAAAAGTGGTGAAAGTCTATTCCGAGAAGAAAGAAGCCTCTGAAGAAAGCCATGTTGCTCAAGCTTCATCAAGCTCATCTACACTGATCAACCAAAGGATGGAATGGAAGATCAGAGAAGATGCTACAACCCAACCTCTTCTTCCCAAACCATAATTGAGACCCCATGCATACATTTTAATTCAATTATATTATCCACATTGGAAGAGCCCAAGACCAACAAGGCTTGGGTTTCCAATAGTAACTAACTTTTAAACCTTATGTGCAGGGATGTCCACATGACAAAAATGAAAATATATGGATAATGGATAGTGGATGCTCCAGGCACATGACAGGGAACAAATTTCTTCTTCAAAAATTTCAATATTTTGATGGAGGACCTGTTCAATTTGGAGTGAAACCGGAGGATACATTTCAGGCAGAGGTAGTGTATCACATGGTAAGTTAAAGGTACAAAGTAAACTTTACAAACAGCTTGAACACAATCATTTAAGTGTTTCTCAATTCTATGATCAAAACCACCAAATGCTTTTCACAGAACATGAGTGCATTATCCTCAAACCCGGGATGATAATTCCTCAAGAATTGGTGATTCTTAGATCTCCCATGAAAGGGGATATGTACAAGCTTGATATGAACAATGCTTCCCCACTGGGTGAAGTATCATGCTTTCTTTCCAAAACCTAATGGTGATAAGTCAACCCTATGGCATAAAAGAATGTGTCATGTTAATTTCAACACCATGAATAGTTTGCTTAAAAATAACTTGATACACGGTGTGCCTAAAAAGGAACTTTTTTGCAAGGATAACTGTGTTTCGTGTCTAAAAGGAAAGCAACACAGGGTTCCTCATAAATCCAAAGAAGTTAACTCTATCACCATTCTATTACACTTATTGCATATGGATCTATTTGGTACCAAAAGTATAATGAGCATTGGAAGGAAATCATACTGCCTTGTGATTGTTGATGATTTCACTAGATTTACATGGGTATTCTTTTTAAGAACTAAAGATGAAACTGCTGAAATTTTAAAGTGTTTTATTCTTAAAATACAAAATCAAATTGATCACAAGGTTAAAATAATTAGAAGTGATCAAGGGACTAAGTTTAAAAATCAAGTTCTTGACTCATTTTATAACTCAAAAGGGATTGCCAGACAATATAGTGCTCCGACAACTTCTCAACAAAATGGTGTTACTAAGAGGAGAAATAGGACACTTATTGAGGCTGCTAGGACTATGTTAGCTGATTCAAAGCTGCCTTTAACATGATGGGTAGAGGCAGTCAACACAGGATGCTATGTGCAAAACAGAGCTCTTATAGTTAAGTGCCATGGAAAAACCCCTTAAGAGCTATGGAACAAGAGACCACCATTTATTGGTTTTCTAAGGTCCTTTGGCAGCAAGTGTACCATACTTAACACAAAGGACAATTTGGCAAAATTTGCCGACAAGTCGGATGATGCTATCTTTGTTGGATATTCCTCTACCTCTGTTGCTTATAGAGTGTATAACATCAAAAATCAACAATTTGAGGAATCATCCAACATTGTTGTTAATGAGAAAACTCCTTGTGTTAGGGGGAATGGACCTGATCATATCTTTAATTTAGAATTGTTTCCAAACTATTCTAAATCTTCTTGTGAGAATGTTTCAGCTGCAACAAGAACTCAAAATGACTTAGATGATGATCAACTATTTGAGTTACCCAGACCTCTTCCAAGTTCTCCAAGAATTGTTGAAAATCAAGCTCCAATCAATAATAGATCTAAAAGCATTACTATCTCAGGGACGAGTGGAGCTTCAATCAGTTGTCAACAAAGTGAGCCTCAAAACTCATCAAGTGACAACTCAAACACTGCACAACACCAAGCTAATGGAGGCAGCAATCAGGAGGAACAGGAAACTGTTAATGCTGCTCCATATCAAAATGTTGCTGATGCTATCTCTCCTTCATTCAATTAATCCTCATTGAATGAATATGAGACCTCAGCTGGTCCAAGTGTTCAAAATATTAAGCAGAAGTTTTCCAATCTAGATCTCTCCATGCAATTGGATATGATCCCTAGGCTCATGATCCATAACACTCACCTAGTTGCGAAAATCATTGGAGATGTTTCTGAAGGTGTGAGAACAAGAGGACAAATTTATAATAGGAACTCATGCTTCCTCTCACAAATAGAACCAAGGAAGGTAGAAGAAGCTGTGAAAGATAGTTGTTGGGTTGAATCAGTGCAAGAGGAGTTGCATCAATTCAAAAGAAAAAAGCTTTGGAACCTATGTCCACTACCATCTGGTCAAGTACCCATTGGCATAATGTGGGTATTCAGAAACAAAAAGGATGATAGAGGATTGATTATCAAGAACAAGGCAAGACTTGTAGTTCAAGGATACACTCAGAGGAAGGAATTGATTATACTGATGTCTTTGCACCAGTTGCAAGACTTGAGGCAGTGAGGATTTTTCTTGCTTATGCAACATCCAAGAATATTACAGTTTACCTACTTGATGTCAAGTGTGCTTTTCTATATGGGTATATAGACAGAGAAGTCTATGTGTGCCAACCTCCATGATTTGAAGACCCACAACATCCAAACTACATGTGCAAATTGGATAAAGCTCTTTATGAGCTACACCAAGCACCTAGGCTCTGGTATGAGACCTTGTCTCAGTTTCTCCTGAAGAATGGTTACACCAGAGATACCATTGATAAGACATTATTCATAAGTGTTGGGTTTGTTACAAGTTTATCAAAGTTAGTTTAACCATTTAAACAAAAACGCAGCGGATATAAAGTGATATAAAACATGTTTTAGTTGCTGAAAATAAACCAGTTATTAACCAACAAACCAAACCCAAGAACAAGGAACATATATGTGAAAAGAAATGCTATCAAACATAAACAACCATAGGGTGTTCTTTGAATACTACCTTTCCAAGAACTAGGAGATATGAGATGGATGATAGATGAAGATGATGATGCTCTTGAATGTAAGCCTCCAAAGAAGAAGACCTCAAGCTAGTATACCCACAAGCTTCTTGCCAAACACCCAACTAGTTAAGAAGTTGAACACCAAACTCTTCTTCTTATGCTTTCTTCCAAATCCGAAAATTTCAGCCAAGAAAGAGGAAGAGAGAGTTTGCACTTTGTATGTGAGAGAGAGTGATTGGAGTGGAGTGTGAAATGGTTAAAGTATTGTAAATAAATCAAGACAAGGAATCCCAAGGAGAGTATGCAACGGGGCGGCCGAAATTGGAGGTTTTCCCTCCCATTTTTGTAAAATTTTCACACTCATTTTATAATGTATATGTTTATAAAATTAAACCCTTTTAATTTTATAGCTTAACCACACTTATTTGTTGTTATTTAACCTACTTAAATAACAATACAAATAATTTCTCATGAACAAAATATCCATATAATTTGTTCTATTTCAAATACAATAATTTAGAAAAATCATTTTCTAAATTGGTGTCAATATTTATTTGTTTGATCATATCAACAAATAAATATTTATTGGTGTTTGTTTAGCTTGTTATTGGGTATGACCCGACTTGGATCATAACGTACTAACCACATCAATCTTGTACGTGTCTTGGGCATATAAGATCCAACAATCTCCCACTTGCACAAGATTCATAAAAGATTGATGCAAGCAGTAAATACCGCCTAACAACGGTTTACTACTCTTAATACGTATGACTAAGAGCCATTCAATAACATCATCCACTTCAACTACCTTACTCAAAAATGTTTTAGGTGAATCAATCATCTATCTTTTGTCACAGATGTCATGTTAAATCCTAGAGACACAGAGTGATCATTCTCCTTTGAGTCAACTTTAGCAGGCCTTAGACATCTTACTCTCAACGAATAAGAGGGACAAATCCCATCTTGACTACATACGTCTCTCACAATCACCCGTATTATACCTGAAATCAGCCTTATGTACTGCCATGTTTCAGAACAGCGAAGAACTAAGTCAAAGTATAACATTCCGTGAATATCAAGACCCAATATGTATCTTAGGTCAGAGGATACCAAATGATATTTGCCTTTACTCAAATTTAATTATGATCAATCAAGAAGATTCCATGTAGTAACATTTGAGATACGGGTCAATCCAATATTTGTATCGCACAAATATCTATGAACCTTGGCAGCAACCCTTTGCTCTATATTCATCCATATGAATATCCACCAATCCAAGTTCATAATAGTCTTACCCTCATACTTGTTCCCACAAGAATGAATGACTACGAACGTTTTGAGTAAATAATTTACTCATGGATTTTAAACATGCAAAGGAACATTAGTTGAAACATTATAACCAAATAATTCATTCAAGTAATAAAGGGTTCCAATATCCAAATACAAAATTAAAGATCAAATCAGTCATTAGAATATCGAAGTCCCATGGCACAAGTATGACCTTCATGCTTTGCCTTTTCAAGGAGCTTCGTGAGTGGATCCGCAATGTTTTGATCCGTCTGAACTTTGCGAATATATATCTTTCCTTTTTCAACTTCATCCCTTATGTAGTTGAATATCCGCTCAATGTGCCTAGTCTTTTGATGTGCACGAGGTTTCTTGATTTGAGCAATCGCACCCTCGTTATCACAAAAATTTTCTATAGGGTCCTGAAGAAGAGACCACCCCTAGTTCGGCAATGAATTTCTTCAACCATGCAGCTTCTTGAGCTGCTAATGAAGCGACGATGTATTATGACTCTGTAGTTGATAATGCCACCACATCTTGCTAAGAGCTCTTCCAAGAGACTGCCCCTCCATTCAAGATGAAAATGTATCCCGATTGTGATCGTGAATCATCCCGATCATTTTGGAAACTCGCATCCGTGTAACCTTTTACCACAAGCTCCTTCTCACCAGATCCATAGATTAGGAACATATCTTTAGTCCTCCTTAGGTACTTAAGTATGTTCTTAACAGCCATCCAATAACTATTTCCAGGATTTTGTTGGTATTGGCTTGTCATGCTCAAAGTGCATGACACGTCCGGCCTAGTGTATATCATTGCATACATGATGGATCCTATAGCAGACGCATACAGGATTCCCTTCATTTTGTCTTGCTTAACCTTTGAGCTTGGACATTGAGTCGTACTCAATATTGTTCCTCTCTGAATAGATACCATTCCTTTCTTAGAGTTTTCCATATTGAACCTTTTCAAGATCTTATCAATGTATGCACTTTGATTTAAACCTATCAACCTCCTTGATCTATCCCTATAGATCTTTATTCCCAAAATATAGGCGGCTTCACCAAGATCCTTAATGGGCAAACAGCTTCCAATCCAGGTTTTTACACCTTCCAAGGTTGGAACATCATTTCCAAATAGTAGGATGTCATCGACATACAATACTAGGAAAGTGGTGATGCTCCCACTAGCTTTCTTATACACACATGCTTCATCAGCGTTTTTGATGAACCCAAATTTGATTACCTCTTCATCAAAATGTTGATTCCAACTTTTTGATGCTTGCTTCAATCCATACATTGTTTTCTTTAACTTGCATACTTTGCTAGGATGTTTTGGATCGACAAAACCTTCAGGCTGAACCATATAGACATCTTCCTCAAGATATCCATTTAGAAAAGCGGTTTTGACATCCATTTGCCAAATCTCATAATCATAATGAGCAGCTATGGCAAATAATATCCTAATAGACTTTAGCATTGCAACCGGTGAGAAGGTCTTATCATAATCAACCCCTTGAGTTTGAGTGAAACCTTTTGCTACAAGTCTAGCTTTATAAGTATCCAAGTTTTCATGCATATCGGTTTTCTTTTTGAAAACCCACTTACTTCCAACTTTCCATGCATATCGGTTTTCTTTTTGAAAACCCACTTACTTCCAACTACCATGGAGTTAAGAGGTAGTACAACCAAGTCCCACACTTGGTTGTCATACATGGATTGCATCTCAACGTTCATGACTTCAAGCCATTTGTCACAATTCAAATTGGACATTGCATCACGGTATGTGGTTTGTTCATCGGAATCTACGACATAGTATCCATCCATGAAAAATCCATATCTTTCAGGTGGATTACTAGTTCTACCAGATCTGCAAACGTTTTGTGTGTATTGATCAACCATTTGATCATCCTCAACATCCTCATGTTGAGTGCTAGTGTCAACCAAACATGTATCAAGTTATGGTTCTTGGTTTGTTACAAGTTTATCAAGGATAGTTTAACCATTTAAACAAAAACGAAGCGGATATAAAGTGATATAAAACTTGTTTTAGTTGCTAAAAATAAACCATTTATTAACCAACAAACCAAACCCAAGAACAAGGAACATATATGTGAAAAGAAATACTATCAAACATAAACAACCATAGGGTGTTCTTAGAATACTACCTTTCCAAGAACTAGGAGATATGAGATGGATGATAGATGAAGATGATGATGCTCTTGAATGTAAGCCTCCAAAGAAGAAGACCTCAAGCTAGTATACCCATAAGCTTCTTGCCAAACACCCAACTAATTAGGAAGTTGAACACCAAACTCTTCTTCTTATGCTTTCTTCCAAATCCGAAAATTTCAGCCAAGAAAGAGGAAGAGAGAGTTTGCACTTGTGTGTGAGAGAGAGTGTGATTAGAGTGGAGTGTGAAATGGTAAAAGTCTTGTAAATAAATCAAGACAAGGAATCCCAAGGAGAGTATGCAAGGGGGTGGCTGAAATTGGAGGTTTTCCCTCCCATTTTTATAAAATTTTCACACTCATTTTATAATATATAAGTTTATAAAATTAAACCCTTTTAACTTTATAACTTAACCACACTTTATTTGTTGTTATTTAACCTACTTATATAACAATACAAATAATTTCTTATGAACAAAATATCCATATAATTTGTTCTATTTCAAATGCAATAATTTAGAAAACCCATTTTCTAAATTAGTGTCAGTATTTATTTGTTTGATCATATCAACAAATAAATATTTATTGGTGTTTGTTAGCTTGTTATTGGGTATGACCCGACTTGGATCATAACGTACTAACCATATCAATCTTGTATGTGTCTTGGGCATATAAGATCCAATAATAAGGAAGTATGGAAAAGATATTTTGCTAGTACAAGTCTATGTCGATGACATCATATTTGGTTTCTCAAATGAGCAAATGTGTAAAGACTTTGAAAGCATTATGAAGAAGAAGTTAGAGATGAGTTCCATGGGAACATGTACTTTTTCTTTAGAATTCAGGTGAAGCAAATAAAAGATAGGTTCTTCATTAATCAATCTAAATATGTCAATGATATTTTTGAAAGATTTGAAATGAAGAATTGTAAGCCAGCAAAGACACCTATACCTAGAGATCACAATCTTTTTCCTAACTCTGAGGGGGAGGATACTGATCAACATCAGTATAGGGCAATTATTGAATCTCAGATGTATTCTCACAGCAAGTAGACCTGATATTATGTTTGCAACCTGTATTTATGCAAGATATTAGGCTTCCCTAAAGGTGTCTCACCTAGTTTCTGTCAAGATAATCCTTCGATACCACAAATGAGCTCCTAAGCTGGGTCTCTGGTATCCTAGATATCAAGATTTTAATCATTGTGGCTACACTAATAGTGACTATGGTGGCTGCAATATCAACAAAAAGTCAACATCAGGAGGATGTCAATTTCTTGGTGGAAGGATAATCTCCTAGCAATGCAAGACGCAATCATGCGTCTCAACATCAACTGCTAAAGCTGAATACATTGTTGCTGCTAGTTGTTGTGCTCAGCTGTTGTGGATTCAAAATCAGATGTTGGATTATGGCTTCAATTTGATGGAGACTCCTATCCATATTGACAACAAGAGTTCTTTTCCATTATAGAAAATCCAGTCAAGCACTCAAAGACAAAGCACATTGCCATCAGGTACCATTTTATTAGAGACTATTCATGAGAAATTCTGATCAAGCTAGTCAAAGTTGACTCAAATGAACAATATGCTGATTTCTTCACCAAAGCATTTGATGAACAAAGGTTTAAATATCTTATCACAGCCATGGGATATAAACATTAACTAGTCTATCTCCTATGAAAAATCTTTTTCAATATGTGTTTTGTCTATGTCTTACAATCTAAGCCCAGTTATAAAAGGTATTTCTTCTAAAATTTACTAAGTATGAGTTCTTCACAAGAGAAACTTTCCCTTGGAAGATGTTATATGCATCCTCTGAAGGAAACTTTCCTTTAAGTTTGTATTATCTTCGAAAAAGTTTTAAGCCTCAGAAGAACATTTGATGTTTTATTGAATCTAGTTCCGAAGTGATAAAACTTCTTCACTCGGAAGACTTTCTTACTCTCGGAAGTAGGATTAGATTACCGTCGGAAATAAGTTTGGCTTCAGAAGATATTACATTCGGAAAACTCATACTCTCAGAAGAAAGCTTTACTGTGTAATGAAAATCTTTGGGCTCCACTCTATAAAAAGGTAAAGATTTTCTTAATCATATAGGAATAATCAAATTACTTATCCTTACCGCCCCTGTCAAATAATACCCCAAACTGTCATTTCACCTTATCCATCCGCCATTTTACCCATTTAAGTACTTCCGACATCTCTTCTTAATCTTTTTACCCATTTACAAGCCCTGAGTTTACTTCATCTTCACTTTTACTCTCCAAATTCACTTCACTTTCTCTGAAATTTCCTAACAATGGCCCCTAATCCCCAGCACAACCAAGTCGCACTCCTTGACTCTTCAAAGGATGTCGACTTCTCTAAAATCATCTAGTTTTTGACCTAGTCCACTTACTACACAACCCTCACTGTTAACCCCACCGTTTAATCCAACCATATGGCCAAATTTTGGGCAAATGGTCAGACTAATACTCTGAATGGAGTTAGGCATATTAGGTCAAGGATCTATGGCCAAGAGTTGGTCATATCTAAACAGATTATCAGGGAGCACTTAGAGCTTCATGATAAGGGTTCTCCTACTGAATTCCCTAAATCTGATTTGGATGACACATATGCCCAAATGGGATATGGTGGGGACGTGAGCAGGTCAACGGTGTACAAATTCAACTTCTCCTACAACTAGAAGTTCCTGCTTCACATAGTTCTCCAATGTCTATCAAACAAATTAGGGGGTCGGGATCAAATTCCCTATGATCTAGGATGCCTAGTTCATGGATTGATGAAAGGCCTCCGCTTCAACTATTCAAGGTTTGTGTTGAACAATATCAGAGGAAACCTTCAAAGGGAAACATTCTACATGTATCCTAGGTCTATTCAGCACATCATCAATTGTGAGCTGGACCAAGATAGGCTTGTCTGTAAAGCCTCTTCTTCTCCATCCCATGAGGCCTGGCATCTTCAAAGTTCTGAAGAAGGTGTCCACCAACTTCACCGGAAGACATATTGCACTTCTTCTAGGTACGATTGAGACATTCCTGTAAACCCCACAGGTGATGAACTGTAACACCCCGGCCCCTCGTAATCACCAATATTGTCCGCTTTGCTCACTAAGAGCTCACGGATTTGTTTTTGGTTACCCAGGTGAAAACTTCCCAGGGGGTCACCCATCCTGGTACTACTCCCACCTGAGCACGCTTAACTGTGGAGTTTTTTAGGCTCCACAGCCAACTAAGCCCAAAAAGCGTCGATGATTTAAGAGGCAGGTCATTACTTATGAGCCAGGAATCTCTCCTGTCCACGGACAATGTGGGAGGTACGCCTCTAGGTGTTGCAATCACCCCCCATAAGGGACTCATCGCACTCGATGAGGTTTTGCCCCAACGTATATGTGGGAGGTTGCCATTAGGTGTTACAATCACCCCCCCTTAGGGACTCATCGTCCTCGATGAGTTTCTGCCCCACATCCCGGATGGCACAGGAGTGGCTCTGATACCACTCTGTAACACCCCGGCCCCTCGTAATCACCAATATTGTCCGCTTTGCTCACTAAGAGCTCACGGATTTGTTTTTGGTTACCCAGGTGAAAACTTCCCAGGGGGTCACCCATCCTGGTACTACTCCCACCTGAGCACGCTTAACTGTGGAGTTTTTTAGGCTCCACAGCCAACTAAGCCCAAAACGCGTCGATGATTTAAGAGGCAGGTCATTACTTATGAGCCAGGAATCTCTCCTGTCCACGGACAATGTGGGAGGTACGCCTCTAGGTGTTGCAATCACCCCCATAAGGGACTCATCGCACTCGATGAGGTTTTGCCCCAACGTATATGTGGGAGGTTGCCATTAGGTGTTACATGAACCCACACCAGACACAACCACTTCAATGCCAATTCTTCCTACCCATACCATCAAATACAAACTCTTGTTCAATCTACTCTGATTGAACAAGTTCCCCTTGTTCAACACAAAAAGACTAGAGTTTAAACATGGGCTAAGACTCAGTGTGAGGTCCAACCATCCTTCTCACTTAACCTCAATATGGGTAATGAGTCTCCTTAGTCTCAATCCCATGAGCCCCAAACCCAAACCGTAAGTCCTCAGGGTGAGTCACTATACTCCCCTAAGCAACCAAAAAGAGACAGGCAAATCATAGGCTCTATGCCTCTAGATATTGATCAAGGTCCCGGCTCATTAGGCATAACCTCCATATCCTTTACTGACCTACTTACCGGTACTGATGAAGATTTCATGTTCCTCTAAGGCCATGATGTTGATCTACAACATCTATCTACAGATCAACTGAGTGTAGAGAAACCTCTAATTTCTAGCCCCCATCAAAAAAGCCAAACTAAGGTGAGTTCCACTGGTGTGGAGGGGACTCATGTAGATTCAACTGTCACTACTGAGAGTGTCTCATTGGACTCTCAGGACAGTGGTAACATCTCTAAGACTGAATCTGCAGCAACTCTGCCTGTTGATGACTCAGAAAGAGACATCACCTCGCAGAGGAAACCAGGGCACCAAGAAACCAGATCTGGTGGTGAAGATGAACATACATGGTATGTTATCTCATCTCCTCGTGATTCTTCTAAATAAGATGAGGGAAGTATGCAACTCATCATAAGAGACCTACTTTCTAAAGTCTCAAACCTTGAATCAAAGGTTAAGACTTTAGAAGATAGGTCTGCCACTCAGCAACTTGAGATTGAAAATCTCAAGGCTCAACTAGCTGAGACACAGATTGAGAGATCTGTTCGGCATGTACCAGTTCAAATCTCTCTGACTTCTTCCTCCAGCTCATCAAGCTCTCAAGATGATGCTACCAAAAAGGGGATAATGTTTAGAGTGAAACACATATGGAGCAAAGCTTGGCTCTTTCAACACTATCTTCCAGATACCCTGTTTAACAAGCAACTGTTTTCCCCGAGCCTCCTCCTATCATTCTTCAAGTGGACCCAAAGATGCTCATAGATCGAAATAGGTTCTTAACGAAGTTCCTAATGGGCTCCTCACTTGAACAACCAAGTCCAGATGTTGTGGCATACTTATGGAGCTGAAGAGCTTTAGAGGTTGAATGCATCACCTACCACTGAGGAAGGAGTTGGTCAACCTAAGGTCCAAATTGTACCTGAGATTGATTTCGAAGGGGACATAGGGATTGATGGCCCAACAACTGAACAAGTTGGGAGAGGTAGTGCAATCCCACTAACTTCTGAAGCTGAAGTCCAAGCTGCCAAAGGGTTATATTCTTTGTCTCCTGATATAAATATTACAGAGGCAGTTCTTAAACTAGCCTCTGAGATAAATAGTGAAGATTTTCTCAAAACACCTCTTACTCAAACACCCTCATCACCATAAGCTCAAATCACCACTCACCAACCTGAGGCAACAGCTGCATCCTCTGCATCAGAATTTCCAAAGGCTCAAGCTTCCAAAGACATCAAAGGTAAAAGGAAGTTGACTGCGGAAGAACTGTTAGAGGAGGAAAGGATGGAAAAGCTCAAAAAAAGGTAGATTCACCACTGGAAAGCTATTAGGTGCAAGTAGCAAAGTAGCTGTGGCAGCCCAAGAGGCTATCAACAACAAGAATAGGGTGAAGATTATTGATATACTTGTCAATCTTGGAGTAGAGATGAATATGTGCTCCTCTTACCACTTGAGGAGCTGGTGGAGTTAGAAAAGGCAACCCTGCTGCAAAAAGAACAAGTGGAAGCAGCAAGGTTGGCCTTAGAAGAGCAAGAGAAAAGAAAGAAAGAGGAGAGCTGAGCAACAGCTGAGGAGTGAGAGGATAGCCTTCTTATGTTCTAGGGGCTATTCTCTTGAAGAACTAACTCCTCATGACAATGATATGACCTTGTGGCTTTTCACAGAGAACAAGATCAAATGGATAAGGAAAGGAAAAAAAGGCAGCCATGGAAAAGCTTAGGGAAAAGAAGAAGAAGCACAACTTGTAGCAGCCAAGAAGATAGGAGACAAAGCCTAGATGAAGGCATATCTTAGAGCCCATGGCTTCTCTGGCAGACAAGTCGGCCCCATGTCTGAGAAAACTCTGCAGCAACATGTCAGTGACATCAAGGCTGACATTCGCTCAGGAAGAAGGAAGGAGGTTTATCCAAGTACTCAGAGGATGACACCCAAACTTGCACCTCAACCTCAACCCCAACCTAAACCTGAGCCAACACCTTTCTCTTACCAATAAAAACTGAACCAACCACTGAACCCTACACCCTGCACTTATACCATCAGCTATACCCTCATCCTCACCCATTGCCTCACAACAACCACCTCCACTACCCATCTTAAAACCCAAAACACTCCCCAGAACTCAACCCTCTTCTATCTAACAATCAACCACCCACTCATCACCCAAGCCACCATCCGAGTCAAGTAAACCTCTGACCTTGGAGGAATTCAAGGAAATCAAGAAAAGGCTCATTAACTATACTACTCTGAGCGAAATCTCCTGTGAAGAGGAGTCCATCAAATTAACATTCATTGATGGTTCTTCTAGTTTCCTCACAAGAGAAGCACTTCTTGATTTGCCTAGGGGAACTCTAGACCAGGCACTTCAGCTCTTGGCAACTAACTCTGATTCACTCAATGAAGAAGAGAAGAAGCTGAGAAGAAGACTGGTAACTCTCTTGAACACCAAGACGGGGAACAAGCTGCCAAATCAACCCCTCATTCCTAGGAAGAGAATTGTCTAATGGAGGTTTGAACACTCTTCTAACAACTTTGTTGTGGAAAGAGAGAATGGCGAAGTCAACATACTTAACACTCCATCTCTACTTCACTCAAGTAGATTTGACATTGCTGAGTTAGCAGAGAAGCCATTCTCCAACTCCTCCGACTCTCAGACAGTTGCTCACAATTGAAATCATTTGAGCATCCTTCATCTTGCTGAGTTGACTGCAAAAGCAAGGATTAAAGAAGAGTTGAAACAAAGAGAGCAAGTAGAAAAGGAAGGGTCAATCAAGGGAAAGACTTTCCTTCAAATGGTTGAAGGCCCTAACTTGGAACCCATAGTTAGATGGGAGTATGACTATAACTCCCGTCAACTAACTCACTTCTGAGGGCCACAACAAAGAATACATGTTATCCAAAGTATCAGACTGGATCTGTTATCTACAAGGGATCTGTACTAACTTCTCAGCACCACCTCTGGAAAGAATAAAGAGACAGACAAATATATGCTTTCATTGGTGCTGAAAGTTTTGAAGAGTAAAAGACAATGAACCTAGGGGGAGTTTGTTGGGATAGATAAGGCTAGTGCAACCTAAACAACACTTGAAACAATTTTTGGTACAACTGATAAATACTTCCGAAGGCAAAGCTGCACTTCCGAAGATTAAGTAGAAGAACTTCCGTAGAAGGAACTCTGTCTTCCGAAGACAAAGTGAAGCCATCTTCCAAAGACAAACACTTGGAAGACTTCAAGGCAAAAGACTTCTAAAGTATAAAGACTTGAAGTTTAGCAGAAGTCTCGGAAGAAAGTATAAGTGGCTTCGGAAGAACTTGTTCTTCCGAAGCCAGTTAACCTTCAGAAGAACATACTATGAACCAGTGGATATTACTATGGTCCTTCTGACAAGCCGCTGCAACCTTTCATATACTGCATGACGTTTTCCCACGCCCATGTAGTTGACCATACTTTATTCACTGTTTATTGTTTATCAGTTAGTATAGTTACTAAATTTTGTTGGTAATAAAAAGGTAAGTCATGGACCTGTCATGACTACCTTATCTAGGATAGTATTTTATCTTAGATACCTTACTACTAACAATGTAGTATTTGTTTAGTAGTAAATTTCCAGCTGGTAATCTTAGTATAACCGACTGTAGATAGTAGTATATATAGTTCTCATTGTAAACTCATTTGAAAGCTTGTAAGAATCTTGTAACCTTTGAGTTGAGAAGTAATATATACAAGTATCTTGAAAAATTATTTCATGTGCCTTGTTTACTTAGTATATTATTATCAACTCTTAAATGATTCTGCTTCATCATTCGAGTGTGACTTTGTGAGTTTAAGAGAGAACACTTGTGTTGAGTGACCAAAATCGATCTTGCAGATCAAATCCTAATATATTACAAAAAGGATAAAAGTTACAAAGTAGAAAATTATAAACCCCAAACCATAATCTATAGTTTACAAAATCATGGACCTTTTCACCAACTTATACAAGTTGGTGAGTCTTCAGAGTGGCAGCGGAAAGTTGGTCAACTTTATGTAAAAGTTGATCAGGGAAAGCATGTATTCTTTGATTTTGGAAGAAATCAGTCTTTTGGTTTCGGAAGACATTGTATTTGAAGCTTCAAAAGACTTATATTTGGATTCAGAAGATTTGGTCTTTGGTTTCAGAAGATTTTACACTTAGGATATTTTTCTCTGATATGTTTAAAACTTCCGAACTAACTTATACTCCGCACTTTATGCATGCATGCTGGAAGCTCAATGGTTGTTTTGGTTGCAACAACCATTCAAGTATAACCTTATATACTTGGAGAAGAAATTTGAGCCCGGCATATTCGAACAAATCTAAGTTAAAAATTTTGTATAAGTCGCAACACATTTAATGCGCATAGAAGATATGTATAATCTTTTTACTGTAAAAGGGTTAGGATAATGTGATTATGAATAGAGTAAAATTGAAAAAAAAAGAAGTTTTAAAACCCTCAACAGTTACAATGTCGTTTGACTTGTAGAAAAAAGTCATGTTCACACGCGGATTTGTGAGTCCGTCCACTACCTTTTATCTCTACCGATGGACCCTGGACGATGTATCTACCTTACCTGACTCAACCCGAGCACAACACCTGGGTGTCACTCCGGTTTATACTTATTGTAATACAATGTTAACATTATATACTCTTTTCTTTTTATGACTGTCATGTGGGCCCAAGTGTGGATGAGCAAGCTTTAGCATTTTGGAGGCAAGAGTGTTATTTAATACTTATAGATAATTCGCTTTCAAAAGGGGCTTCATTGAAATGGCCCTTACTTGGGCAGAATTCTTCGTTTTGGGCCTGCGACCAGTCAAAACGACCGTTGGACCGAGGAGCACGTTTTCACAAACCGCCGTAGGGTCATCGTTTTGGCCCAAAAACAGCTTATTTTAGGAGTAATTTTAATTTTTGTCTTATTTTTACATTTTGTTGGACTTTGCATTTGGCCCAGTTTTTGGCCCGTTTATGTTTTGTGACCCATTCGAATTTGGTTTTGTTTCTTTATATGTTTGTAAGAGATGGGTGAAAGAATTATTCAAGTTTATGAAAAATCTGTTTTTCTCTTTATCACTGTGTGTGTTAGTGTAAACCCTGATTATCGGTATTCTTTGTGAATCAACAATAGTTAGAAGGATTGTTCCTGGTATTCTCGCTGAATCAACAGGTTCAATTATCTATCTTTTTGTTTCCGACTGCATCAGACCGTCAAAATGAAATTATGTAGAGTTAACATATGTAGATTTTACATTTCTTCTAGAATCAGTTCAATGTTTTATTTTAAAATATAAACAGAAGAATCAAATAAGAAAGTGAAAAACAATGTTGGCTTAATATTTTTATCTTTTACAAAAAAATCTAGTTTCTTATGAAACAATTTATTTATTTATATAAGAGCAGGATCGGCAACGGTTGGAGGTGGTGTACGTGTCATGTGCTGTACTTTCTATTTAAGGAAAGTTCATGTTATTTGAAGCCTTTTGACCGGTCAAACACATCTCCTCACATTACCACCGCCCATACTTGTGATCCGGGAATCTAGTGGGAAACTCGAATAATATTAAATGAGAAAATTATTGATTGTTCTTAGAGTGTTACAATTAAAAACACTTGCTAATATGAATGGTCATATTTAACACCCTATTTACCATGATTTTGTTACTAGTGTTTACTCGCTATGTACCATTCGCGTCACACGTCCGGACGAACAAACCTCAACGTCTTGTCTGACATGCATCGAGGTGATCTTTTTCCCGAACCAATGCATGCACATTTGCATGAAGGATGAACATTGAACAGGACCGACTCTTATTGATCACTCGAACCTACTACGTACAGTACCTTCCTTATGCATCCGTTTAACATATATCGCGTAGTCATAATAGATACATTATATACTCCCTACTATTGAACCAAACAATATGAGAAACATTTACTCTCTGATGCATGCATACCCTCATGCTCAGGCAAAACTGTGCTAGTATGCAGACCCCGTGACCTTACAAATTAACATATTATTCTCCTTCCTCATTGCGTGAGATGTATACATGCTGACTAGTGATCTACACACAGTTTCATTATTCTGAAGTTTGTAGCTAGTGTCTCTGAATCCAATAAACAATTATTAATCTGCTTTCATATAGCTGTCTAGCTAATCAGATGTTTTATTTATTAATTAAACGTACGCATACACTGATCCCCATCATAAGATAATACACAAGCATAATTATATTTAAAATGCAAATCACCTCTCATGATTTTGATTAAATATATTAGCCCATCTGTCCGTCCTCTTATATCTTCACAGTAAGTATGGAGTTTGTTTAAATTGAAGCATATCCCACAGGTTTTTCACTCATCTAAATTCTTATACTGCCTTTTCTGTACCTGGTCATCATCTTCGAATAAACTTAAATCTACTGAAAAGATGTCAAACAGAAGGTCAAGATCTAGGCAGTCAGCGTCTACTATGATCACTGATGACCAGATCAACGATCTTGTTTCCAAATTGTATCAACTTCTTCCTGAAATCCGCAATCACCGCTCTAACAAGGTACTTATTAACCTTAAACTCTTCATGCAAGTGCATAATATTAATACAAATTAGATTGATATACTATAAAGAAAAAATGCTACAAAAACAATCATAAAAATTTGTTAACGTAAACATGAATATGCTAATTAAATTAATTGATGGTTGCAGGTATCAGCAGCTAGGGTGTTACAAGAGACATGCAGCTACATTAGAAGCTTGCATAGAGAGGTTGAAGACTTAAGTGAGCGTCTCTCAGAGTTGCTGGACAACACAGACCCCACTCAAGCTTCCATTATCAGGAGTCTACTAATGCAATAGATCCTTCACTAGTACCCTTTTGATATTATGTTTTTATTGTTACTTTGTTTTTCATACTCATCTCTCTATGTTTTCTAGGTTCTCTTTTTGTCATTTTCATCACAAAATGATTTTTGACTTGGTGAGTTTCGCGTTATGTACGTAATAAGGGAGTTCAAAGTCCCTCATAATTTGAGTTTAATGTACGAGAACTACTAATCTAAAGTCGAGTACGTAGTTGTCAAGTGTCAACATAAATCTTTGCTTTAATACAAATCAATGATATGAAAAAAGCAAAACACATTGGAAAATTTTGTGAGCAAACTGCGTAACGACTCTTCTAAATGTAGGCTACTTAATGTCCACCCGAACCTTCCGGTTATTATGACTAAATGAGTATATTCATCATCAATGATTCTACAATTTAAATCAAGCATTTTAATTATTTAGGCACAAGTCATGATAAAAATAAGTTTTGTTACTACATATGTGATAAGATGAGTAAACTGAGACAAGTCGTCACCTCAATTAAGACTACCATGATCAATCAATTATAACAAAGCATTGATGATGACTACATTGCATATTTTAATGAGATGTCATATTGATCTTTATACTAATTTCTTTGGAAGTCTTGATGGTATATGTTTCAATCAAGGGCTCAAGTTTAGTAATTTAATGATTATGAGAAAACATGACAAATTTGGGAAGGATGATGAAAGAGTAAAAAATATGTGTTAAGAAACGCTACCTCACAACATAGTTTGATTTTTGAACTAGCTTTATTTGTGAATAATACCAATCTACCACGTAAATAGTACATTAACTAAAACTAGTTAAAAAACGGGTTTTTAGTAGCTATTATAATTATTTTTTAAGGTTGTTTCAAGGTTTAAAAATAGGGCGTCAAAAAACAAGTTTTTTGTAAGATCATTCATATCAGCGCTACAAGTAGGTGTACTTTTACAGATAAATTCTTATGATTTTTTATGGCTTTACATATCACACTAGTCCAACAGAACGATAAATTTATTTTATAAATTTTGATGATATGCAAAAAGGCTCCAAATACTTGTTACATATTTTCATAACCTCTCCAAATACTTGTATATATTCTAAAAACCACTTCAAATACTTATTACAATTTTTAAATGCTTCAAAGAAACAAACAACCATGTTCATCCAAAATTACATAAATTTATAACAATTCCAAATAAACCTAGTATTCAAATATTCTATCAATATTTGGAATTCTAGAATCAAAATTACCCAAATTCATAAAAAAAATTTAATCTTTTTCAACTATTAAAATACAATTAATTATCCAAATACTCATACTCATCCACACAACATAATGCAAATCACATCACATGTTATAAGTTCATGCACTCTAGTTTGATATAAAATTATACACGAAAGCTAATTCCTGTTTTCAATACCTTTCTGAAAAACACGGGTATTATCCTTAAAATTTAGTCGTCAATCTCCTTTTATGTAGCCAACCTCTTATCAGGTTTCCAAATCTAACAAAAATATATATTACAAGTTTGCTTTCAAATATCTTTAGTGTAATATTCAAATGATACAGATAAATATAAAATACTTAAAATGTTAAGAAAATCTTCTTGTAACGAAAAAACAAATTCGAACATACTTTTTGATATATTGTAACCGCATTCCCATCGGTTTTTTGTTGTTTACTCTACAATAAGTAAACAGTTAATTATTTAAAATTTAAGAAACTAAATTAATTAATTCATAGAAAACGTATCTCGACCATATCCATGTAATATTTTGATAAAAACTTCTTCAATTACGTTCGAGAGAAGATAATTGTTATTGTTCTTTTAACCTTTTAAAGAGTCCAAAATATATACTCTTTCCGTGAGAAACAATAAATAGCGTCCAATTTTTTTATAAAAGTACGTGATATAGTATAATTAAGAAAACTAGTACTGCTATAAGAAAAGGAAACTAATTAAAATCGATACGAAGAAATATATTTTACCCGGCTAAATATGGTGAAAGAAAATATCATTTGTCCCTATGAAGATTGTATACACTTAGGTGGTGTTTGTATTCTTAAAAAACATCTGCGAAGCCTCCACTCGCGGCCGCCTGTGTCGTCGCGTGCAGCCCCCATCTCGCGCAACCAGCCGCCTCCACACCCTGAACCCTCGCCCTCACCGTCGGCAACCCTCCCCCTCATCGTCGGAAACCGTCCCCCTCGCCGTCGGCAACCCTCCCCCACGCCACCAAGCACCCACCACTACTAGAAAACTAGGCAATTTGCTACGCACATATGCGTCGCCGATGCGTAGCAAACAATCATTTTCGACACAATTGCAACGCATTTCTTGAGTAGCAAAAAACCCCGTCGCAAAATCATTTGCTACGCATTTGCTACAAATGCTGCTACAAATTTGTGACACAAAATTAGCGTTAGAATTTTGCTGCACATTTACTACACATACCTTGATATTAAGTTTGCTACGCATTTGCGACAGTTTTAATTTCCTACGAATTTGCGACGCTGCGTATTTGTACTGTTTTGCGACGTGTTTGTGACATATGGCATTTATATCTTTTGCGACGTATTTGCGATGCCCGATGTTACTTTTTAAATTACAATTTTAATATTTAGATTTTTCTATCTGCCACACATTTGCTACACAACCGGATAATAATTTATTTTTCATTTGTAACTGTTTGAGACACTTTTGTTACACCATTAGTTTTAAATAATATAAATAAAATAAAAATTACTAAAGAATTCTATAAATGAAATGAAACAAACAGCAAATCCAGGTAAACCACAAATACAATAACTCAAATTAAAAAAATTTGCATTACAACCAAAGTTTACTGATGTAAACTACAAAGTATCTAACATAATAAGTGAAAGTCACTACTAATTAGTGAGAGGACAAAAACTTATTCAAAAATCATTAAGTCTTTTTTCCATCACTTGCCTCTCGTCCTTTCGACTTTTCCGATCAATTTCACGTTCTGCTTGTAATGTGTCCTCGAATGCTTTCCTATCAACTTCACGTTGAGCCTGAAGTCGAGCTCCAAGAGCTCTATATCGAGCCTTGGAATCTTGAATTTGATTTTTTAAAACTAGAATCTGAAATAAAAATAGCATACATATATAAGAATTAGTAAATAAACAATAGACATTTTAAATCAAATTAAACCTTCTAACAATAAACATAAGAGGTCAAATTGTATGCACAAATGCCGTTATGGATGCAAACATAGTACAAAACATTATTCGATAATGATGATTGATCAAAAGATTAGTAGTTTGATCATATATTTAACTAAGGCAAGAACTAGTTCCAATAGTCAAAGTAAACAATATGATATTAGAGATCAAAATGTGTTCAAGAAATGAGGAACAAGAATGGATCATAAATTGGAAATAATAAACTTTAAAATGTCCAACTGTGTTGAATTGAATATAAAATTATAGGCTGTTAATGAATATGAAAGCAAGAATACTGAGAAATAAAGGCAATTATGATATATACAGACCAGAAACATATATAAATTGAAGAAGCCAAAATGTCAATTTGCAATATTCACTATAGCAAAATTTGATATGATTACATTAGATGGATTTTGTCAAAAGTATTGATGCCTAAAGAAATAAAAAATGATGCACCCTACATGTTTAAACATGTTTGTATCACTTAGATATGGAGCTTCTCTATGTTTATAATTCAAACCAATAGATGAATAACTTTAACTAAACACATCTAGTCAAATTCTAAAAAGTCAGCAATAAGAAGGTCAATTATTAAACTGGGTTAGAAGGAAAATCAAATCCGGGGTCAAACTATTACTTCGGTTGACACAAACACAGATACATACAAATTTAAGTTAAATCCATAGTACTCAATCGAGCAAAGATATCTAAATTCAAACTAACACCAAAATTACATATACTTGTTAGCTTAAATTCAACATCCTAATGTTAATATATAAGTGCATTTTTATTTTTTCATGATATATGCTTGTTATTCATATGATATATATTTGATCGGGTAGTGTGATGGATCAAAATAATAATACCTTATATTGAGATGATCCAACCACAAAAGATGAGGATGGGGTCCGGTCATCAGATAAATTATATGTGTAGATCTCATCCCAAATACGCGGATTGAACGCCCTACCGCTTGCATAGACTTTCAGACCTTACCCATTTTATTTTTCTACATAAAGATAGAGTTTTGTTAGTGTAACAAGTGTTAAAGTAGAAACAACTAGTAAAAGTTATAAGTATGATTATCTTACCTGTCGAATGAGGGCGTGTCCTTCTGAGTATTTTGTACCCAAACAGCTACCAGAAAACTATTGAAGTGGTTGGCGCCTTGTATCATCCGCACCTAAACCACTACATGAGAACTATGAAAGTGGTTGTCGCCTCGTACTATGTGTAGCTGAACAACTACCTGAGAACTGTGAAGGTGGTTGTTACCTCGTATCATCTACCCTTGAGCAGCTATGCTTAACGACCTTTCCTCGAGTTCCTGACATCAATAGACTAGATGATAACCCAATTGGTATCAATTAGTTGAACTAATTGAAAGTTGGGATATCAATTAGTTGTTAAATTGGGATATCAACCGGTGTCAGAGCAGTAGTCAATCAAAGCTCCTGGACAAGGTTAATCAATCATAGCAGAAAGGCAAAAGTCCAATTGGTAATAAAGCTGATTACCAGTTGGAGAAGGGCCTGGTCAAAAAACAGATTGACTAGATGATAACATATTGCTACTATGAGGCTAAAAAAAGTCAAAAACATGGAACACTATATCATAATTTCATTGCACCAGTGGAATAAACATCTTCAAATGTGATCATGACGTTGCATTCAGGTCTAATTAGCTTACTAATTCAACTTGAGTATTCATGAAAAAAAACATTACAACATCATCCTTAAATCAAATTTTAGTAAAAACATGTAAAATGGTCAGACAACAACAAGCCGGTTAGAGATATGAACTAAAAACACAAATGGAATATACTTCACCCTCAAATTCGTAGTACAAGTGCATGTCATAACAAGACTTTAATCAGAACAAAATTATAGTTTCACGATCACAACAAGCAAAGATCTCATTAAAAGCAAGTTAGAACAATGCTATCTAAATTCATTTAATCTAAGAACTCATCAAAGGCTAGGAACAACACTTAATCTTAATCGTTTACTAGAAAGGAGAATGGTCGCTTAGCCGAACAAGTTGCAGAACTTAGATAAAGGTTGATGAGAATCACCTTTGAGCCTTCGTATGTAGTACTCAAAAATAATGAAGAGTAAGTCCGGAATCACCTTCGTCCCTTCGTCCTTCTATGTAATACTCAGATTCCGATTCGTGAAACTGAAGCGGTTACCTGAATGAGCCGATGACATGGGGGTATCTAGGAAGTCGGAATTCTAAACGATATAATGGGGGAGTGGGAACATATATATATTGAACAAAGTATAACTTACAAATAAAGGTTGATTATAATATGTAACAAAAGACTACAAAGTACATTCGATTGTTTCATTGAGCCTGGTGGTTGAGGCTGAAAGCAATTTGGATTTCTTTGAAACCTCCTTACCCATTATTGCTTTTTATTAATTTATAATCTATGCAACAGTTATTATATTATCATATTTCTTTAATATTATTTATTAAACAGGTTTTATATATATAGTTTTATGTGTGCAATGTACGTAAGTGTATAATACATACAAGTATGTGAAATAAAAATATTCCATGTATAACAAAGTTGTGTGATAAATGAAACGTTTAGACCACGAAAAATGAAAACAACATACGGTTGTGGGAAGAGCAACTGATAAGCAACTTGCAACAAATTTGTGACAAAACTAAAAATAAAAATATATTTTGTCTAAAACGTGTAGCAATTTGTTTCACATTTGCTACACATCTCTCACAACTATATGTTGTATTTTTGTTTTTCGCGGTTCAAACATTTTTTTATTCAATCTTTCGCATAACTTCATTATACATGATATATATATTTATTTCACATACTTATAGATGCTATATGTTATGTTCATAAGTGTGCACCATCACAAGTCATGGCCAAGAATACCTATTCTATAATTATATACATAAGCATAATGCATGTTTTTATGTGTGTGTACCTGTGTAACACCCGGCCCCTCACACCAACAATATTGTCCGCTTTGACCACGAGGAGCTCACGGATTTGCTTTTGGTTGCCCGGCTGAAAACTTCCCAGGGAGGTCACCCATCGCTGGACTGCTCCGACCTGAGCACGTTTAACTGTGGAGTTCTCCTCTCATCCACAGGCAATACGCCCAAAACGCGTTGTTGACGTTCAAGGCCAGATATTCCTTATGAACCACGAATCTCTCCTGTCCACGACACCCGGCCCCTCACACCAATAATATTGTCCGCTTTGCCCACGAGGAGCTCACGGATTTGCTTTTGGTTGCCCGGGTGAAAACTTCCCAGGGAGGTCATCCATCCCTGGACTACTCCCACCTGAGCACGCTTAACTATGGAGTTCTCCTATCATCCACAGCCAATACGCCCAAAACGCGTTGTTGATATTAGAGGCAAGACATTCCTTATGAACCAGGAATCTCTCCTGTCCACGGCTGATGTGGGATAAGTGTAGAGTGTCACAAGCACCCCCTGTTTGGACTCATCGTCCTCGATGAGCCCGAGAAGTCACCATCCTTGGTGAGGTATGTCCCACATCCCGAACGACACAGGAGTGGCTCTGATACCATTCTGTAACACCCAGCCCCTCACACCAACAATATTGTCCGCTTTGCCCACGAGGAGCTCACGGATTTGCTTTGGTTGCCCGGGTGAAAACTTCCCAGGGAGGTCACCCATCACTGGACTACTCCCACCTGAGCACGCTTAACTGTGGAGTCTCCTCTCATCCACAGCCAATACGCCCAAAACGCGTTGTTGATATTAGAGGCCAGACATTCCTTATGAACCAGGAATCTCTCCTGTCCGAGGCCGATGTGGGATAAGTGTAGGGTGTCACAAGCACCCCTTGTTTGGACTCATCGTCCTCGATGAGCCCGAGAAGTCACCATCCTTGGTGAGGTATGTCCCACATCCCGAACGACAAAGGAGTGGCTCTGATACAATCTTCTGTAACACCAAGCCCTCTCACACCAACAATATTGTCCGCTTTGCCCACGAGGAGCTCACGGATTTGCTTTGTTGCCGGGGTGAAAAACTGTCCCAGGGAGGTCACCCATCCCTAGACTGCTCCCACCTGAGCATGCTTAACTGTGGAGTTCTCATCTCATCCACAACCAGTACGCTCAAAAACGCGTTGTTGATATTAGAGGCCAGACATTCCTTATGAACCAGGAATCTCTCCTACCACGGCCGATGTGGGATAAGTGTAGGGTGTCACAACCCGAGACACACAAACAAACAGCAAACATACACAATATATATATACACACACATACATATAGACATATCAGTACTTGTAAATATACATATATACACATACACATACACATACATACATTAAGAAATATACATATACAATAAAACATCTATACATTAATAATGTTGGGACCAGAATATTTTATTAATTTAGCGAGATATTACTATATTGATAAATTAAAAAATTATTAATTTAAAAAGTATTAAATTATAGAGGTTCTACTGTACACACATAATTTTCGAACGACCACAAATCTTTAAGCCCAGTCTGGTAAACCAACTGGCGAAGGGCCACCCACGCCCGCTAAAACATATAGCGTTACTAACCTAGCTCGCCCACATTTCTAGGGAATCTCGACACCCATAGACCTACTGTGGTAAAACCTATTGCTCAATTGGAACATATTCCATCAAGAGAGACTTGAATCCATGACCTTTATTATGAAAAATCATGAGTTGTCTCACTGGCTCCTTCCAAACAAATTGATTTAGGGCTAATTGATTAAATACATACTATTACACATGTTTTGTGTATAGTATGTACATGTATATATTTGTATTTGTATTTATTATATAACATTATTTATGATTATTATTGTATAGCAAGTGAAAATGAACACTTAAAATAATAGTTAAATAATATAATAATATATTTATTATTTGAATTATATTATAATAATAACTAAATAATGATAATATACTTTTATTTAATTATATTTGTGCATATTTTTATATACGCTTTAAGATTATTTACATTTCGACTTTCGCCTACGACTTGATGTAAGTTTTATTTAGAATTGAGCTAGGTCAAATTTAAAATTTTTTCTACACTATGTTTTAATGTAAATTTAGTTCGAAAACGAGTCTGATTGTAATTTATGTGTTTTTTATGTACATTTTGACTTGGTCCATGTGCGCAATAGTTTTGTTAGGAAAAGAGGCGGGTCAAGAATAATATGATATAATTTCGAGCCGCTTTACTGTTCGACGTGAATTTAGCCCAAAGACAGGTCGGGTCAATTTATACTTTATCCTGTCGTGTTCGATTCCGCCACAACGCGCAGCTGGTAAAAACCTAGTTATATTTATTTGTATATTATTACCATTATAACAATATATTGAATTTTTCTCATTTAAGTAAACCTGTGTTACATAAAAGTGTAAATAAACCAAACCACTTTGTCATACACAATTTAATTAATACAAAATTGTAAAATAAATATTGCATAGCAAATGAGTAGCAACAAAATTTAAATATTTACATTTGCGACCTATCTACTATTTTATGGTGTTATTAAATTTTTTATCACAAATATGTTGCAAGTTATAATAAATTAATTTATTTTCTTATGCATTTGCGACACATTTACAACAGTACTTGTATATTTTAAAATGCGTAGCAAATGCGTCACAAGATATAAATAAATTTTATTTAATAGGTATTTTTATTTTAGTTATTATTTTTATACATTGATATAAAATTAAGAAAATTGAGTTTTGCTACACTTTTGTTCTTCATCATCATCATCATCATCATCATCATCATCATCATCATCATCATCATCATCATCATCATCATCATCATCATCATCATCATCATCATCATCATCATCATCATCATCATCATCATCATCATCATCATCATCATCATCATCATCATCATCATCATCATCATCATCATCATCATCATCATCATCATCATCATCCATCATCATCATCATCATCATCATCATCATCATCATCATCATCATCATCATCATCATCATCATCATCATCATCATCATCATCATCATCATCATCATCATCATCATCATCATCATCATCATCATCATCATCATCATCATCATCATCATCATCATCATCATCATCATTCATCATCATCATCATCCCAATCATCATCATCATCATCATCATCATCATCATCATCATCATCATCATCATCATCAAATCATCATCATCATCATCATCATCATCATCATCATCATCAATCATCATCATCATCATCATCATCATCATCATCATCATCATCATCATCATCATCATCATCATCATCATCATCATCATCATCATCATCATCATCATCAATCATCATCATCATCATCATCATCATCATCATCATCATCATCATCATCACATCATCATCATCATCATCATCATCCATCATCATCATCAATCATCATCATCATCATCATCATCATCACATCATCATCATCATCATCATCATCATCATCATCATCATCATCATCATCATCATCATCATCATCCATCATCATCATCATCATCATCATCAATCATCATCATCATCATCATCATCATCATCATCATCATCATCATCATCATCATCATCATCATCATCATCATCATCATCATCATCATCATCATCATCATCAATCATCATCATCAATCATCATCATCATCATCATCATCATCATCATCATCATCATCATCATCATCATCATCATCATCATCATCATCCATCATCATCATCATCATCATCATCAATCATCATCATCATCAATCATCATCAATCATCATCATCATCATCATCATCATCATCATCATCATCATCATCATCATCATCATCATCATCATCATCATCATCATCATCATCATCATCATCATCATCATCATCATCATCATCATCATCATCATCATCATCATCATCATCAATCATCATCATCATCATCAATCAATCATCATCATCATCATCATCAATCATCATCATCATCATCATCATCATCATCATCATCATCATCATCATCATCATCATCATCATCATCATCATCATCATCATCATCATCATCATCATCATCATCATCATCATCATCATCATCATCATCATCATCATCATCATCATCATCATCATCATCATCATCATCATCATCATCATCATCATCATCATCATCCATCAATCATCATCATCATCATCATCATCATCATCATCATCATCATCATCATCATCATCATCAATCATCATCAATCCATCATCATCATCATCATCATCATCATCATCATCATCATCATCATCATCATCATCATCATCATCAATCATCATCATCATCATCATCATCATCATCATCAATCATCATCATCATCATCAATCATCATCATCATCATCATCATCATCATCATCATCATCATCATCATCATCATCATCAATCATCATCAATCATCATCATCATCATCATCATCATCATCATCATCATCAATCATCATCATCATCATCATCATCATCATCATCATCATCATCATCATCAATCATCATCAATCATCATCAATCATCATCATCATCATCATCATCATCATCATCATCATCATCATCATCATCATCATCATCATCATCATCATCATCAATCATCATCATCATCATCATCATCATCATCATCATCATCATCATCATCATCATCATCATCATCATCAATCATCATCATCATCATCATCATCATCATCATCATCATCATCATCATCATCATCATCATCATCATCATCATCATCATCAATCATCATCATCATCATCATCATCATCATCCATCATCATCATCATCATCATCATCATCATCATCATCATCATCATCATCATCATCATCAATCATCATCATCATCATCATCATCATCATCATCATCATCATCATCATCATCATCATCATCATCATCATCATCATCATCATCATCATCATCATCATCATCATCATCATCATCATCATCATCATCATCATCATCATCATCATCATCATCATCATCATCATCATCATCATCATCATCATCATCCATCATCATCATCATCCATCATCATCATCATCATCATCATCATCATCATCATCATCATCATCAAATCATCATCATCATCATCATCATCAATCATCATCATCATCATCATCATCATCATCATCAATCATCATCATCATCATCATCAATCATCATCATCATCATCATCATCATCATCATCATCATCATCATCATCATCATCATCAATCATCATCATCATCATCAATCATCATCATCATCATCATCATCATCATCATCATCATCATCATCAATCATCATCATCATCATCATCATCATCATCATCATCATCATATCATCATCATCATCATCATCATCAATCATCATCATCATCATCATCATCATCATCATCATCAATCATCATCATCATCATCACATCATCATCATCATCATCATCATCATCATCATCATCATCATCAATCATCATCAATCATCATCAATCATCATCATCATCATCATCATCATCATCATCATCATCATCATCATCATCATCATCATCATCATCATCATCATCATCATCATCATCATCATCATCATCATCATCATCATCATCATCATCATCATCATCATCATCATCATCATCATCATCATCATCATCATCATCATCATCATCATCAATCATCATCAATCATCATCATCATCATCATCATCATCATCATCATCATCATCATCATCATCATCATCATCATCATCATCATCATCATCATCATCAATTCATCATTCCATCATCATCATCATCATCATCATCATCATCATCATCATCATCATCATCATCATCATCAATCATCATCATCATCATCATCATCATCATCATCATCATCATCATCATCATCATCATCATCATCATCATCACATCATCATCACATCATCATCATCATCATCATCACACATCATCATTCATCATCATCATCATCATCATCATCATCATCATCATCATCATCATCATCATCATCATCATCATCATCATCATCATCATCATCATCATCACATCATCATCATCATCATCACATCATCATCATCATCATCATCATCATCACATCATCAATCATCATCATCATCATCACATCATCATCATCATCATCATCATCATCATCAAATCATCATCATCATCATCATCATCATCATCATCATCATCATCATCATCATCATCAATCATCATCATCATCATCATCATCAATCATCATCATCAAATCATCATCATCATCATCATCATCATCCATCATCATCATCATCATCATCATCATCATCATCATCATCATCATCATCATCATCATCATCATCATCAATCATCATCATCATCAATCATCATCATCATCATCATCATCATCATCAATCATCATCATCATCATCATCATCATCATCTCATCATCATCATCAATCATCATCATCATCATCATCATCATCATCATCATCATCATCATCATCATCAATCATCATCATCATCATCATCATCATCATCATCATCATCATCATCATCATCATCATCATCATCATCATCATCATCATCATCATCATCATCATCATCATCATCATCAATCATCATCATCATCATCATCATCATCATCATCATCATCATCATCATCATCATCATCATCATCATCATCATCATCATCATCATCATCACATCATCAATCATCATCATCATCATCATCATCATCATCATCATCATCATCATCATCATCATCATCATCATCATCATCATCATCATCATCATCATCAATCATCATCATCATCATCATCATCATCATCATCATCATCATCATCATCATCATCATCATCATCATCATCA
>CM046045.1:57467316-57469967 GCA_025215565.1 Flaveria ramosissima
TCATCATCATCATCATCATCATCATCATCATCATCATCATCATCATCATCATCATCATCATCATCATCATCATCATCATCATCATCATCAATCATCATCATCATCATCATCATCATCATCATCATCATCATCATCATCATCATCATCATCATCATCATCATCATCATCATCATCATCATCATCATCATCATCATCATCATCATCATCATCATCATCATCATCATATCATCATCATCATCATCATCATCATCATCATCATCATCATCATCATCATCATCATCATCATCATCATCATCATCATCATCATCATCATCATCATCATCATCATCATCATCAATCATCATCATCATCATCATCATCATCATCATCATCATCATCATCATCATCATCATCATCATCATCATCATCATCATCATCATCATCATCATCATCATCATCATCATCATCATCATCATCATCATCATCATCATCATCATCATCATCATCATCATCATCATCATCATCATCATCATCATCATCATCATCATCATCATCATCATCATCATCATCATCATCATCATCATCATCATCATCATCATCATCATCATCATCATCATCATCATCATCATCATCATCATCATCATCATCATCATCATCATCATCAATCATCATCATCATCATCATCATCATCATCATCATCATCATCATCATCATCATCATCATCATCATCATCATCATCATCATCATCATCATCATCATCATCATCATCATCATCATCATCATCATCATCATCATCAATCATCATCATCATCATCAATCATCATCATCATCACATCATCATCATCATCATCATCATCATCATCATCATCATCATCATCAATCATCATCATCATCATCATCATCATCATCATCATCATCATCATCATCATCATCATCATCATCATCATCATCATCATCATCATCATCATCATCATCATCAATCATCATCATCATCATCATCATCATCATCATCATCATCATCATCATCATCATCAATCATCATCATCATCATCATCATCATCATCATCATCATCATCATCATCATCATCATCATCATCATCATCATCATCATCATCATCATCATCATCATCATCATCATCATCATCAATCATCATCATCATCATCATCATCATCATCATCATCATCATCATCATCATCATCATCATCATCATCATCATCATCATCATCATCATCATCATCATCATCATCATCATCATCATCATCATCATCATCATCATCATCATCATCATCATCATCATCATCATCATCATCATCATCATCATCATCATCATCATCATCATCATCATCATCATCATCATCATCATCATCATCATCATCATCATCATCATCATCACATCATCATCATCATCATCATCATCATCATCATCATCATCATCATCATCATCATCATCATCATCATCATCATCATCATCATCATCATCATCAATCATCATCATCATCATCATCATCATCATCATCATCATCATCATCATCATCATCATCATCATCATCATCATCATCATCATCATCATCATCATCATCATCATCATCATCATCATCATCAATCATCATCATCATCATCATCATCATCATCATCATCATCATCATCATCATCATCATCATCATCATCATCATCATCATCATCATCATCATCATCAATCATCATCATCATCATCATCATCATCATCATCATCATCATCATCATCATCATCATCATCATCATCATCATCATCATCATCATCAATCATCAATCATCATCATCATCATCATCATCATCATCATCATCATCATCATCATCATCATCATCATCATCATCATCATCATCCATCATCATCATCATCATCATCATCATCATCATCATCATCATCCATCATCATCATCATCATCATCATCATCATCATCATCATCATCATCATCATCATCATCATCATCATCATCATCATCATCATCATCATCATCATCATCATCATCATCATCATCATCATCATCATCCATCATCATCATCAATCATCATCATCATCATCATCATCATCATCATCATCATCATCATCATCATCATCATCATCAATCATCATCATCATCATCATCATCATCATCATCATCATCATCATCATCATCATCATCACATCATCATCATCATCATCATCATCATCATCATCAATCATCATCATCATCATCATCATCATCATCATCATCATCATCATCATCATCATCATCATCATCATCATCATCATCATCATCATCATCAATCATCATTCATCCATCATCATCATCATCATCATCATCATCATCATCATCAATCATCATCATTTGGGGGTGCTTGTGACACTCTACACTTATCCCACATCAGCCGTGGACAGGAGAGATTCCTGGTTCATAAGGAATGTCTTGCCTCTAATATCAACAACGCGTTTTGGGCGTATTGGCTGTGGATGATAGGAGAACTCCTCCATAGTTAAGCGTGCTCAGGTGGGAGTAGTCCAGGGATGGATGACCTCCCTGGGAAGTTTTCACCCGGGCAACCAAAGCAAATCCGTGACTCCTCGTGGGCAAAGCGGACAATATTATTGGTGTGAGGGGCCGGGTGTCGTGGACAGGAGAGATTCGTGGTTCATAAGGAATATCTGGCCTTG
>CM046045.1:57601238-57916408 GCA_025215565.1 Flaveria ramosissima
AACACCACATCCACCACGACTGCCACCACGAGAATCTTTTGAAGATCTACCGCAGCCATCCTCTACACAATATTAGATTCGAACACCAACACGGTCATTCAAGGTAATAACTCAAATTATGTCAAGTATAGTAAGTCCCTAATTACAATGGCCAAATGTAATTAGTCACTTACTTTACTCTTCATCCCCCAAGCATTTCCTATCCTGACTTCATCAGTATCCAAATCTACTAAGAGCACATAAATCAAATAGCACGCGCACGTAATACCGGTTAATTTAAAGAAATTACCTGATGGCACGTAACTACTTGGGCTGGCATCCTTCCATTTGGTCCCATTTTAAGTTTAAGTTTTTTAAATAATTTACCCATTTCTCTTAAATTTTGGCTTTGATACCAACTTGTAAGGCCCCGTTCCCGGAACGCTTACAGTTGGACGTTCATCACACAAAATATTTAAAACGCGTTAAGATTCATTAGACTAATAAAAACATCGCAGCAGAATAACTTAACAAAAACCACTTCATGCATTAATAATTACTTTTGCCAAATAATAAGTCGTTTTTAAAGTTACAAAATAATGTTTACTTGCATTACAAAACAAAAATATCATTTCTCCATAAAATGGATGTCAGTCTTTATTTGCTAAGTGGCTTTACCCTCGTGCCACCCTCAACAACAAATTACCTGCCAACTGAATATGCATAAAAGTCAGCGTTGCTGAGTGACTTCTAGTTTAATAAATAAAATACTTTTCCTTTCGTTTAAAGCATTTTCTTTACTTTCGTACATGATCATCCATCGTACATACATCAAGGTAATATCATTATTATCTTTCATTATCGCATGCATTCGTTCATTCCGTACTTTTTCATTATCTTTCACTTCTATCCAGATCATGTCATATGTCAAACCCCCATCGTTGGGCACAAAGCCACCTTATTCCAGGGTTAAGCGACAAGGATCCCGTTTCGTACGTATGGAGCTGTCACAAAGACTGACTCCCCCAGTGTGTGAACCCTCAAGGGTTAGCCAAGATCGCACGCTATATAACTTAGAGTTGAGCTAACAACACTCAATGAGTTGTGAACCTCCTTACATTCCGCTTGAAAGGCTTTCATTCATTCATTTAGTTCCACTTTTCATTATCTTTAATCTTTCACTTCATTAAGATAATACTTTACGTACAATAGCATTAACACACCACGTAAAGCCACGTAATAATACGTAATTAGGAACATAAAAAAAACAGGCCACAACATGCATAACATCAGTAAACATAACCACTAAAACATCCCAGGTCCTAGTCTTAAGATTTCATCTTCCCAAAATTTCAGAAATATTTCTAAGGCATTTAGGCACATGGACACTATTCGGGCGCATGAACACTATTTGAGCGCATGGACACTTAGGCGCATAGGGAAACTTGGGCGCATGGGGAAAACTTAGGCGCATGACCAAGCACAGGCGCATGGGCGGACACTTAGGCGCATAGGCACATGGGCAGTTGGGCGCATGGGGAAACTTAGGCGCATGGGCAAAATCCTAGGCGCATGAACACTATGTTGGTCACATGGGTAACTGTTCTGTTCGGCCTACACTAATTTCAGACCCCAATCATCATCTTAACATGTTCTTACTCATTCTAACAATGTAAACACCTAAAACAGGCATATAAATATGAAACTTAACCAAAGCACACACAAACATACATACACTCGCATAAACATGGGCACAAGCATACGGTTCACATACCGAACGTTATAAAAAGTTAGTTACATACATTTTTAGCCTCAAAACAAGTTTAAAATAGTAAAATCGGGGATTTATAACTCACCTGCAGCAGCCTTGAGCAAAACTCTTCCAAACTCAAAGGCACTTGGAGTTCAAACACCTAAACACACAAAGAACACACAACCGAACACACACAAACACATAAGGCTCGGTCCAAAGGCTGAAATTCCAGCTGAAACCGAACAAAACACATGAAAAACTCACCTTAAACTGATCTTCTTCTTAGTCTCTCTAAAACCGAGAGAAACTCTGTCTCTCTCTCTAAAAAGCCGATGAAATGATGGAGCAGAGGGTGTGGGTATGCCCACTTTTTATATATAATAATATTAAAATTTGTCTCTTACACAACTTTAACCCCTTAACTTGAGTTATTTTACTTTTGTTCCTTTTTACCCTTCTTTTCTTTTCTTTAATAAATTTCCGGATGTTACATGAGTCCCCCTTCTGATTATGGTGTCTAGTATTCTCGCTTAAAGTTTCATACTATGCCCTAGTAACTTAATCCCTCTATAATTTATGCAACATAGTATGTCTTCTTTGTTCTTATAAAGCAGGACAATTACACAGTCATCCACATATTACCAGATTTAAACAAGATGGTTAATCAATATGTTAAATTATCAAGCTTAAAACTATGTTGTAATTTTGGTTATTAAT
This sequence comes from Flaveria ramosissima, assembly GCA_025215565.1. NCBI lineage: Eukaryota > Viridiplantae > Streptophyta > Magnoliopsida > Asterales > Asteraceae > Flaveria > Flaveria ramosissima. The sequence goes on from CM046045.1 coordinate 57,603,688, forward strand.
CATAGGCAAATTAGATTTTAATAATCCAAATTATTGCCTATTGGCAGGTAATAATCTAAGCTATCAGTTTGGCCGATAATGATATTAACTTTAATTTTGCCAATAACAATCCTAGTGCCAAAATATTCATTGCTTTACACTTGATTTCACTCGAATATCATTCCATTTCGGTGTATGTTTCCCTGTTTCATTCGCATCATCATCGTCAGCGAAATCGAGTGGATTTCAATTGTAAATCAACTAATGATTATGCTACTAGTTGCGCTTAGCAACAAAAACAAAAGTTAGGATTAACATCTACTAAACTAATAATATGGATTATTACCGGTCAATAGGTTGACGTTTGAATTATTAAAATCCAATTTGTGTTATTTATGCATAATAAAATTTAGGCTCTTATTTTTATAAGTGTTCGAGTCTTTGAGGTCAAGGGTTGAGTTGTGCCTGTGGCAAATTAATGTAAATTAATATGGTGTAGATTAGAACTAGATTAAATGAATGTTTGTGAGTTGTTCTAAAAATGTATGTCTTTAAAACACTATGCTCAAATGATTATGCATTTCTTGTGGTTCACAACAAACACAACTCCATACGTATTTAAATTATCATAAAATATTTGCTATGTTTGTGTAAAACAAATATCACATAGTTCATACTATATATAAAATTACTACAACATAAACTTGTGTTATAAGATACAATACTATACTATACAAGTATACCACATGGGGATGATTTTGTGAAATGATCTAATGATTCAAGTCTATACAAACTTCAAAATCTATACTCTTTTATAACCTACTACGAAGTAATGAAGCCATCATGATAGAACATCCAACGGTTGAGCCTCTCGAGCGACCTTGATGAAGACATCCTCTAAAGTTGTGTCTGCAAGCCCCCAAGCCCGCACTTGGAACCTACTTTTAGCAGTTTCAACTGCACGAAAAACATCTGCTATTTTGATGTCCTCTTTTGGCAACTCAAATTTCAGTGTCCCAGATATTTGGTATATTTTATTAGCCTTCGGTGAGAGACCTTTTACAAGGTTTTCTACATCTGCCTCATGATTTGAGGATGTTGTCATTGTGAACACGTATGAACCTCCGTATCTACCTTTCAACTATCCTCAGTTGAAATTATAAAAAGAGAGATAATAAGTTATGATGATGAAAAAAAAAGAGAGCATGCACTTAGTGATGGTGGATTGGATGGGTAAGATTAAAATAGGTCCTTTTTCAAATCCTAGTCACAATAGTTTTCCTTAGGTTGGCCAACCCACAAACGCGTTTGAACCAAATCCGCTTATAAAAGGACTACTTGAACCAAATCCAAATTGGGTAAACAAGTTTGATTGATACTTGAACCTTAATAAGTAATGTAATCAAACCGAGCTGAGTTTTGCTCGGCTAAAAAAACGAGCAAAGCTTGAGCTTTAAGTTGCATCTCGATTTAAAAGTTGAGCTGAGCTGAGCCACAGGGGTTTAGAAATTAAGTTGAACTTGAGCTGGTCATAGCTCGAGCTCAGTTTGACTCATGAACAACCCTAGTAACGGGTAATTTTCAAATGGTGGTCAAATTGGTTTTTGTTAGGTTGACCAACACAAATCTTATCCATTTTTGAATTTTATATATGTAATGTACTAAAGAGGATTACAAATACTGTATTATAACAAAATAATCTAACATTTTTCGATTTAAGTGAATAGAAGATTCTTAGCATTTGAATACCCTCACAACCAGCTCGGCCCATTTGACCCGTTTATTTTAGTTAAATCCTTTAACTAAAACAATATTACCCGTAACCCAAATTAACCCATTTAAATATGAATCGGTCACGTCTAGTAGCATTGACCAATTATATGTGGGATTCAACTCATCCCAAGACAATAGATTATTGCTATATGCATATTTCGTTTTCCTTGAGGATATTGGGAAATCAAAGTTGGGATTGTATATACAAATGACATTTATTAATACCTCTTTGGGATTTCCAACACATTGCAAGCTTCCATCCACAAAAATGCCTAACCGATCACATAAATGCTCCGCTTCCTCCATAGAATGTGCTGAAACGTTACATTAGCCAACTGTTAATGTTCATTATAAGTGAATAATGCTTGAATGATCTTCTCAATGCAAGACAAGTTCTTTAAAAGTGCATCCTCTTTGTTCCAAAAAATAAAGCTGGTCATTGTTTCTTACATATCAAAAAAGGCCGCTCAAGTTGGGTTGACCCGCTAACATTTTTATGTCCATTTTGGATAAATAAATTCGCAGAGTATTATTAAAATAATATCTAAGTCATCGAATAAACGATTATAGATGTTGCATGTATTAAAACTAGACTTGAACACTTCCTACAGTTTTCATTTTGCTATTTTTTTTGCCATTTGAGATAAAAAACAACTGAAACCGGTCCATTTGTTGTACTTGTCACCTACAGTGCTTCACCATATAAATAAGGAAAATCAGTTAGAGAATTACTAGTGAGAATAATTGCACGATTTTGTTTAGCCCGTTTGACCACATTCCATAAATTGTTTCTTGAAGCTGGGTCCAATCCGGTACTTGGCTCATCCATATACACAACCTAGGTATTAAGTAGCAAGGCACGTGAGAGGATAGTTAAAAAGGCAATTCAATACATGGACAGTAGACATACCTTGGGGTCTCCAATCAATGAAATAGCAACACTAAGCCTCCTTTTCATGCCTCCACTGTACTTTCCAGCTTGCTTGTCAGCGACCCCACCGTTGAAGAGATTTACGCTTTTAAGAGATTCTTCGACTGCCTGAAATTAAAACATTTAGAAATGAATAAGTTTGAGAACCAAAAAAGACCAATAAAGATCATGGCAGGTAGAGGTTGCTCTTTGAAACGTTTTACTTATGGGTTGTGTTTTACCTTGAATGAGCCAAATCAAAAAAATTAGCTAAAAGTAGAATTAAATATTAAACCTCCAAATAGGTTTATTAAAAATTTTGATAACTATCGTCATAGTAGTATTTTTCTAACAAAAATAATAAGAATTTACAAAAAATAAAATAAAATATGGACAGATGTGTTTAGTGTCAACGTGACCAAACCAAAGTGAAAATGAGCCCTTTCAATCCACAACCATTTTAACATGTCACCCGACCAGTCTTCTAGAAAGAATTTGTGAGAAAGTAATGCCAACGTACTTGTTTCAAGGCGGAACCTTTGAGGTTCTTAAGTCTTCCATAGAAAAGAAGATGCTCCCTACCAGTTAGAGTTTCCCATAGCAAGCTAGATACACCAGTTATTGATAATTGACAAGTAAAACAACTATTTTAACCAACATAATTAGTGAATGTTAAGAACTTCCAGAGGAATCTTGATGCTTACTCATGCTGAGGACATACACCCATGTTTGTATAAATCTGATCCATGTTGGTTCTTATATCCAGACCCTGAACATATGCTGTGCCAGAGCTTGGCTTAATGAGCCCAATCATCTGTCAACACCAACATTCTTTTCTTAGTTTCAATTTTCCGAAAAAGGGAGCAAAACAAAACAACACATTCCAAAAGAAACAACTGAAACATTGAGGTCGCAATTTCAACTCATTTACTTTTGAATAGGTCTGAGTCGGGGGTCTCTTCGGAAGCGGTCTCTCTATCTTCCAAGATAGAGGAAAGACTCGTCACCAACCACCCCTCCCAGACCCTGCTCTTGAGTGGGATTTACTGGGTATGTTTGTTTGTTTGTTTTACTTTTGAATAGGTCAATTGGGGTTATGTTTAACCCTAAATTGTGAAATAAAAAGTTGCTAAAAGCGTAACGGCTCAAATGCCACCCTAAGGATGTTTATAATACTTTCAGCATCCTGAATAGTTTAATTAAAAATAAATCAGTAATATTACAATTACATATTTGTAGCATTTGGCAAAAAATGTGCGTGGGACAACCCAACCTGACCCAACCCGATATACTAAAGTCTAAAAACAACTAAAAAATGTAGTCCAATGTTCCAGGAACAAATGAGACAAAAAAACTAAGGATTAAGTTTATCCATAGATAACAGAATATGCATCTATCAGTTTAGAATTTTAACTCGAAAAAAATCTTGTGAATTAAGATGGTTTTAAACTGACCATATTAATGAAGGAAGTTTTGCCAGCACCATTTGGCCCAAGCATACCAAAGCACTCTCCTTGAGATAATGCAAGTGACAACCCTTTAACTGCAAATTTCTCAGGGTTTCCATCCCTTCCTGGATACACCTTTTTCAGGTTATCACAGACAATTGCGTGGTTCGCGTCTTGTCCTTGTAGGGACTGCTCCACTCTCTCTCTCTGTTAGGACATGAAACAATGAAGATTAGATAAAAACTTGACAGAAGGGGTGTTAACAACATGCAATCCAGGTTGGGTAACGATGTCCAAACAGATAAGGTTGTACCATCCCATCAACACTTTTTTGTCCATTTTTTCTATAAAATTCTAATTAATTAATGGCAACAGAACTATCTAAACAATGTTAATATAATTATCTAATTTAGTAATGAAGTGATTTAAAATGCTCTGTGCATTTAAAAACACTTTGGGTGACTTTTGAGGCATTTGCTCGGTCAAACTGTTTGCATTTGGCTAACTTTTAACTATTTAGCCATGTGACATGTTACAAATTGTCATACAAAGATTATTTAAAGCATATATAGAATGGTTGTATATTTCAGGTCTTCTATACATTATACCGACTTTGTATAAACAGAGGGGAATCCACCTCTAAGTTAAACCATAAGGCCCATTCGGCTATAACATAAACAAGTAGGTGACGTATAATCTAAAACTCCCTCTCAAGTTGAAGTGTAGATATGTTAATCTTCCCTAACTTGTAACAAGTATCACTTGAAAAAAGATTTACGTAAAGCATCAAATGGGTACCTAGGAAGCAACTAGGATATCCACAGACTTAAGAGGGTAGGCTCTAACATGTAATCAGCGATAATTCAAAGTATATCCTGAATAGTTTTGTATTTCATGTCTTTTTTACAATATACAGACTCGCTTATATATAGAAGGGTTTTTGCGCTATAAAAATATACAAATAAGTGTTATATGATCTAACAGAAATTAACAACACAAATTGACTAATATTTTAGATATATGGTTTAGAACAGCCTTCTACCCATAGTTATATGTGACCAAACTGGTGTGATATACAAAAAGTTCAATTTATAAGATATGGAAGACATATACTACAGGCATTGTTTTAAAAATAAAAGAATAAAAACATAGTTTTCATCATTGTCGTAACTAAAGGAAAATATACACTTGGAATCATTTTATGAGAAGCTATGGCAACTCACTGTATGTTCCATAAGAAATAAATGACAAATCCACCTACTCTGTCAGTGGAAACTATCCAATGAATATACATCACTATCCTATGCATAACACTATAACAGGTTGAAACAAGTCATTTTCTAGCACGGGGTGAGTTGACATGCAAACAAAATTTTGTCCATTTCAATAGATACTTAATGAGTGAATTCAAAATTATATAATCACAATAAACATCTAAACCTCAGAACATAATGACTAAGGAGGTTGTATCATGTATTTATTAGAAACAGATCTTGAATGACTTTCAACCGTTCGAGATATAACTGCGTTGCAATCAGACTGGGCCAAAATTACCACCTATGATTTTGTACTTAAAATACTATATAAAATTTCTAAATGACCAAAGTTGTATTACTTGCCTCTTGGACTACATCAGGTTTCTCCAGTTCCACATATACTTTTGAACCCTGCCTTTGTAAACTGGGTTTCCTGAATGATGTTGAATGTTTCTTCTTGAACTTCTCCAAGAAAAGAAGTGGACTTTTTCGGGTGCCACTTCCTGATGTTACTACCTGGTCAATATAATATGCGATGAAGAATACCAACAACCATTCCACAGCCATGATTATTAACACATTACGCATCTCATTATTGTTGTCACTTAAATCTCCCCATCTCATTCCATCAGTCCCCATATAATTTCCAGTAAAAGCATACTGTGAAAATTCATATAATCCAGCGTATAGAGAAAACCCTGGATATAACTCCATCAAAACAATCCAAACTCCTACAAAAGAAAGTAGGAATATTTAAACAAAAAGTAAATCAAACAGGCAAAATAAGTTTTTTTATTAAAATGAAAATTGGTCTTGTTGGATAAACAGGTAAAGGGTGCCCAAAGTTGAGTTCTAGAGCATACAACCTTGAACCTCCTTACTACTTTATGCAAAAATTTAACTATTATTGTGATAATATTGTTTTTGTAATCATAACTAATGTCATAATTATCTGTAAACCATAAATAGAATGTGTTTGCACGTCGACCCAACCCGTCCAGTACTAACATTTGACCTGTTTTAACTCATTACCAAACCCACCAGAACCACCCATGTTCCTCACCTCTATAGAATACCATATATAGCTCTCAAATGCTAATGTTAGTATACATGCTTCAGCAACATTTGTGCTGAATGATATGAACAGAACTACATTATTAGCATCTTTACTTACTTGAAAATGATTCATCTTGAAGGAAGAATTGAAAGAAGAAACCTCCCAAAAGACCAGTTGCAAAGACAGTAATGTACCCCACAACTGTCATAAACATATGCATACAAGTCATAATTACAAGAAATTGAACTAGTCCAAAATATATGAAAATATGACAACAAACCTGCAGCAGTCTTCACATTAGAAAAAAGTGCAGCCACTAGAAACGCCATAGACATTTGTAAGTTTATGTAGATGAAATAAAATACAAATTGGATGCTGTAATCATTCAATGTAAAGAACTTCAACCCTGAAATTATTATATGAAATTAGATAAGCAGTTTACAAAATGGAGAAGGGTAGGAGATTAATTCAGCTTTCTTTTAAGTTATACCTACAGCAGAGCCAAATACCACAAAACAGAACATATACACCAAAGATATGGCAAGAAAGTATGCATAAGAAATCATCCAATAAGGACCGTCCCCTAGCCCATGCATTTTCATCATGATCCTTAAGTTTTGTTGCTTCTCATACACCAGAGCTGTTAATACAATCTTCAACAAATACAGTAATTAGAAAACACTATTTGTTAACACTTAAATTCAATATAACTTTGAATCTTTATTATTTTACTAACAGGGAATAGCTGCAAAATGACCCATGTAAAGAACAAAGGTCCAAGGAGAGAAGAAAAATCAAGCCTGATTTCAGTTTCAGGTTTGGGCATCTCTTTTACAAAGTCAAACAGCATTTGTGTAGAAGGCCCAAGCAATAGTTGTAGGAAAGCATTTGACACCTGTAAGCATAGATGTTTGAAATGTTAGTATTTGCATTGTGGATTTTTTTATAGAAAAACCAGTTAATTCTATTTGAGATAGCCAACAAAAGAAATCCACAATTTAATGTCATCGGATTATGAGAAACAAGTAATATGTTCAAATTCAATAAAAAATAACTTCTTTTAAATGTAGACCAGGTTTTTGCTGATACTTGAAATGAGAATCATTATCTGTCTAAGACATAAATAGTTCTTGTTTACAACAAAAATTATACACATGCTACAAATTTAGAATGTGTACCAAATTTATTGAGCGAGGAACCCGTACAATTCCTGTAGGACCATTTCCTGTATCATTCTTGTAGGTAGAGTTGTACCATACTGTCACATTATAATTATTGGTATCCGAATTCAAGAAATCATAACCTATGGAAAAGAATAAAAATAGAATTAAAAACAAAGCTTAATAATGAAGAAATAGTAAAGGCTAAGAACCTTTATGTTAAAATTGTTAAAATAAAAGGTTCAAATCAAAGCTTAAATGATATAATGATTAGCATCAAAGCATGGATCATTTACTTAGTTAGAATATGTTTGGACTATCCAACCTGCTAATATCTCATTGATTTTCTCCTCGGGGTTTCCCTTTCTGTATCCCGCATATAACTCATTGTTAATATCAGCGGAGCTGTTGCGCCATAAATTTAGACCTTGAACACATCTAATTTCTACAAATTAAAAAAAAACAAGATAATTACAAGATTACCATTCCATGAGAGTCTGAACCATAAAACTGTTTTGATTAACTTCAACATGTTTACTACAAAATTCTAGGTTCTAAAATCATCCAACAGAAGTTACAAATATCTAGAGAAATCAAACCTTTCTCCACATCCAATGATGCTATTGGGACCGATATAGAAAACGTGGAGTTGGCTCCACACTGAGATTGAACATAGTATATAGGAAGACTAGAGAAGAAAGCCGGATCAAGAAAGTTTGATATCTCAGTCATTGAAGCTGACCCCTGATATATTTTAAACATCACAAATCTCAATGTAACTTCATCACATAAATGATAAATCTGAAAGCTTAAGGTTGCAAAATCACAATAACTAACCAATACAAGACCATCCAGGCCATTGGATGAATTAAAATTGGATGAACTGGGGAACATATTTCTACCCAAACCTGTCAAATACGCACACAAAGCATAAAATCATTCAAATACTGTATATGAAATGATAGAAATTAGGTCATGTGATGGATAAAAATGGACATACTCTCTCCAAGAGATTGATTATTCCCAGTCATTAACACAACTGTAGGACATGAATTTGTAGCTCTACATGAATCACTAGGCAAATCACCAAACGAATCAAAATCAGTTCTCACTGCGCGAAACTGCGGAGCAGGTAACTGCAATATCGGAGGCCATTCAGGCGGATTAGGAATCGAACAGGTGGCCACTTGATCCAAATCTGAGTACTGAATGCCGCACACTCTCTCGCATTGACCATCCCCATCTTGATCAATACAAGTGCAGCCGCATTTATTCGAAGGTTTATCGAGTTCATTGTTGATCACTGTTTGCAGTAACACAAGCAACAAACAGAGAACGATTGGGAACAATATGAGTCGGAGATTCGTCCTGAAATTCCTACTCTGATTTGAATGAACAAAACAACGATTTTAACATGTCAAAATCGAGCATCCACAACGACATGAAATCGAAACGAAAACGCATAAAACGAACCTGAAAAGTCAAATTCTTCCGGAACAAAGCGTTAGCCTGAGTCCAGAAGCTAGAGGAACCGTTGGTTGAATCCGCCATTGTTGCACCTCACAGTATCTACACTTTCTCTCTCACACACTAACACGTAAAACGCACAGTGGCTGTGATGAGATCGTGACCGTTGAAATTGGAATCTGGCGCCAAAAGAATAATATTGCAGAAGAATTTAGAGAGATGGAGGAAGGTGAATGGAGTTTGCTTTGAGTGTTCTACAGATGCTTTTCTTTCGTATTATTATAGCTAGCGATCTTACGGGTTCTGCTAAAATGACGCCTTTGTCCTTGTGCGATTAATTTATTTAGTTAACGCTTTGGTTAATTGACATATATACCCTTTTATACTCCGTGTTTACGTTACGACGTACGACCTATTGGGTTTGCTTTGACTTTTTAGAGCCACGTAATTGGTGACGTTATAAAAAATTAAAAACCGATCATATGCGCATTAACCAATGTTTTGATTTTTGAAGGTAGTATCGTTTCAGCCGGTCCGACCATCCCGCCGAGAATCATAGGGGGTTGATCCAAGCAGCCCAGTTTGTTTCTATTGGTTCGATCAGTCGGTTCGTCGGTGTTCGGTAGCCGGACCAGAAACAGGATCCGGGGTTGGACCGGATTTTATGTTTTCATTTTTTAAATTTTTGGATTTTAATGGGTTAATGGGTGAGTTGAACAATATATTGGAATGTTGTTGAGTTTTATATATAGGGTAGGGTTATAATAAAAATAAAAATGGTATATAATCTAAAAAGTCTTAAAAGGATTGTAAATTTGACATGTATCCTTCTATTGCTCTAAAAAGAGAGCATTTTGATTATTGTGTTAAATAAATAAGCTTATTGTATCATATATTTTATATAATTTATTAGGTGTATTTATCATTGTATTTTACTTTTTAGATCATTTTGTGTTATTATTGTCCTTGTTTCTATAGATTATATAAACTTGTTATCTATCAATATGTTTTACAATCAAAAGGGCACAATAATATACTTTCACTAATATAGTTATCAAAACTCATAGTGTTGAAAATAACACAATGTGTTATTTTTGTCATTATTTTTATACATTATGTTATTATCTATCATTTTGTTTTACAATTAGAAATACACAATGATTTTATTTAACAAATGTATTTTTCATAACTTTTAGTGTTTAACATTACATAATAACGATCAAAAAACACAATGAGACATTGTTTTATTTTGTCTTTATTTTTAATGTATTAGATTAATTAGTCATTAATTTATTATTGTGTTTTACATATTAAAGATACACAACAATGTTATTCCATCATTATACTTTTTTAAAATTTATTCTTTACAAGAAACATAATAGTATTTAGAAAAACATAATAACTAACAAAATGACACAATTAACTGCACTAAAAGAAACAATAACGATATATGAGCTTAAAACCGTAAAAAAATTATTAAAATTTTATATAATAATGTTGTACTCGTTTTAATGATGAACAAACACTAGTTTTTATGGTGTAATTTTTATAAAACAATAATATCTTACATAAAAGTTATGAATGTTTAAAAAAATGAGGACATTTGCAAATAATCAACAATAGTGGTACTAGAGATACTGGTTTACCTAGATGATTTTGATCGATGATTCTTTGTTTGTTGTGATGTTATGATTGTATATGTTACTATCATGCATTTGACATTATTTTGTGCTTTCTCTTTTGTTTAATCCATAACAGAAGTTAATATATGACACCTAACACTCGAAATACCACTGGTGCTAGAGGTACTGGTTCACTACCATGACCGAAGAGTAAGTGTAACATCTCGTATTTTTCGTTAATTAACGTCGTTTATTATTGTAAGGACCATTGTTGCCAAATATGAAATTTATGGGTTGCTTATGCTTATTTACTAGTTTGTCTTTAATTCTTTAAAAGTTAATAGTTAAATTATGAAATTAAACATAATAGTAAGTAATAAAAATTTACTAATAACAATAATAATGATACTATTATTAATAATAATAATAATAATAATAATAAATAAATAAATAAATAAATAAATAATAATAATAATAATAATAATAATAATAATAATAATAATAATAACAATAATAACAATAACAATAATAACAATAACAATAACAATAATAACAATAACAATAATAATAATAATAAAATTAATAATAATAATAATAATAATAATAATAATAATAATAATAATAATAATAATAATAATAATAATAATAATAATAATAATAATAATAACATTTATAAAAATTTATAAGAGTTATTAAACTTAAAAAATATCTAAAACTTAAATTAAGAAAGTTAAGGGGTTGGTTTGTCAATTTTATAAACTTTAAATGGAAGTTTTAGCATAAAATAATAGGAATTCAAAGTTGAGGGACCAATTGTGTAAATTACCAAAACTCAAATCATTTTTCCCTCTACACCGTATTTCTGGCGACCAACTCCGGTGGAGCTCCGGCGAGTCCCAAAACCCACGAAAACATACGGTTTTAACACCCAAACCGACCCAAATCGTTTCATTCACATGTTTCGAACTTAAATGAACATCTTAATTGTGATTAAAACACCGGTTACTACTCGAATCATCGTGTAACCGATGACACCAATCGATTGAGCCGTTCGGCATTGAAGACACAATAATAATTCAATTAATCAAGCATAGACAATCTTTTAGCTATCCCTAATTTATCTACACTCTCAATTTCACCTGAAACAAACTCAAACATCGAATTCGATCATCCCTTCATCACGAATCTGCTGCATCATCGAAACCCACTTCTCAAATGATTTAAACCGAATTAACAGAGGGCTTTGCATCAAGATCATCATCCGAAGCTATCCATGGAGTTAATTTGATTATCTCCCTTGATTTCTCACAAATCGAATTCAATATAGCCGCGGTTTGTTCTTCGTCGTGTTCATCTCGAATCCATCTTCAACCGGGTAATTAAATACATTTATAAACTTGATTTCACTTGGGAAACAAAAGCGCCAAACTTAATTCGGTTGATAACATCGTTTTGGTGTTCAATTTGGATTGAATTGAAACTAGGGTTCATTAAATTTGGGGATTGTTTAGTAACTTTGTTTTTAACATTTAAGGACCGAAACCTAACGCGGCTAAGGCCTTGGTTCACTGGTAACATACACATCCCCTGAACAGGAGGTCCCCGGTTCGAATCCGGGGAACCTCATGTTTTTATTCTTTAAAGTTTTGGCCTCCCAAACTAATTCTAGAAATTTTAAAAAATTATAAATAGTCATTTTATAAAAACTATTTATCTTAAAATACTTTTAATTATTTTATGTAAATTATTTTCTTAAAAAGAAATACTTTTATACTTTTATTAAATATTCAAAGAAAAATATAAATAGCTTATTTTTATAAAAACAAGACTCTAGATAATATTTTTTTTCCACAAATATTATTATTTCAAACGTTTTCTTTAAATTAGTGCTTAAATTGTGTTTATTAAACTTTATTTAATCTTTATATATATACAAATCATTATAAATGTTATAGTTTTATATGTATAATTTTATATAAAATGTAACATATTCTCTTTGATTCCAATAAATATATTTGGTTCTTTTTTTTAAAAAAATAATTATTTGACGAGCCCCAAATATCAAATTTAACCCTAGTCCTCAAATTAATTCGTTAAACTTATTATTGGACGTTAATTATTGTAATTAAATTTATTTAGGTACCTTGTGAAGGTTTACGTTGGAACGACGTTTATTATTCCTATTAATCTCCAATTATATACTTATTGATCATGTGAGTTTTCTTGCCCCTTTTTATATTATTTCACACTATTTTGGGGTGAAACATGTTAAACTTATTAACTTACACTTCTAAACGTTTTATACTTGTAATGCACTTGCAATTCATACTTATGTTTTGTCATGGTTATTTGTGTTATTCTGAGCTTTATATGATATACATTATATGCTGACAATTATTAACTATTGCTAGCCTGACGACGTCATAGATCTATGGTCCTGACAAGCCTATTTGGTGCTAAAGTCGATGTATTGCCGGCTCCTGATGACGTATGACTTGTTCATCATGGGAACCAAGCACACTTAGCCAATCGTTATAAACTTGTAATCTTAATCTTAGTCGAGGTTTGATGTAGCTATATGTGTTCTATAAACTTGCATAACTCATAACCTTTGATCATGAATTGCTACTTGTAACTTTTTTATATATTTATGTATATTAAACCCTTGGAAACTCACCAGCTTTTATAGTTGACCTTTATTTTTAACATGTTTCAGGAAATGCTCAAGTTTGAAGTCATCTTTTGAAGTTCTCACAAATCTAGGATTTGGACCTAGAATAAAGAATAAAATGTCTTGGATTATTTCATCTTATGTTATGTTTGTTTTTCCTATTTGAGACTTATGTTTGTAATTTACATTTGAAACTTATGATAATAATATTTGGATTAAATGATAGCGTTTGTGTGGCTGTGAACAATCTTAACCCTCACATCTCGACGGTTCCACCGTCAAGGTTGGGGTGTGATAGATTGGTATCAGAGCCCATAACTATAGGGATTTAGGTTATTAGAAATGGTGACCTAGACTATAGTTTATGCATGAACCTTATAGAATAATATTTATACCTTGTAAATATATATTGTTTACATGCTACATGATGCTATGCCTTCTTATGTGCAATTTGATGTCTTAGTATAGGTTTGCCTTGTAATTTGTTAAACTTTGATGCTTGTCTCCCCTAAACTTATCCTTGAATCTTTAATTCCCCCCGACAAATAAAACTTCTTAAACTTATTTTCGACGACACGTGGGTTCGTACGCCTTATATCTATAGTTTAAATCTTTAGACTTTATGTCTAATATATATAAATCTCATCAAGGTTTTGATTCCATGAACCTAAGAAATATTGTGTGACACATAGACACATGTATTCTGGATTTCCTGGCAAAAAGCCTTCGGGCTAAGGTAAGCATTTCGCATAAATCCTACGGGACTAGTTATGCTTACCTGGGAATTTCTGGAATGAGTGATATACTATGGTCAACATATACAAGTTTCTAATACAAATGGGTCAATTTACCTTGACGTGTCAACGTTTCCAAATGGTAATGCGTTACCAAATGTAATCATTCCATGTGCGTTACAACTCTTGATTTATCCTTGTTTAAATTACTGTCATTTTATATCCACATTCCCGTGACTAACTCATTTTGTATCCAACATATCTCGTCACCATGGAAAGCGTGGAAGTTCCGACCGTAAGCTAGGCCCCATGATTGCACGTCAAATGGCTGCCATCATCCCAACCATGGTTGCTGAACTCAATAGCACCATGATGACCAACGCTAGCAACAACAACAATGACAATGGTCAAGGGGAAAATAGTGCGAATCAAGGGTGCAACAATCAAACCTGCACTTTCAAGCACTTTAGTTCATGCAAGCCCACTAGTTATAGTGGCAAGGAAGGAGCCACTGGTCTTCTCGAGTGGTTTGAAAGTATGGAGAATACGTTCATCAACTGTGAGTGTCCCGAGGCACTAAAGGTTCGTTATGCCACTAGTATGCTCCAACAAAGGGCACTTACTTGGTGGAATAGCGAGAAAAGGAACCGTGATGCTGAAGCTGTGTTAGCACTCACTTGGGAAGAGTTCAAGAACATAGCCATCACGAAGTTCTGCCCGAGGAGTGAACTACAAAAACTGGAGGAGGAATTTTGGAACTTGAAACAAGATGGTGGTGACCATTTGGCCTACTCAACTAGGCATCACGAGTTGAGCATACTGTTTCCTCATATGGTCGACATCATCTCCCGCAACATTGAGAAGTTTATCAAAGGGGTACCACCCCAAATTCAAGATGCTGTGGTGGGTAGTCAACCCACGACTTTTGAGGAAGCCCTCACTATCACCGCTCAACTCACCGAGAATCATATACGAGCGGGCACCATGTCTGTGAAAGGTGCTAAGAAGGTGGAGAAGATGGTTACTGAAGTTGTTAAGGAGACCAAAGCTGAACCGTCCTACAACAATAACAATAACAGGAAGCGCAAGTTCACACCGGCACGCAACTATGCTATGGCTGCACCCAAACTACCGCAAAGACAACTTGTACCTGTGGCTGCACCTTTGGCTCAAGTGCATGTGGCTAGGGCCTATGCTGGTCCTCAACCTATGTGCAACATCTGTAGGTACCATCATCCGGGGAACGCCCCGTGCCGTATTTGTACCTTGTGCGGTAAATATGGACACCTGGTGGCGACTTTTCACCGTGCACCTAATAACATCGCGATGGTCACGAATCGTGTTTTCTACAATTGTGGAGAACCTGGTCACTTCCGCCCACAATGTCCTCGTCTTGTGGGTAATGTTCCATAATCCTGAGGACGTGCTTTCAACATCAACGCAAACAAAGCACAAGCAAACAATGATATGGTGAACGGTACGTTTACCCAACCCCAACTTTTATGATCTAATTCTTTTGATGCTACCTGTATCGTTAAATACCTTTAAAGCTGAACAGGTATGTTCCTTATTAATAATACTTATGCCTACGTTCTATTTAATTCTAGCGCCGATAAGAGTTTTGTCTCGTTAGAGTTTGAATCCGTTCTTGCTAAGCCACATATGAAACTAAAAAGACCTCTCACCGTTATAGTCGCCGATGGAGAACCGATCACCGTTGATATCGTTATTCGTGATTGTATCTTGAGTCTCGACACACATGATTTCTTTATTGATCTTATTCCTATGAAACTTGGAAGCTTTGACGTCATCATTGGTATGGATTGGTTAGCCAAACACCATGCCGAGATCATTTGTTTCGAGAAGTGTATTCGTATCCCTTTTGGGGATACATTGAAAGTATTCGGTGAAAAATCCTCCAAAGGGCTCAAACTCATATCGTGCACTCAAGCCCGAAAATGCTTAAGCAAGAACTATATGGCTTTTTGGCTTACGTGGTCAACAAGAAAGTCAAAGGGAAAGATCTGAAAGACGTCCCAATTGTACGAGACTTTCCTGAAGTATTTCCTGATGACCTTACTGGTTTACCTCCCGTGCGTGAAGTCGAGTTTAAAATCGATTAGATTCCGGGAGCGAACCCCGTGGCTAAGTCACCATATCGACTTGCACCATCGGAAATGCAAGAGCTATCTAGTCAACTTCAAGAACTATCCGAGAAGGGTTTTATTCGTCCTAGCTCTTTGCCTTGGGGTGCACCTGTTCTGTTCGAGAAGAAGAAAGATGGGTCGTTTCGTATGTGCATCGACTACCGTGAACTTAACAAGCTTACCATCAAGAACCGCTATCCTCTTCCTCGTATCGATGATCTGTTTGACCAACTTCAAGGAGCTGCCATATTCTCGAAGATTGACTTACGTTCTGGTTATCATCAACTACAAGTTCACGACGATGATATCCCAAAGACTGCGTTTCGTACTCGTTATGGGCACTATGAGTTCATGGTTATGCATTTTGGTCTAACAAATGCTCCTGTTGTCTTCGTGGATCTTATGAACCGAGTATGCAAGCCTTATCTAGATAAGTTCGTGATCGTCTTCATCGATGATATACTTATCTATTCCAAGTCCAATGCCGAACATGAAGTTCATCTGCGACAAGTTCTTGAGTTGTTGAAGAAAGAACAATTGTACGCGAAGTTCTCGAAGTGCGAATTTTGGCTTGAGGAAGTTCAATTTCTACGACACGTGGTGAATAGCCAAGGAATTCACGTTGACCCTGCAAAGGTGGAAGCTGTGAAGAATTGGTGTGTTCCTACAACTCCAACCGAAGATCGTTCTTTTCTTGGTCTTGCTAGTTATTACTGGTGATTCATTGCCAAATTTTCGAGGATCGCGAAGCCGCTTACCTCTTTGACACAAAAGAATAAACCATTTGAGTGGGGGTCCGAGCAAGAGGAAGCCTTTGAAGCGTTACAGCACAAGTTGTGCAATGCTCCTATCTTGACCCTACCCGATGCTAATGACGATTTCACCGTGTATTGTGATGCATCTAAACAAGGCGTTGGTTGTGTTCTCATGCAACGAGGAAAGGTCATATGTCACATCCCCGCTAAAAGCGGAAACACGGGGATGTAACGAGACGAGATCGTCATAACATATGGTAGACAATAGAGATGCAATATAATAAATGATGATAAAGCGTGTCATGACGACACCCGACACAAAGGAGACTTGTGTCGTGTTTAGTCAATATTCACGACAACATAGCCATAAGCATAAACATGTTAAATGATTCACATAGTCAAAGTAGTAACAATTGTAATATAATTCCCACAACCCGGGAACAAGTATCAAAAGAATGAAGTTGTTTAAATCAGACTACAACAATGTTTCAAAATGAATGTTTGTCAAATATGTTTAGTCTCAAAAATGCATCCTAGCGTCTCCACTAAGGCAGCACACCTAGATCTTCAATTAGCATTGTCACCTGAAAAGATATGCTCAAAATGGTCAACAAAATTGTTGGTGAGCTCGCAGGTTTAAATAGTAAATAAGTAATTGATGCTGTATAGTAATTGTTGTGGAATACCATGAATACAGTTATAAGTAAGCAAAATCACATGACAATGAGCTTTACAACCAAACCTAATGACGTACACACAGAATCTTGTCGGAATATATTCACCCAAGGGCCCGTTCCTGGCCACTGTTGGTACCAACTAGTATACCAACAAACAAGGGTGGGGGTGTCAACCCAGTAGTACTACCAATACCTATCTGTCGGTTCCAGCACCGAAATTAAATGGTTTTAAAGAAAGTACCACACAGCGAACTCAAGCATGTATCAGATAAGTACTCACAAATTAGTAACACATTGATTCCAAGTATGTAAATTGTATGTAAGTTGTACAACATAGAAAATGGGTGAGCATACTTTTCCCCTATGTTTGTAAATGTTTGAAGTATTGTGTAAGCATAAAAAGGGGCCACGAAACTCACTTGTTAAGTGGTAAGTATGAATGATCAAAGTTTCCAAATGTTGTATGCAGTAAAAGGTCAAATACCTATTGACAGTTATTGTTACGCATTAATGATACGTATAAAGTAAATAGTAACGTTCGGTCGGTTCGGGTTGTATTGGTTCGGTCGCGTGTAACACACACAAGCAGACACACGTATTAGATCTTATGTAGATCTAAGTACTAGAAATTGTCGCCATTGCTGATGATGTTTGTGTAAAAGTTCCATTGTTGTTAGAGAAGTATTTGGTAAATATTAGTAGTTACGAATCGGTTGTTGATAATTGTAAAATGTTAAGTTGATTTGATTTGAAATAACATTAGTAAGTTTGATAGTGGCGACTTTAACGTTGTCATTAGCAATGGCAACCGTGTCGATGTCACCTTAACATCACACGACATACACACACCACACACAAGAAGGAATTCACGCACAGCAACTTCAGTCGCACGACAGGACCAGACGCACGACTCAACACTCCATCCGCACGAATCAACCCTCATTCGTACGAATCAGCTTCATTCGTACGATTGAACCTTCATCGGTGCGACTCAGCATTCAGTCGTACCACACAGCACCCAATCGCACGACTCAACATCCATACGCGCAAATCAACCTTTATTCGTACGAATCAGCTTCATTCGTACGAATGAACCTCCATTCGTGCGACTGGCATGCAGTCGTGCGATACATGCACAATCGCACACATTCATCCGCATTGGCTCAATCGCACGCATACATTCGGTCGCATTAACTCAATCGCACGCATTCATTCATCCGCAGGACTCAATCGCACGCATACACCAGTCGCACGACTCAGTCGCACGACACACCCAGTCGCACAACTCAGTCGCACGATAGACACAGTCGCATGACCCAGTCGCACGGCTCAGTCGCACGGCAGACCCAGTCGCCAAAACAACAGAACCGCGACTGCAGAAGTGCAGAGCAGCCTTCGGCTGCTCCGTGCACGAGATTTACACCACAAGCGCTTCCAAAAACACATTTTGCACACACCCAAACAAGAAGAACACGCAGAAAGACATCACACGCACCCACACGACCTCATGTGCTCGGGTTGGCCACGAACACCCGAAACCCTAAATGGACAGCAGTAGACAAGCAAGAAAAGGGACGACCAAGGTCGTCTACCTGCAAGAATGGAGTAGACTCAGCTGTAGCCGAGGTCTTGCCGGTGAAAACGCGAAGAAATGGGACGGTTTGGTGCAAGGAGGAGGAGAAAAGTGGAGAAGAAGAAGATGAAGAGGAAGAAGGTGAAATGGAGGCTAGGGCTGGAATATGGGTATTTATACCCAATCCTAGTTTGGCAAAATGTCACATTTGGTCCCTGCACTAGCCCCCGAGTTCCCAAATTAGTTTCGGTTGAAAACGACTTTAATAGGCTAGTTATATTAATGATAAAAACGTAATTAATGATATTGGTAACTTAAAAATGGTTTTATTAATGACAATAATATTATATAAAAATGGTATATTTAGTGATAACGATGATGAAAATTGTAAAAGTTTCAAGGATTGAAACGTTAACTGTAAGAACACAAGAATAAAGACGATAAAGCAAGTATAATATCCACACAAATAGTTTATAATGAAGAGGAATGAACGAGCGAAGAAAAGTTAACGAATCAATGTTAATTGACGGACCTTTTGGTGACGGATGTCACAGTATCCCCCAGTTGAGAGAATTTCGTCCGAAATTCAACTGGAATTAGGTCCAAGAGTGTCATCCTCGAATAGATGTGGATATTTAAGTTTCATCTGGTGTTCCCGTTTCCATGTAAACTCTGGCCCTCGTTTTGAATTCCATCTCACGCGAACAATTGGTATTCTACTGCGTTTCAATTGCTTGACCTTTCGATCCATGATCTCAATGGGTTCTTCAACAAAATGAAGCTTTTCGTCAATTTTGATGTCCTCAATTGGTACGTGAAGGGATTCGTCAGCCAAACACTTCTTGAGGTTCGACACGTTGAAAGTATCATGTACACCGCTGAGTTCTTGTGGCAACCTTAATCGGTAAGCCACTGGACCGATTCTTTCTGTAATCTCGAATGGTCCTACATATCTTGGGGCTAACTTTCCTCTCTTTCCAAATCGAACGATTCCTTTCCAAGGAGAGACTTTAAGTAAAACCCGATCCCCAATGTTGAATTCTACAGGCTTCCGACAGTTGTTGGCATAGCTCTTTTGGCGATCTCTGGCAGCTTTTAGTCGGTCCTTGATTTGAAAGATCTTGTCGGTTGTTTCTTGAATGATGTCTGGGCCTGTTAACTGACTTTCACCAATCTCGGCCCAACAAACGGGTGATCTACATTTTCTTCTATACAACGCTTCGAACGGAGCACATCCAATGCTTGTATGGTAGCTGTTGTTGTAAGAGAACTCGCTCAGCGGTAGGTGAGTGTCCCAACTACCACCAAAGTCGATTACACACGCCCTCAGCATGTCTTCTAGCGTTTGTATAGTTCGTTCACTTTAACCATCTGTCTGAGGGTGATAGGTGGTACTCATATCTAATCGAGTGCACATCGCTTTCTGTAGTGTCTGCCAAAATCGTGAAGTAAATCGGCTGTCACGGTCGGATATAATCGACACCAGTACTCCGTGTCTTGTCACGACCTCCTTGATGTACAAGGTACGTACACCTCCCCATCTGGGTACCCATATACGATCCATGAAGTACTGTATACCATCATCCTTGCAACTCATTTGTTTATCCAACCCTCAGAATTCTTCTCCCGCAAGGTTTTCTTCTTTCAATGCCTCACTTTGTGTAATTTGGATCTGAGCTTTCAAATTCGTTTGAATAGTCAATCCCAATGCTCGAGCACGTAGTGGTTTCACGCGTTCTTTGCGGCTTAAAGCATCAGCCACCACGTTAGCTTTCCCTGGATGATACCGGATTTCACAATCGTAGTCACTAAGAAGCTCTACCCAACGTCGGTGACGCATATTAAGTTCCTTTTGATCCAGGATATGTTGGAGGCTTTTATGATCTGTGTAGATGATGTATTTGGTTCCATACAGGTAATGCCTCAATATCTTAAGTGCAAATACTACAGCGCCCAACTCCAAATCATGGGTTGTATAGTTCTTTTCGTGCACCTTAAGTTGTCGTGAAGCGTAGGCAATCACCTTATCCTTCTGCATTAGTACACATCCCAATCCTTGATGTGAAGCATCGCAGTATACCACAAGATCATCAGTTCCATCAGGGAGGGACAATATCGGTGCGTTGCATAACTTCTCTTTCAACGTTTGGAACGCTTGTTCTTGTGCATGTCCCCAATCAAACTTCTTGTCTTTCTGAGTCAGCAGTGTTAACGGTTGCGCGATCTTTGAAAAATTCGCGATGAAGCGACGATAGTAACCGGCCAATCCTAAGAATTGTCGTATCTCTGAAGGTGACTGGGGTGCATCTCATTTCTTCACCGCTTCGATCTTGCCGGGATCTACATGAATCCCATCCTCGTTAAACACATGACCCAAAAACTTCACTTCCCGCAACCCGAATTCACACTTTGAGAACTTGGCGAAAAGTTTCTCTTCCCGTAACAGTTCCAGTATTGCCCGAAGGTGTTCTTCAGGATCTTCTTTCGATCGGGAGTAGATAAGTATATCGTCTATGAATACAATCACAAACTTATCCAGGTAAGGTTTACACACCCGATTCATTAAGTCCATAAATACTAGTGGTGCGTTAGTCAACCCGAACGGCATGACCAAGAATTCATAGTGTCCATAACGAGTTCTGAACGTTGTTTTCGGTATGTCATCCTCGAAAACCCTTAGTTGATGATATCCAGAATGAAGGTCGATCTTGAAGAAATATGAAGCTCCTTGCAGCTGATCAAACAGATCGTCGATCCTGGGGAGAGGATATCAATTCTTCACGGTTAACTTGTTCAACTCACGGTAATCGATACACATGCGGAGCGACCCATCCTTCTTTTTGACAAATAATACCGGTGCTCCCCACGGTGAGTGACTCGGCCGAATAAAACCCTTCCTTAGTAGTTCCTATAACTGACTAGATAACTCTTGCATTTCAGATGGTGCTAACCGATATGGCGTCTTTGCTACCGGTGTAGCTCCAGGAACCAACTCTATACGTAATTCCACCTGTCGTGGAGGAGGCAAACCAGACAAGTCATCAGGAAATACATCTGGGTAGTCCCGTACCACTGGAATATCTACTAATTTCCTCTCCTCTTCCTTCTTCTCTACCACATAAGCCAGAATTGCATAGCACTGCTTTCGTAAACTTCGGCGTGCTTTCATGCAGGAGATAAGCTTTAAGTTTCTTCCTGGTCGTTCTCCTTAAATCCTGAGTACCTCCTCGTTTAACATGGGGATTCGTACTACTTTGTCCCAACAAACAATCTCAGCTCCGTGTTTCGACAACCAATCCATTCCCACAATCACGTCGAAACTTCCTAACTCAAAGGGTATCAAATCTATATCGAAGGCATGGTCCTCCGACATTATCGAGCATTTTCTAATGATTTCATCAGCCTGAACAACCCTACCATTGGCCATTTCTATAGAGTAGCTAGTTTCTAGCCTACTAGGACTCAAATCAAGCAATTGCACACACTCAGAAGATATAAAGCTATTGTCTGCTCCAGTATCAAATAATATAGATGTGAAGTGATGATTGAGTAAGTGCGTACCCGTGACAACATTCGGGTCCTGACGGGCATCATTTGCTCCAATGACAAATGCTCGTCCCCGAGCTGCATTTCCTTGATTTGCCGGGCCTTGATTTCCTGCTATGGCCATTACCTGCTGGTTGTTCCCTTGTTGGCCCGGCGCCCGATTCAGTCTGGGGCACATGTTTCTGTAGTGACAGGGCCTCCACACTCATAACAGACCCTGGCATTCCCGGCGGGGTTAACCGCGTTGACCGGTGCCACCAGATTCGGCGCTATTCTGTAGTCTCTCGCTAGATGCCCCGGGCGTTTACAGTTCACGCACACCCAGCACGACATTCTTGGGGGATGATGGAAGTTGCACCTATCACATTTTGGGTGCGGCCCAACGTACTCTCTTTTGCCCTGTGTCACGGCCACAAAATTTCTGGTTGTCTTGGCCCTTTTGTCAAATTTCCCGGCACTCGACTGGCTCGTTTCCCCAACATCCTTTCTTTTCTCTGCTCCTCTTCCCAAGACCCCTGTTCTCACCATCTCGTCTGTCAGAGCGCCAGCCTTCAAAATTGCGCTCTGGATCGTAGGAGGAGCAGCTGCTGTTACCATCGCCCAGATTTGAGGCGCAAGTCCCCAAATATACCTCTCGATTCTCTTGGATTCCGGAGTCACTAGATGTGAAACAAGTCCCCAAACCGGATGTGAGTTTTTCACACCATTTTGGGGTGAAACAGTGTCAAACTTATTAACTTACACTTGTAAACGTTTTATGCTTGTTATGCACTTGCAATTCATACTTATGTTTTTTCATGGTTATCTGTGTTATTGTGAGCTTTATATGAGATACATTATAGTTTGTCAATCATTAACTATTGCTAGCCTGGCGACGTCATAGATCTATGCGCCTGACAAGCCTATTTGGTGCTAAAGCCGATGTATTGTCGGCTCTTGATGACGTATGACTTGTTCATCATGGGAACCAAGTACACTTAGCCAATCGTTATAAACTTGTAATCTTAATCTTAGCCGAGGTTTGATTGTAGCTATATGCGTTCTATAAACTTGCATAACTCATAACCTTTGACCATGAATTGCTACTTGTAACCTTTTTATATATTTATGTATATTAAACCCTTGGATACTCACCACCTTTCATAGTTGACCTTTATTTTTAACATGTTTTAGGAAATGCCCAAGTTTGAAGTCATCTTTTGAAGTTCTCACAAATCTAGGATTTGGACCTAGAATAAAGAATAAAATGTCTTGGATTATTTCATCTTATGTTATGTTTGTTTTTCCTATTTGATACTTATGTTTGTAATTTACATTTGAAACTTTTGATAATAATATTTGGATTAAATGATAGCGTTATGTGGCTATGAACAATATTAACCCTCACATCTCGACGTTTTCGCCATCAAGGTTGGGGTGTGACAGTTAACACGATTGATATCCCAATATGTCAACTATGCTCTTAAGCAAAATGATGCCAATCAAATTGTTAGGTGTGGTAGAGGACATGGCTCTATGGGTGGTGGTTCAAGTGGTAGTACATCCATCGGTAATCCTTGTAGGGGGTTAAGCTCAGGGTTGTACTTATAAGACATTCTAAGCTTGTAATCCACGATCTTTTATGGGAACTAAAGGTCTTCTTGACATCATGAGATGGATAGAGAAGATAGAATCTATGACGGCAATCAAAAACTGTTCTACTGAAATCTATGATGGCAATCAATAACTTTCTGCTAATCAGAGAATGAAGTATGCCACGTATTCATTCCAAGATGAAGCCTTAATCTGGTGGAATTCCCAAGTCTAGAATCTAGGAGAGGATGTTGTGTTTGGTCTCTTCTGGAACCAGTTGAAGGAGATGTTGCTTAGAGAATATTTTCCATGTAATGAGCTTTAGAAGATTGAAATCGAGTTTTGGAATTGGCTATGGAAGGTGCTAAAATTAGAGCGTATACTTTCACTTTTAATGATCATGTGAGACTTGTACCTCGGATGGTTACCCTAGAGTACGTCAGAATTGAAAGATGCATTTGGTGACTGGCACCCTAGATTCGAAGCATGCTTACAGCATCAAAACCTACTATGATGTAGAGCATTGTGACATTAGCACATTATTCGACACGCGATGCTATACGAAGAGGCATGTTGGTCAAGAAAGGGGATACTGGAAAGAAACCTATGGAGATGGTTGTCGGGTCTATAAGAGGTATGTTGAGAACAAGAGGAAATGGTATGGAAATTTCAAGAACCGAGTTGGAAGTCAGAAGAATTAGAGGTTTAGATCGGGGAAGATGTATGCTACTAACCTGCCAAAACCAAAGAGGCATGTTGGCACACAACCAAAATGTAGCAAGTATAATCTTTACCATGGCGCTAACTACAATGAGAATGTGTGCTCGAGATGTAATAAGTATGGACATCAAGCTCAAAAATGTAGGTGAAATTGTTTAAGATGCCTGGGAGAACATGGAGAGAATGTTATGAATGGGGTGTTGAAGGTCATTTTAGAAGGAATCTCCCCAAACTTAAAGGTTTTAAGTGCAAGGGGAAGGGCGTCTGAGATGAATGCCAAGGAGGCATGCTAGGAACCGTTCGTTATTACTGGTGCGTTGCTCGTCAATAACCATTTCGCATCTATATTTATTTGATACCGGCGCTGATATGAGTTTTGTGTCATAAGACTTTAAACCATTACTTGGGCTTAAATCTAGTAAATTAGATAAGAAATATATTATTAAAATAGCCAATGAAAAGAAAATAAAAGCATGTGATGTCATTAGAGGGCGTTCTATGCAATTAGAAGGTCATTCCTTTAGCATCGATCTTTTACCCGTCGTGCTTGGTAGTTTTGATGTCGTGGTGAGCATAGATTGGTTGTTGAAGAATCATGAAGTGGTGGTGTGCTATGAGAAGCTTGTCTGTCTCCCTATTACGAATGGTAGAACTTTGTCTATCCAAGGAAATAAAAGGGAAGCATACTCTGAAGATTATCAATATGATAAAGGCTTGTAAATATCTACGTGAAAGATATGTGGTGTTTCTAGCCAAGGCTATGGATACTAAGTATGAATAGTGAAAGCTCGAGGATATACCCTTAGTTTGAAACTATCAAGATGTTTTCCCTAATAATCTGCCTGGATTATTCCCATTTAGACAAATTGAGTTTTGAATTGGTTTGCACACTAAGAGTTGCTCCTATCGTCCGATCACCATATCGATTAGTGCCCTCAGAATTGTAGGAGTTGTCCAAGCAATTGGAAGAATTGTTGGATAAGGGATTTATAGGACCGAGCTTCTCGTCATGGGGAGCACCAGTCTTATTGATCTCTCAAACTCACTAATACTCACTCGGATAGATGATGTAGAATCCTCTAAGAGTTGATAATAATATACTAAGTAATCAGAACACCAGAAGATAATTTTCAAGATACTTGTATATATTACTTCTCAACTCAAAGTATTACAAGACTCTTACAAGCATATTACATGAGTTACAATGAGAAACTATATATACTTACCTACAGTCGGATATACTTTGATACCAGCTGGAAACCTATGACTAAAGCAAATACTACATTGCTAAATATAAGGTATCTTAGATTAAATATTATCTAAGATTTGGTAGGCATGACATGTCCATGACTTATCTTTTGTCACCAACTAAAGTTAGTAACTGTACTAACTGAAAAGGAATGAACAGTAGAATAAAGTATGGTCAACTACATGGGCGTGGGAAAGCACCATGCAGTATCTTGCAACGGAGTGTCAGAAGGACCATACTTATGTCCATTGGTTCTTAGAAGGTTCTTCCGAAGGTTACTTGGCTTCGGAAGAACAAGTTCTTCCAAAGCCATTTATACTTAGAAAGAGGCTATGTGAAGTCACTGGATCGGTAAACATCCGAGCATTTTCTTGACGGAAGGATAAACAACAGCACCAAAAGTCAAATCAATAACACGAACTATCAAAAATTGGTTTCATTGATAAAACCTAACGATTACAAGCTCGTTACAACATAAGAATCAAGACTCTTGGCAAGGGGAGATCGAGCATGACCTCCCCTCTCATCCGGCAGCCCTAGGCCCCGGGCAGACTCCCTCCCCAAACCCTTAATCTCTCTACACATTGAAACTGGTATATATAGGCTTCGGCCCATATTAGATGCGACTGGGCCCATTCGTGCGATTGGACCATGCGTATGGTTCAATCGTACGTCTGACCCAATCGCATCTCTCAGTCGTACGACTGGCCCATTAGTAAGGCTCAGTTGCACGACTGAGGCTCATTCGCATATGCTCCTGCGAATGACCCAGTTTCATGTGTTTACAACATATCAGGTTTATTACATTAAGTCTAGACTATTCGACAAGCGACGGACACACTATATATGACTATATATGCTCCAACAAATTCCCCCTTGGACGTTGCTTGCGAATAGTAGATAACACCTCTTACAATCTTCAGTCAATCTTTGCTCTGGTTGTCAATAGAATCAAACGAAAACCATATTAGCCAACGTTGCCGATCCGTCAGGTCGCTACAATATCCCTGAAAATGAATTTAGGCACAATAGCTTTCGTTTACTTTGTAGAACACCATCACAGCATCAAGATTCCCCATATGACTGATTTTTCCAGATAATGACATGAACAGTTTTCCATTGCTTCAATCTTCACACAGGCTAACCTGATTAACATTAACACCTGCAGAAATTCCCCCTCACATTTAGCGTATCCCAATATATAAACGTTGTGCTCTCTCTTGGCGTCTTCATACGGTGTATTGGGCAAAAGGTTGAAGGTTCCAATCCACAGCTGACAATATCAAACAAATCAGCATGCATGTAGATTCTTCATCGGAAACCGGTTCACATCATCACTTTCTGATTGCGTCTTCAATCTCTCTATACATGGATTCCCCCTAAGA
This sequence comes from Flaveria ramosissima, assembly GCA_025215565.1. Lineage (NCBI taxonomy): Eukaryota > Viridiplantae > Streptophyta > Magnoliopsida > Asterales > Asteraceae > Flaveria > Flaveria ramosissima. Next base: position 57,631,389 of record CM046045.1, read on the forward strand.
ATGAGAATCCTCTCTGTGCGGATAAATATAACTTGATTGGCCCATAAATAGTCAGATGCTCCTGACTACCCCACAAAATCAGCACCAATTGCTGACATCTTCTCTCCTCTCTTTCGTGTTCCAACTTCATTCACCTATTCTGGAAGTCCGACGGATAATGGGGTATACATCAAACTTATTTGACAAAAGAATCTCAGGGTGAATGTGCTTTGCTCATCCTCAAATCTGTGCAAAAGGTAGTTCCAGTTTTTTTTTTTCTTTTTTTTTTTTTTTTTTTTTTTTTTTTTGGAACACCGTTCATCCGTATGACGTGGAGGAAAAATATCACATTCATGTGAATGGTTGATACGAATGATATATTCGTGAGACTGGTCATAAGACTGGTCCAGTAGCATGATTGGTCATAAGACTGGTCCAGTAGCATGACTTGTCATAAGACTGGTCCAGTAGCATGACTTGTCATAAGACTGGTCCAGTAGCATGACTGGTCATAAGACTGGTCCAGTAGCATGACTGGTCATAAGACTGGTCCAGTCGCATTCCAGTCGCATTCCAGTCGTACTCCAGTCGTACGACTGGTCCATTAGCATGGTCCAGTCGCACGAATGGTCCATTAGCATGGTCCAGTCGCACGAATGGTCCATTAGCATGGTCCAGTCGCACGAATGGTCCATTAGCATGGTCCAGTCGCACGAATGGTCCATTAGCATGGTCCAGTCGCACGAATGGTCCATTAGCATGGTCCAGTCGCACGAATGGGTCTGTACGCAGATTTTCAGATCTGCAGCCGCCAAAGCTGCCCAAAACCCTAATCTGACGAATTTTACATGAACGGAAACAAGATAGGCATCATCAGATTCGCAAGGGTGATAGGAACGTGGTTTCGAGTTCGATTTTGACATAAAACCAACACACGTTACCAAATCTGAGCAAAACACGAAGAACACGAAGTGGGTTTAACGTCAAGATCTGAAATTTGATCCAGAAATCAAGAGCTCGGGTTGCTAGAATGATTGTTAGATCATTCCAGCAGTAACCGGCTCTGATACCAATTGTGAAGTCACTTGATCGGTAAACATCCGAGCATTTTCTTGACGGAAGGATAAACAACAGCACCAAAAGTCAAATCAATAACACGAACTATCAAAAATTGGTTTCATTGATAAAACCTAACGATTACAAGCTCGTTACAACATAAGAATCAAGACTCTTGGCAAGGGGAGATCGAGCATGACCTCCCCTCTCATCCGGCAGCCCTAGGCCCCGGGCAGACTCCCTCCCCAAACCCTTAATCTCTCTACACATTGAAACTGGTATATATAGGCTTCGGCCCATATTAGATGCGACTGGGCCCATTCGTGCGATTGGACCATGCGTATGGTTCAATCGTACGTCTGACCCAATCGCATCTCTCAGTCGTACGACTGGCCCATTAGTAAGGCTCAGTTGCACGACTGAGGCTCATTCGCATATGCTCCTGCGAATGACCCAGTTTCATGTGTTTACAACATATCAGGTTTATTACATTAAGTCTAGACTATTCGACAAGCGACGGACACACTATATATGACTATATATGCTCCAACAGGCTACCTCTTCCGAGGCTTGAGACATTCTTCAGGCCTTCATACTTCGGAAGTTGATCACGTGTTAATAATTTGATGTTTAATTGATCTATATGTTTGATTTTACATCATGATTATAGTGGAACAAGTTCAAGTTGTTTGTATTTTGGATTATAGGTGATTGGAGCTAAATGAAGCTTATTTTGGATGAAAAGATGCAAAACAGAAAACCGGAACTATGTTTGGTGAAACATGAAGAGTATGGAAGAAGCGGGATGGAAATCGGAGCCCGAGAAGTGAAGAAATACAAAAACCTAAAGTTCAAGACCATGGTAACTTAAAATGGGCATAACTTGGTCTAGGAAAAGAGTTACGTGCCCACGACCTGTCAACGGAAAGCTTGTGAAACGTTACATGTGAAAATAAAAATTTTACAGGGTCTCAGCGTATGATACGCCGCCCTAGGCGTATCATACGCCGGTCGTGTGACATCCGTCACCTTAAGGTCCGTCAATTAACGTGTTTGTCCGTCTTCTATCCTATGATTGGTCATTCCTCATCTCTATTTGACTCTTTATGTGGATATCATGTGTGCATTATTATCGTTGTGTGTGTATTCGTTATAACCTTGTGTTAACCTTAAAAAGGACTTTTAAAACTTTCATCTTTAAAAACGTCAAATACATCATTTTATAAATATAATAAATGTTTTTAATATAACCATTTCTTAAGTCATAACAACATTAAATGAACTTTTACAATTATAATAAAACATCCAATAAAGTCGTTTTTCAACCGAACCAAATTTGGGAAAACTCGGGGGTTAAGTGCAGGGACTAAACTTGTAATTTTGCAAACTTGGGCTGGGTATAAATACCCTCATACCAGCCCTAATCCTCATTATCACCATCTTCTTCTCTTCATCCTCTTCACACACAAAATCACCATTCTTGCACCAAATCCAACCCGAGAGGTCTTGTTTTCTTCGTCTTGACACCGTCTACAGCTTAGACTACCCCTTTCTAGTAGGTAGTTGTCTTTGGTTGTCCGTTTTCTAGCCTTTTCACGGCTGTCCAAACTAGGGTTTCGGGTGTTCGGGTTCAACCCGAACACACAAGGTCGTATGGGTGCGTGTGAGGTCTCTTTGCTTGTGTTTCATGTTTGTGTATGTTTGTTGAGTGTTTCTGGAGGTCTTTGTGGTGTAAAACCCGTGTTTAGAGCAGCTCGGGGGCTGCTCATCCCGACCACAGTCGCGATTCTGCAGATCAGGCGACTGGGTCATCCATGCGATTGAGCCGTGCGACTGAGTGGGTCGCGCGACTGGATCATGCGTCTGAGTCAATCGCGCGACTGAGTTGTGCGACTAGGCAAGTCGTGCGACTGAGTGTCTGTATGCGATTGAGTCATGCGTGCGAATGAGTGTATGCGATTGAGTCATGCGATTGAGTGATTGTGTGCGACTGAGTCAGGTGACCGACTGAATGTGTGCGAATGTGCGTGATTCGCACGACTGGAGTCCAATCGCACGAATGAAGGTTCAGTCGTACGAAAGTAGCTAATTCGCACGATTGAAGGTTGATTCGTGCGTATGGAGGTTGAGTCGTGCGATTGGGTGTTGTGTGGTACGATTGAAGGCCAGTCATACGAATGAAGGCTCAATCGTACGAATGAAGCTGATTCGCACGATTGAGGGTTGATTCGTACGAATGGAGGTTGAGTCGTGCGTCTGACCTTGTTATGCGACTGAAATTGTTGTGTTTGATTCCTTATGCGTGGTGTGAGTAAGTCGTGTGGTGTTGAGGTAACACTAACACAATAATGCCATTATACAGCCACAAATATTAAAGTCAACGTGAGAAAGGGCACAGAAACTATTTTGAACAAATTGAACTAACGCTTTACAACGATCAAATTGACTTATAACTATTGATACTTATTCCATGCTTCTTCAATAACAACGATACTTTTACTTAAACATCATCATTAATGGCGACAATGTCTTGTACTTGGACCTACATAAGATCTAGTACGTGTGTCAGTCTGTGTGTGTTATACGCGACCCAGCCGATACGACCCGAACCGACCCATCATTATTGCGCGCTTATACATATATATCATATCATTAATGCTATACAATAACCGTCAATAGGTGTTTGACTGTTTATTTGCATTCAACATCTGGGATACATCAATCATACATACTTACCACCTAACAAGTGAGTTTCGTGGCCCCTTTTTACGCTTATACAATATTTCAATCATTTACAACTTGGGGGAAAAGTATGCTTACTCATTTTCAATGCTGTACAACTTACATACATTTTACATACAAGGAATCAACGTGATACTATGTTGCAAGTACTATTTGATACATGCTTGGGTCTGCTGTGTGGTTCTATCTTTGCAACTATTTAATTCCAGTGTGGGAACCGACGGTTAGGTATTGGTAGTACTACTGGGTTGACACCCCCACCCTCGTTCGATGGTATACTAGTTGGTACCATCAGTGGCCAGGAACGGGCCCTTGGGTGAATATATGCCGACAATTTCTTTGTGTATGTTGCTAGGTTTGGTTGCAAAGCTCATGTCATGTGATATTTACTTGTGTATATAACTGTATTCACGGTATTCCAACGCGCTTACTTATTACAGCATCACTTACATTTTTATTACATAAACCTGCGAGCTCACCAACAATTATGTTGACCGTTTTAAGCATATCTTTTCAGGTGATCATGCAAGTCCAGGAATCTAGGTGTGCTGCCTTAGTGGAGACCCTAGGATGCATTTTTGGGACTTAGCTCATTTTGATAAACAATCTTTTGAACAATGTTAACGCTTGTAAACAATTATCAACTTTTGAAACTTGTTCCCGGGTTGTGGGAATTAACATTTATATTTTCATCTCTATGTGAATATGTGTTATCGTTATCATGTTGCTTATGGCTATGTTGTCGTGAACATTGACTAAACACGACACAAGTCCCCTTGTTGTCGGGTGTCGTCATGACACGCTTGTCATCATGTATTTATATTGCTCTCTATCGCTTACCATGTGTTATGACGATCCCGGTCTCGTTACATCCCCGTGTTTCCGCTTTCAGCGGGGGTGTGACAGATTGGTATCAGAGCCATCGGTTATAGAGAATTAGGCAATACGCTTGACCTAGACTATAACCTAGGAACCTTCATGTAGATTTGCATGCTAGGACTCTGTATGCATATTATATCTCGTGTATGTGTTCCTCGCTGCTTGATTTGTTCATCTATCTGTTATGTGATCTTTCCACCCTATGAGAGAGCCCTTGTGCTCACTCTTTTATGGAGATGCTTCTATTGAATCTTCCGTTCCCTCTGCGCGCCGAGTTAGTTTATCAGATCCGGGTATTAAACCCTAAGAGATCTTCACAAATCATGCTATAGCGCTTGACCTTGGACATTGAGATTAACCCTGAGGAGGCCTTGTCTGAAACCTCGAAAGACGAGGAAATAGACAACCTCCGCTAGACTAAACGTGATTGTGTACATGGACTTACAACTGTTGTGATGTGTGATGACAATAAGCATGATATTGACATGAAATACATGGACTTGATGGATTATTATGGATATGATGTAAAGGAAAGTCGGACGTCATGTAACCGGATCGGGCATCATTCTCGGTACATCGTGGGTGTGGTGGGAACGCTGCGGGGAACCCTATATATAAACATCACCGGTATACCGAGAATATGCTTGAAATGGGCTGCATGGTGATCTCGACCGACCGGAACATGAACATTGGAACTTGATAAGTGGAATACTTGTGTATCTTATGGTGACTAAAGCTTATATGTTACCTCTTTTATGATTAGAACATGCCGCCTCGAAGAGTTACCCGTAGCAATAGTGGCGGGAGTGAAGCCCCAAGGGGCAGAGGCCGAGGCAGAGGCAGAGCACCAAGAACAAATGATGCTCCTGCCAGTAACAGTCAAGGAACAGGGAACGCCGACATGGCAGCCCTGATCGCTCAGCAATTGGCCGCGCTGATTCCTACTATTGTGGCCCAAGTGAGCGACGCACTTCAGCATCACCACCCTCACGGGGATGGTGGCAACGATGATGGAGCCCAAGGTGGGATCGAGACTGAGACGGGAAACGGAAACCCGACCGGAAATGAGAGCAACCAGGAAACCGGGAATGGTGGTACTGCCGGTATCGAAACTGGGGTGGTTAATGCTCGTCGGGGATGTTCGTACAAGGAGTTTGTGGCTTGTAAGCCGAGGGAATTTGATGGGAAAGGTGGGGCGATAGCCCTAACCAGGTGGCTAGAAAAGATGGAGGCAGTGATCGACATCAGTGAGTGCCTCGACAGTCAAAGTATCAAGTATGCCACTTCTTCACTACAGGGTAAGGCCCTAACCTGGTGGAACACCCAGGTTCAAGCTCGGGGAAGAGAATCTGCGATGCAGATGTCGTGGGATGAATTCAAAGCGTTGATCACCGAGGAATACTGCCCTCTCAACGAGATGCAGAAGTTAGAGCATGAGTTCTGGAATCATGCCATGGTGGGGGCAGGGCATGCAGCTTATACTGATCGTTTTCATGAGCTTGCAAGATTGGTTCCGCATCTAGTCACGCCGGAATCAAAGAGGATTGAAAGGTACATTTGGGGACTCGCGCCTCAAATTAGAGCGATGGTTACAGCAGCCGCTCCTCCTACTATTCAGAGCGCCATTCTGAAAGCTGGCGCTTTGACTGATGAGATGGTTAGAACAGGGGTTTTGGGCAGAGGAGCAGAGAAGAGGAAAGATGTTGGGGAATCGAGCCGGTCGAGTGCCGGGAAATTTGAGAAGAGGTCTAAGCCGACCTGGAATTTTGTGGCCATGTCTCAGGCCAGGAGAGAGTATGTGGGGCCGCACCCCAAATGTGACAGGTGCAATTATCATCATCCCCCAGGGACGCAGTACCGGGTGTGCGCTAACTGTAGGCGCCCGGGTCATTTGGGAAGAGATTGCAGAACTGCGCGGAATCTTGTAGCGCCCATCAACGTGGTTAACCCCGCCGGGAATGCAAGGGCTTGCTTTGAGTGTGGGAGCCCTGATCATTACAGAAACATGTGCCCCAGGCTAAATCGGGCACCGGGTCAACAGGGGAACAACCAGCAGCAGGTGATGGCTATCGCTGGGAATCCAGGCCCGACTACTCAGGGGAATGCAGCTCGGGGACGTGCATTCGTCATTGGAGCCAATGATGCTCGTCAGGACCCGAATGTTGTCACGGGTACGCACTTACTCAATCATCACTTCGCATCTATATTATTTGATACTGGAGCAGACAATAGTTTCATATCTTCTGAGTTTGTGCAATTACTTGATTTGAGTCCTAGTAGGCTAGAAACTAGCTACTCCGTAGAAATGGCCAATGGTAGGGTTGTTCAGGCCGATGAGATTATTAGGAAGTGTTCTTTAACGCTGGAGGATCATGCCTTTGAGATAGATTTGATACCCTTCGAGTTAGGAAGCTTCGATGTGATTGTGGGTATGGATTGGTTGTCTCAAAATGGAGCAGAGATTGTTTGCCGAGACAAAGTGGTACGTATCCCTATGCCAAACGGGGAAGTACTCAAGGTTCAGGGAGAACGACCGGGTAAGAGCTTAAAGCTTATTTCCTGCATGAAAGCACGCCAGAGTTTACGAAAGCAGTGCTACGCTTTTCTGGCTCATGTGGTTGAAAAGAAAGACGAAGAAAGGAAACTGGTGGATATTCCAGTGGTACGGGATTACCCAGATGTATTTCCAGATGACTTGTCTGGTTTACCTCCTCCACGACAGGTGGAATTCCGTATTGAGTTGGTTCCTGGAGCTACACCAGTAGCGAAAACGCCATATCGGCTAGCGCCATCCGAGATGCAAGAGTTGTCTAGTCAGTTACAGGAACTACTGGAGAAGGGTTTTATTCGACCGAGTCATTCGCCGTGGGGAGCACCGGTACTATTTGTCAAGAAGAAGGATGGATCGTTCCGTATGTGCATCGATTACCGTGAACTGAACAAGTTAACGGTGAAGAACCGATATCCTCTCCCCAGGATCGACGATTTGTTTGATCAGCTGCAAGGAGCTTCGTATTTTTCAAAGATCGATCTTCGTTCTGGTTATCATCAGCTAAGGGTTTTCGAGGACGACATACCGAAGACTGCGTTCAGGACTCGTTACGGGCATTATGAGTTCTTGGTCATGCCGTTCGGATTGACTAACGCACCAGCGGTGTTCATGGACCTAATGAATCGGGTGTGCAAACCTTACTTGGATAAGTTTGTCATCGTGTTCATAGACGATATACTCATCTACTCCCGATCAAAAGAGGATCATGTAGAACATCTTCGGGCAATTCTGGAGCTGCTACGAGAAGAGAAACTTTTCGCCAAGTTCTCAAAGTGCGAATTTTGGTTGCGGGAAGTGAAATTTTTGGGTCATGTGGTTAATGAGAACGGGATTCATGTAGATCCCGACAAGATTGAAGCGGTGAAGAAGTGGGATACGCCCTAGACACCATCAGAGATACGGCAATTTTTAGGATTGGCTGGTTATTATCGTCGCTTCATCGCGAACTTTTCAAAGATTGCGCAACCGTTGACCCTGCTTACTCAGAAAGACAAGAAGTTTGACTGGGGATATGCACAAGAACAAGCGTTCCAAACGTTGAAAGAGAAGTTGTGCAACGCGCCAATATTGTCTCTCCCCGACGGAACCGATGATTTTGTGGTTTACTGCGATGCGTCACATCAAGGATTGGGATGTGTACTAATGCAGAAGGACAAGGTGATTGCCTACGCTTCGCGACAGCTTAAAGTGCACGAAAAGAACTACACCACTCATGATCTTGAGTTGGGCGCTGTAGTATTTGCACTCAAGATTTGGAGGCATTATCTATATGGAACCAAATGCATCATCTTCACCGATCATAAAAGCCTTCAACATATTCTGGATCAGAAGGAACTCAACATGCGCCAACGACGTTGGGTAGAGCTTCTTAGCGACTACGATTGTGAGATCCGGTATCATCCGGGGAAAGCTAACGTGGTGGCTGATGCTTTAAGCCGCAAAGAACGCGTAAAACCACTGCGTGCACGAGCGTTGGGATTGACCATCCAAACCAACATGAAAGCTCAGATTCAAATTGCACAGAGTGAGGCATTAAAAGAAGAGAACCTTGCGGGAGAAGAATTCCGGGGGTTAGATAAACAGATGACACGCAAGGATGACGGTGTACAGTACTTTATGGATCGCATATGGGTACCCAAATGGGGAGGTGTTCGTACCTTAGTCATGGATGAAGCCCACAAGACGCGATATTCTATTCATCCTGGTGCAGATAAGATGTATCATGATCTCAAGGATCTATACTGGTGGCCAGGCATGAAGAAAGACATTGCCTTATACGTCAGCCGATGTTTGACGTGTTCGAAAGTCAAAGCTGAACATCAGAAGCCATCGGGATTATTACAGCAACCTGAAATTCCCGAGTGGAAATGGGAGAACATAGCTATGGATTTTATCACCAAACTCCCTAGAACAAGCAGCTGTCATGACTCGATATGGGTCATTGTAGATCGAATGACAAAGTCCGCACACTTCTTGCCTATCCGAGAAGACTACAAGATGGATAAGTTGGCGAGATTGTACATCAAAGAGGTCGTGACACGGCACGGGGTGCCGGTGTCAATCATATCCGACCGTGATAGCCGATTCACTTCACGTTTTTGGCAGACACTACAGAAAGCGATGGGCACTCGGTTAGATATGAGTACAGCCTATCACCCTCAAACAGATGGCCAAAGTGAACGCACTATACAGACGCTAGAAGACATGTTGAGAGCGTGTGTAATCGATTTTGGAGGTAGCTGGTATGCTCATTTACCGTTGATCGAGTTCTCCTACAACAACAGCTACCATACAAGCATTGGATGTGCTCCATTTGAAGCGTTGTATGGAAGGAAATGCAGATCTCCCGTTTGTTGGGCTGAAATTGGTGAAAGTCAACTGACAGGCCCAGAGATCATTCAAGAAACAACAGACAAGATTTTCCAAATCAAAGATCGACTGAAAGCCGCGCGAGATCGCCAAAAGAGCTATGCCGACAATCGTCGGAAGCCTCTGGAATTCAATGTTGGGGATCGTGTGTTACTCAAAGTCTCCCCTTGGAAAGGAGTTGTTCGATTCGGAAAGAAAGGGAAGTTAGCCCCAAGATACGTCGGACCATTGGAGATCACTGAAAGGATCGGTCCAGTGGCTTACCGGTTAAGGTTGCCACAAGAGCTTAGCGGTGTGCATGATACTTTTCACGTGTCAAACCTCAAGAAATGTTTGGCCGATGAATCCCTTCACGTGCCAATCGAGGAAATCAAGATTGACGACAAGCTTCATTTTATTGAAGAACCCATTGTGATCATGGATCGAAAGGTCAAGCAACTGAAGCGCAGTAGGATACCTATTGTTCGCGTAAGGTGGAATTCAAAACGAGGGCCAGAGTTTACATGGGAACGTGAATTCTCTCAACTGGGGGATACTGTGACATCCGTCACCTTAAGGTCCGTCAATTAACGTGTTTGTCCGTCATCTATCCTATGATTGGTCATTCCTCAACTCTATTTGACTCTTTATGTGGATATCATGTGTGCATTATTATCGTTGTGTGTGTATTCGTTATAACCTTGTGTTAACCTTAAAAAGGACTTTTAAAACTTTCATCTTTAAAAACGTCAAATACATCATTTTATAAATATAATAAATGTTTTTAATATAACCATTTCTTAAGTCATAACAACATTAAATGAACTTTTACAATTATAATAAAACATCCAATAAAGTCGTTTTTCAACCGAACCAAATTTGGGAAAACTCGGGGGTTAAGTGCAGGGACTAAACTTGTAATTTTGCAAACTTGGGCTGGGTATAAATACCCTCATACCAGCCCTAATCCTCATTATCACCATCTTCTTCTCTTCATCCTCTTCACACACAAAATCACCATTCTTGCACCAAATCCAACCCGAGAGGTCTTGTTTTCTTCGTCTTGACACCGTCTACAGCTTAGACTACCCCTTTCTAGTTTGTCTTTGGTTGTCCGTTTTCTAGCCTTTTCACGGCTGTCCAAACTAGGGTTTCGGGTGTTCGGGTTCAACCCGAACACACAAGGTCGTATGGGTGCGTGTGAGGTCTCTTTGCTTGTGTTTCATGTTTGTGTATGTTTGTTGAGTGTTTCTGGAGGTCTTTGTGGTGTAAAACCCGTGTTTAGAGCAGATCGGGGGCTGCTCATCCCAACCACAGTCGCGATTCTGCAGATCAGGCGACTGGGTCATCCATGCGATTGAGCCGTGCGACTAAGTGGGTCGCGCGACTGGATCATGCGTCTGAGTCAATCGCGCGACTGAGTTGTGCGACTAGGCAAGTCGTGCGACTGAGTTGTGCGACTGAGTGTCTGTATGCGATTGAGTCATGCGTGCGAATGAGTGTATGCGATTGAGTCATGCGATTGAGTGATTGTGTGCGACTGAGTCAGGTGACCGACTGAATGTGTGCGAATGTGCGTGATTCGCACGACTGGAGTCCAATCGCACGAATGAAGGTTCATTCGTACGAAAGTAGCTAATTCGCACGATTGAAGGTTGATTCGTGCGTATGGAGGTTGAGTCGTGCGATTGGGTGTTGTGTGGTACGACTGAAGGCCAGTCATACAAATGAAGGCTCAATCGTACGAATGAAGCTGATTCACACGATTGAGGGTTGATTCGTACGAATGGAGGTTGAGTCGTGCGTCTGACCTTGTTATGCGACTGAAATTGTTGTGTTTGATTCCTTATGCGTGGTGTGAGTAAGTCGTGTGGTGTTGAGGTAACACTAACACAATAATGCCATTATTCAGCCACAAATATTAAAGTCAACGCGAGAAAGGGCACATAAACTATTTTGAACAAATTGAACTAACGCTTTACAACGATCAAATTGACTTATAACTATTGATACTTATTCCATGCTTCTTCAATAACAACGATACTTTTACTTAAACATCATCATTAATGGCGACAATGTCTTGTACTTGGACCTACATAAGATCTAGTACGTGTGTCAGTCTGTGTGTGTTATACGCGACCCAGCCGATACGACCTGAACCGACCCATCATTATTGCGCGCTTATACATATATATCATATCATTAATGCTATACAATAACCGTCAATAGGTGTTTGACTGTTTATTTGCATTCAACATCTGGGATACATCAATCATACATACTTACCACCTAACAAGTGAGTTTCGTGGCCCCTTTTTACCTTATACAATATTTCAATCATTTACAACTTGGGGGAAAAGTATGCTTACTCATTTTCAATGCTGTACAACTTACATACATTTTACATACAAGGAATCAACGTGATACTGTGTTGCAAGTACTATTTGATACATGCTTGGGTCTGCTGTGTGGTTCTATCTTTGCAACTATTTAATTCCAGTGTGGGAACCGACGGTTAGGTATTGGTAGTACTACTGGGTTGACACCCCCACCCTCGTTCGATGGTATACTAGTTGGTACCATCAGTGGCCAGGAACGGGCCCTTGGGTGAATATATGCCGACAATTTCTTTGTGTACGTCGCTAGGTTTGGTTGCAAAGCTCATGTCATGTGATATTTACTTGTGTATATAACTGTATTCACGGTATTCCAACGCGCTTACTTATTACAGCATCACTTACATTTTTATTACATAAACCTGCGAGCTCACCAACAATTATGTTGACCGTTTTAAGCACATCTTTTCAGGTGATCATGCAAGTCAAGGAATCTAGGTGTGCTGCCTTAGTGGAGACCCTAGGATGCATTTTCGGGACTTAGCTCATTTTGATAAACAATCTTTTGAACAATGTTAACGCTTGTAAACAATTATCAACTTTTGAAATTTGTTCCCGGGTTGTGGGAATTAACATTTACATTTTCATCTCTATGTGAATATGTGTTATCATTATCATGTTGCTTATGGCTATGTTGTCGTGAACATTGACTAAACACGACACAAGTCCCCTTGTTGTCGGGTGTCGTCATGACACGCTTGTCATCATGTATTTATATTGCTCTCTATCGCTTACCATGTGTTATGACGATCCCGGTCTCGTTACATCCCCGTGTTTCCGCTTTCAGCGGGGGTGTGACTGGTCGGCGTATTGGCGGCATATTTATGGGTGTATTTGACAAAAATTTCAGAAAGTTGGGTGTATTGGAACTGTCTTGGGCGTATTATACGTCCATATGGGTGTATGATACGCCGGTCCCCCAACTAACTTCCGGATTTTGTGGATTTTCAAGTTTATTTAAGCCAAATCAATCCAATTTGATCTAGAATCTCTTGGAGACGAAAAGTGACGAACTTTAGGTGATTTTTGTTGTATAGAGGCTCCCTAAATCATCCACAAACATTCTCCAAGTCAAGATTGAAGATGGAACGAGGATGATGCGTGGCTAGGTTCTCTTGATTGCTTTCGGGAGTATGATTCTTGTAAAGTGAGACGATTGGTATGATTGATTAGGTTTTTGTATTAACCATTGACCTATTGAATACAACATTATGTTTTAATTGATTTAAACAAGTTACTTATAAATAAAGTTGTTTGCTTGATTATCAGTTTTTCGGTTTCCTTGCATCTTGAACTTATTAAGAAAAGTTGGCAACGTGATATAAGTGAATTGGTAACATTGTTAATGGACAAGTCTTAAAGATTGTTCCTTTCTTATCACTTTAATCAAAAGTTGAGATCTTTAAGTATTGTTCCTTACAAACCCTAATTTAGAATTACTAATTGTTGATCTTGAAGAATTGAAAACCTGGAAGTGATTGTCTTTCAGTATTTAAGATAATTAGTTCTAAAGTTTCTTGCTTTATGCACTTTTGCTTAGTAATCCATTCAAAGTTTCAGTTTTTAATTATAAAGTTTGATTCTTTTAGTTAATCGGGTCACGTTAATTAAACACTTTCCACATATTCCCTAAGGATACGACCTTACTTACCCTTACACAATAAAGGTAGCTAAGACCGATAAATTAAATTGTTTTTGATCGAGTCTCGACAACCTGATCAGAAGTCATTGTCTTGATTTCTTTTAAGTGTTGAACTTCGGAATAAGGAAGACTTTGTCTTCGGAAGTTGGAGTTTCTCTTCGGAAGCTCTTTCAGACTTGACTTTCGGAAGCTCTGCATTTGTCTTTAGAAGTTCTTCATCAGTTGCACCAAAATTGTCTAAGTGTTTGTTTTGGTTGCACCAGCCTTACTTGATCCAACAGAACCGTTCGTTATTATTGGTGTGTTGCTCATCAACAACCATTTCGCATCTATATTTATATGATACCGGCGCTGACATGAGTTTTGTGTCAAAAGACTTTGAACCATTACTTGGGCTTAAATCTAGTAAATTAGATAAGAAATATATTATTAAACTAACCAATAAAAAGAAAATAAAAGCATGTGATGTCATTAGAGGGTGTGCTATGCAATTAGAATGTCATTCCTTTAGCATCGATCTTTTATCTGTCGTGCTTGGTAGTTTTGATGTCGTGGTGAGCATAGATTGGTTGTTGAAGAATCATGAAGTGGTGGTGTGCTATGAGAAGCTTGTTTGTCTCCCTATTACGAATGGTAGAACTTTGACTATCCAAGGAGATAAAAGGGAAGCATACTCTGAAGATTATCAATATGATGAAGGCTTGTAAATATCTACGTGAAGAGTATGTGGTGTTTCTAGCCAAGGCTATGGGTAGTGAAGGCTTGAGGATATACCCTTAGTTCGAGACTATCCAGATGTTTTCCCTAATAATCTGCCTGGATTATCCCCATCTAGACAAATTGAGTTTTGAATTGGTTTGCACACTAAGAGCTGCTCCTATTGTCCGATCACCATATCGATTAGTGCCCTTAGAATTGTAGGAGTTGTCCAAGCAATTGGAAGAATTGTTTGATAAGGGATTTATAGAACCGAGCTTCTCGTCATAGGGAGCACCAATCTTATTTGTCAAAATGAAAGATGGGTTGTTCAAAATAAGTATTGATTATGGAGAGTTAAATAAACTTAGCATTAAGAATCAATATCCATTACCAAGAATTGATGATCTATTTGACAACTGCAAGGTTCCAGTTTCTACTTCAAGATTGATCAGTGTTTGGGTTACCATCAATTGTTGATAGCCAACGAAGATGTTCCAAAAAAACATTTACAATGCTTTATGACCATTATGAGTTTCTGGTCATGCCATGTGGTCTAACAAATGCACCTGCTGTGTTCATAGATCTTACGAATAGACTACTTAGATAAGTTTGTGATAGTATTTATCTATGATATACTAGTGTATTTAAGGACTAGAAAAGATCATGAACATCTGAAGATAATTATGGAGACATTGAAAAAAGACAAATTGTATGCATAGTTCTTGAAGTGAGAGTTTTGGATTTGAGAGGTTCATTTTCTCGGACTCGTTATCAACAAGGAAGGCATACATGTATCCGACAAAGATTGAAGCAATCAAGAACTAGGATGCACCCAAGTGTCCGACTGAGGTGTGTTAGTTTCTCGGATTAGCTGGCTATCATTGAAGGTTCGTTGAGAAATTTTCCAAGATAGAGCAGCCATTCACACGGTTAACTTAGGAAAGATAGGAAGTATGATTGGAGTGATAAGCATGAGACAACTTTCTAGTAACTGAAGTAAAATTTGTGTAGTTCTCCTATTCTATCTCTTCTAGAAGGAACATATGGATTCATAGCATATTGTGATGCGTCCCATTTGGGTCTTGGAAGTGTATTGATCCAGAAAGATA
The DNA here is from genome assembly GCA_025215565.1 of Flaveria ramosissima. NCBI lineage: Eukaryota > Viridiplantae > Streptophyta > Magnoliopsida > Asterales > Asteraceae > Flaveria > Flaveria ramosissima. The sequence continues at coordinate 57,646,791 of CM046045.1, forward strand.
AGGTAATAGCCTATGCATCCCGACAACTTAAGGTGTATTAGAAGAACTACATTACTCATGACCTGGCGTTAGGAGATGTGGTTCTTGCACACAAGATCTGGATATATGGTACAAAGTGTACCATCTATACGGATAATAAGAGTCTTCAATATATCTTTGATCAGAAATAGCTTAACATGAGGTAACGTCGACGGGTAGAGTTGCTCAATGATAATGATTGTGCAATTCACTATCATCTGGGCAAGGCTAAAGTTATGGCTAACACATTAAGAAGGAAGGAAAGGGATAAGCCTAAGCATGTCCACGCATTAGCGCTAACTATTCATGCAAGTCTCATCACTCAAATCTAGGATGCTTAACTTAAATTTGGGATGCTTAACTCGAAGGCTGAAATCTAAGATGGTGCCTAAATCTAATAATGTAATGTACTTCATGGAACATATCTAAATTCCATGTTTTGGAAACTTACGTGAATTGATTTTGGATGAAGCTCACAAATCTAAGTATTTGATTTACTATGGTTTGGATAAGATGCACAAAGATATGAATAAACAATATTGGTGGCCCAATATTAAAGGTGAAATTGCAACCTATGTGGGCAAATGTTCTACTTGTTCTAGAGTACAGGCCGAATATCAAAAGCCGTCAAGACTTCTACAGCATCCAGAAATCTCATAGTGAAAATGGGAACGAAGAGTAATTGACTTTGTCACGAAATACCCTGAATCTCTAGTGGTAACAACACTATTTGGGTAATCATCAATCGACTGACTAAGTCTGCTCATTTCCTACCCAATAAAGAAACAGATCGGATGGAGAAACTAACAAAGATATATCTTAAGGAAGTGGTATCTCATCATGGAGTACCAATCTCAATAATCTCTGATAGAAATAATAGTTTTACCTCAAGGTTTTGGCAATCCCTGCACAAAGCTTTAGGTACTTGTTTGGACATGAATACTGCCTACCATCCACAAACCGATGATTAGAGAGAGAGGGCTATTCAAACTTTGGAGGACTTGTTTCGAGCTTGTGTGATTGACTTTTGCAGAAATTAGGATACTCACTTATCGTAGTTGAGTTTTATTACAACAACAGTTATCATAGTAGCATCAAAGCTGCTCCATTTGAGGCGTTATATGGAAGAAAATGTTGCTAGCTACTTTGTTGGGCAGAAGTTGAAGAAAAACAATTGAGTGGACCCGAGATTATCCAGGAAACTATGGACAAGATTATCCAAATAAAAAAAGGTTAGAAGTTTCCATGAGCCAGCAAAAGAGTAATGCAGATAAACAAAAGAAACCATTGGAATTCAAGGTTGGAGACATAGGTCATCTAAATGTCTTGCCTTGGAAAGGGGTTTTTAGGTTTGGGAAGCAAAATCTTATCCCTCGTTATATCGAGTCATTTGATATAGTGGCAGGAGTTGGCCCAGTTGCATATCAACTCAAAATACCACAAGAGCTTAGTAAAGTACATGAGATATTACATCTATCAAATATGAAAAAGTATCTTATAGATGAGACTTTAATTGTTCAACCTGAAGAAGTTTGTATTGATGACAAACTTAATTTCATCAAGGAACCAATTGAAGTTATGGACTGGAAAGTTCAGAAACTCAGGCGGAGTTGCGTTAAACTAGTGAAGGTTAAATGGAATTATAAGCGTGGTACAAAGTTTACATGGGAACTTCATGACCAGATGAAGTGTGAATACCCTCATCTTTTCTCGTCTGAGTCAGAATTAGATGCTATAGTATAAATTTTGGGACAAAATTTTCTACACAAGGGGAGACTATGACATCTTGCATTAGGTTAATATATGTACGTTAATAAAGCATGTTAATATAATTAATTGCATGATTAGACTTAATTTTCTAATAATTGAGGTCAATTAAGGTCTAGCAAAATCCTTTTGTGCATAGTTTCATATTTGGTCATTTTGGGAATTACCGTGTCGTGTTGCGATAAAATTCTTTTCACGAGCATTGGTGACAACTTGGTTATTTATGAATTTTAAAATCTGGTCATTGTGTTTAGATTTTTCATAAATTAACGCATTATAAGTAAAAATTCTATTGTTCATGCAAATTAATAATTGATGATATTATTGTGCATATTTCAGACTTATGAATCTTGCTTTGGTGCAATATGCAATCTGTTGCATACCGTGTTAATCTATTAGATTTTATTTTGTCTGGTAAGCATTATTATTTTAAAATCTATGAAAAACCCTCAAATAAATATTGTGATTTTATAAAACTTTTACGTAAACTAACGAACCGAACATTCAAAGTTTATAAAAAAAATCAAGACCGACCCTTTTTCCTTCCTATGTGGCGTCCCACATGGGGACCCACTATCCAAAATATCTACAACTCTAATCATTGCTTGTATTAAATTGAACCCTAATGATGCTTATATATACAAACCCACACTCAACCCCCCTACCCACTTCATTATCTACTTATCTATACACACTCACACTTTGTCTCCTCTCTCTCTCCTCCCTCTCTCGACCAAACCCACCCAAAAATACCCCCATCACTTTAATTTTATTGAATCCAAGCTTGAATCTAGCCTAAAATATCCATGTTTGAAGATCTTAAGTACTCTTGGTGGTGTTCTTGTAAGATTTAAGCTCAAGGAGAAAGAAATTACCCAAAGAAATCTTTCATTTATTTTTATTCAAGTGTTCATCTAGGGTATGAATCTCATCCCCATTCACTTGCATACAAGCTTTAAACTTAATTTATGCAAATGTAGTTCACCAGTTCTAGAAGTTTTGAAATGCAAGGTTTCAACAATAATTTTTAACAAATAAAAAAAGTGAAAGATATGTGTGTGCGTGTGTCATGTATATGTGTGTGTGTGTGTGCGTATGAGATGAAAAGAAGTCTTAAATCTTCAAAGCTGATGTATGATCCTAACACACAGATGATCTAAATTTGACTATTATAAAAACATCATATTAAATCTAAAATAACAAAGAAACACATCCATAAGGATGTATGTATGTGTCGTAGATATGTATGCATGTATGTATGTATGTGTTGTGGAAGTCAGCAAAATGGGTTCTTGGATGATGGATCTTGGCATGCATATAATTATCCATAAAATTATGACTTTAAATCTGAAAATTTTGAGTGTATAAGTGGTTTTTATCTAATAATATACATGTAAGGTGCTTGCATAATGATGATCAAGTAATTAATGTGTAAGTTTAAAAAGTGACGATTATGTCAAGTTAAAAATTTGCAAGAATGAGATCATTACAAGTCTAGAAAAACAGGTTTAAAATGTAAATGATATGTATTAAAACACTTAACTTTACCTAAAATAATAATCTTGATGATTGAATTTTATTACATATGGGTTTTATACATAAAATGACACTAAAACAATGCATTTTAAATTAAAAATGGAAGTTTTACACAACTCTGGTTTTGTACAGAAGTAAATCTCATATTTTAAAGTGAGAAACTTATGTTTTTAGTATGTATCTAATCAATAATGTGTATGGGCATCAGTGTTGGCGTTATACGCTTGAAAAGCCGAAAAACCAACACTTTTTGGGTAAAATTTTGGAGTGGATATAAAATTAATTTTGAACAAAAAGTTTTGTTATATTTTAATTATAAAATATATATTTTAAATTATGTAAACTAAAGTATAAAATTTGGTTTACATATGTTTATGTGCAGTTCTTGTTACGTAGAACCGTATGGTTTTGATTAAACTAACATATTTCTGTAATTTTTGGTTTATCTAAAATAATATTATTTTTATAATAGAACATATATTAACATGATTAAATACATGATCTTTATGATGGCCTTGAGATGTTTTCTATATTGTGCATGATGGCTCTCGGCCATAATCATTAACCCTAGAATGGTCACAGATTATATTGGTAGATCTACCGGGTTTGACATTAGCCCCTCGTGATTGGTCGCATCACTCAATTTTAGACGGGGGAATATATTTTTAAGGGAACATGAGGTACAAATTTGTGTCTTGGTTTGATTATGGGCTATTGGTTGCGGTCATAATCATTTGCAGGACCGGTGAAGGGTGGTCACTTACAACACAACAACACAAAGAGGAGATCAACCAAACTTTAATCAAACAGTAAACTGGATTAACCACAAGTATGATACTAAGAACACAAGTAATGAGTATGAGACAGAACAAGAGAACACAAGAGATTGGGTTTCAAGGATGCAGTATATTGCTTTCTCAAGTTCTCTTACATGTATTACAAAGCATAAAGAAAGATACAAGAACATGGAATACGTATACTACAACCTACAGCCGGCTATACTTTGAAAGCCAGCTGGATACAATTGACTAGACACAAACAAAATCAATTGTAGAATCAAAAGGCATATCTGCCTTTTGACTTCTGACTATGACATGTCATAGCTAACATCCTAATATATTACAAAAAGGATAAAAGTACATAAAGTAGAAAGCATGGACTCAAGACCTCAATGTACAGTTACCAAAAGCATGGACCTTTCACCAACTCATGTAAGTTGGTGACTTTACAGAGTTGCAGTGGAAAGGTGGTCCAGCTTTATGGTAAAGTACATCAGATAAATGCATATCTCTAAAAGTCTTCGGAAGAAATCTGTCTTCACTAAGTGGCTTCGGAAGACTTTGTCTTTGAAGCTTCGGAAGACTTCACTTTTGGCTTCAGAAGATATTGGTCTTGGCTTCGAAAGATTTTACACTTAGAATATTTCTAGTGCATGGTGTAAAACTTCCGAAACATTTCTACTTCAGTTCTTTAATGCATGCTTGCAGAGAGACTTTGGATGTTTTGGCTGCATCAGACTTATAGGAATCCTTACAAACTCCCCCTAGGCTGATGCTATCAAAACATTTAGAAGATCTTCAGATATTTGTAGTCTTCAGCACAATGATGACCATACCCTTCTTCATTAGATGGTCAGGATCATTCAGACTCTCATAGTATCTTCTCATCTCAAAGAGATCATGCAGAGGTAAGTTGATTATGTCTTGCCATGTATAGACATTCTCAACACCTTGATCTCTGATCACATGCCATCTCTCTGGATTAGTAGTGAAGGTCCAGGATAAGATGGGTGTCTCAGCTGCAAGAGGAGCCACTTGAATTGGAGTTGATTGGGCTGTCTCTTCATGCACTTTCTCAGGTTGATCTGACTCAGCCTGAGGTGTAGAGATAGATGATTCAGGCTTCTTCTTCTTAGACTTTGGAAGAACTCAACCCAAAAGACTAGTCTGATGGGTGAGGGGTGATTCAGGCTCTGATACCACTGTTATAAACCAAACAGAAGAACTCAACCCAAAAGACTAGTCTGATGGGTGAGGGAACCCATTAGACTTATAAATCCCACATCAATTGCCCATACAACCGATGTGGGACAAGTCCCATACCTTACAATGGTTTCGGTCCATAACATTCGCCCCTCCTTAAGGACCAACGTCCTCGTTGGTCACGGCTGGCTCTCTCCAGGCCACCACTCCGTGGGCCACCACTCCGAGGTTGGCTCTGATACCAATTGCAGGACCGGTGAAGGGTGGTCACTTACAACACAACAACACAAAGAGTAGATCAACCAAACTTTAATCAAACAGTAAACTGGATTAACCACAAGTATGATACTAAGAACACAAGTAATGAGTAAGAGACAGAACAAGAGAACACAAGAGATTGGGTTTCAAGGATGCAGTATATTGCTTTCTCAAGTTCTCTTACAAGTGTTACAAAGCATAAATAAAGATACAAGAACATGGAATACTTATACTACAACCTATAGCTGGCTATACTTTGAAAGCCAGCTGGATACAATTGACTAGACACAAACAAAATCAATTGTAGAATCAAAAGGCATATCTGCCTTTTGACTTGTGACTATGACATGCCATAGCTCACATCCTAATATATTACAAAAAGGATAAAAGTACATAAAGTAGAAAGCATAGACTCAAGACCTCAATGTACAGTTACCAAAAGCATGGACCTTTCACCAACTCATGTAAGTTTGTGACTTTACAGAGTTGCAGCGGAAAGGTGGTCCAGCTTTATGGTAAAGGACATCAGATAAAGGCATATCTCTAAAAGTCTTCGGAAGAAATCTTTCTTCACTAAGTGGCTTCGGAAGACTTTGTCTTTGAAGTTTCGGAAGACTTCACTTTTGGCTTCGGAAGATATTGGTCTTGGCTTCGGAAGATTTTACACTTAGAATGTTTCTAGTGCATGGTGTAAAACTTCCAAAGCATTTCTACTTCAGTTCTTTAATGCATGCTTGCAGAGAGACTTTGGATGTTTTGGCTGCATCAGACTTATAGGAATCCTTACATCATTGGACCTAGCTAATCTTTGAGGATCCATTTGTTGGTCCTAGGATAATCATATCTTACTATTAAGGAAACTTTACTTACCTTTTTATTAAAGTTGTGAACTGTTTTTTCACTAATACACTTTTAGGTTTGTTTTCAAGTACTTAAGCATGCATGAGAATGAAAATATATTATGGCAAACATATGATTTTTGGATACCACTTTTTGGACCAAATTTCGCTACAAAACAAATCTTCCAATGTTGTTAAATTATATTTATGTTATTATTTTTAAGTTTTAAACTTCAGACTTCTACTTATGGCATTATAATAACATTATATTTCTAAAACTTTGTCAAGCTTCTTGACAAAATTTACCTTCTCAATGTTGTGTTTACCATTTGTGACCCTACACCTTCCAGTAATCTAACCACCTGAATCTCCACCAAAAGCAATTGGTCCTCCATCAATTTTCTCAAAGTTTTGAAGCAAAGAGACATTGTCTGTCATGTGCCTAGAATAAAAACTATCGATGATCCATATATTTACTTTGGTCTTTAGTTGTTCTTGCACAAATAGAGATAGTTAGTTACATTTGGAAACCCAAGCCTTGTTGGTCTTAGGCTTGTCAAAGTGAACTGAAGATAATAAAATAGTGATTGATCCTATATGTAGGCTTTAAGGATCATTAGTTGTTGTTAATGAAGAACTTGGCGAACACGCTGTGCTGTAAGCTAAGCAGTTCACCTTGTAGACGGAGCCAGTGGGTAGGTGACTACACAAGTGAATGGCAAAGAGAAAATAGCCAACGGACCGAGTGAACCCAGGAAACGAAGTTGACGAGCAAGAACGTACTGACGACGAACTTTTGCGTATAGTATAAAGGGCCTCTTTTCGACGTGCATCAGATCCGGGCAGCTAGGAAGGAAAACTCTGAAGCCAATAGGTTGTTTTCAAATGCGCACATGAAGAAGAAATGTTGGGGAGATTAAGTGACTAGCCCTAGCCTTAGTCACATGGTCTTCCTTTATCTTCCATACCATCTTTGGAAGATTAGACTTGACCTTCAACACTTCGGAAGTCTTGATAACTTCGGAAGTTTTGGAGACTCGACTTTCGAAAGAGTTTGCATCCACTGTAGTAAACTTTAATGCTTCGGAAGCATTCCTTTCTTCTGAGACCAAATTTTCTTTCGAAGGTAAGTTTTCACTTGTCTTCTTCTTCACTTTGGAGCTTCCGAAAGAAAAGATTTTCCTTTCAAAGCTATCTTATTCTTCTTCTCAAAAGTCCTCTTTCTAGTTAGATGGATAGTACTTTTTGGATTGTAGATGCAATCCTTAGCAAAATGAGAAGTACTACCACACATGATGCATTTAGTTGGCTTCCTTCTAAGAATCTTTTTTTGAGTAGAAGGCTGAGCTTGATCACTTTCCACTTCCATCTTCATCTTAATACATGATGCAGTAGGCTTCTTAGGGTGAGGCTTGCTCTTAGAACTGGATGGTTCAGGCTATGCAGCATGGTGCACAACTGATCGACCTTCTTTTCTTCATAGGGATGAGTTGGACATGAACTACGACTCCTATTACTAGAGTCCATAGTTAAGTCTTCAGTCTTTACCACTTCAAATCCTACAGAGATTAAGACTTGTTTCTGCTTGGAGTTGAAGGTGGCCTTTATCTCTTAAGCCTTCTTTTACCTTCTCCTGGTTGCTCTGATCAAGTTCTTCCTTTTGGACTTGGTCATCCCTGGCTCTTTCCTCTCCTCAGGAAAGTAACACTTCTTAGGATAATCTTCATCACTCACCTCAGATCCATCCTTCACTATCTCCTCTTCATCTTTATTGTTTGCTTGAATGGGGTCTACGAGAGGAAGCTCATCTTGATAAGTTTCACACATTGGAGATCTTAGAGATAGTAGAGTGTGTGGAGGAGCGATCTCAGTAGATCTCAGTCCCTACTTATTCTGATAACAAATCTTTGTATGCAAGGATGAGGATATAATGTTCTTGAAGGTCTCTTCTTCAAGAACACATATTTCTGCCCCAGCTTTGCTGATCACAAGCTCATCTTGGCATTCAGTTAACTTGGTAATGAGATCTTTGGTTTGAGTCCTGTATTTTGTGTGTTCATGCTTAAGAGTTGAAATGATTTTCTCTAGATCTTCTATCTTAAGTTTATAATCATTTTTAGCTTTTTTAAAATCAGCTTTTAAAAGTGCAAAGATGTTCCAATACCTTGGCTTCTTCATGATCAGCCATCAGTGCTTAGTTTGGGAAAGCATCTTTAACCTGAAAGCTCTAGTCAAAGCCTCCTTCTTCAATAGCAACTGCAACTTAGCTCTTGGGCTTCTTAGTTTATGGAGCTCCATCAATGTAGTTTGGCCTGGTTTGTGCTTGGCCACCATTTGTCCTTATTGTCTTGCACTCCCTAGCAAAGTGTCCTATTTGGTTACAGTTGTAACACTTCACCTTGATTTTATCCAACCCAAACTTTCCACTAGTTGTATTGTTGGGAAACTTCCACAGCAGCAGACACAAAGGCTTGTAAAAGCTTGTTTCTTGGAATGGGCTTTCTTGGATGTAGCTCTCCCTTGGTGTCTCTGGGAAGGTGATAAAATGACCCTTTTGTGAGTTTTTAGGGTAATAGATAAGATGATGTTATGGTTCTTTGCAATCCTTTTTAACCACGTGAAGGGCTGAACTCTATAGATTGTTGGAAGAGTTGCCAGATGGATTTTGCATGTTCATCTCCATCTGCTATCCACTAAGGATACCATACAACTCAATGAGAGTAACGGTCTTGAGGTTTTCAGTTCTCTTAATGACCACACAGTAGTGTGTCCATTGTCTAGGAAAAGACAACATGAACTTTCTCACAATGTCCCTGTTCTCAAGAGTTACTCCAATATCCATTACAATATCCACAATCTTAATATACCTGAAGTATTGTTGAGTCATGGTTTCACTTGTCTTGTATGTGATGTTCTCAAATTGCTGCTTCAAAAGGTCTTTCTTGTTCTTTTTTGCTTCATTTGACCCCTCATACATAAGCTTCAGTGCATCCCATAGTTACTTAGCAGTCTTTCACTTCTTAAAGCCTTTGTAGATAGAGTTTGGAGATCAGTTTGGAAGGCGATCATGGCCTTATGATCTACATCAATCTTCTTCTAGTCTTCCTTTGAGTAGTCAGCCTCTTCCTTTGGTATCATAACACCTCCAGCAACAGCTGAAGTGGTGCATGGTACATGAGGTCCTAAGACAACAGATCCCCACATCATATTGTCTTGAGACTTGATGAAGCCTTCCATTCTACCAAGTATCAAAGTCATCTGGAGTGATCAGTGGAGATTTTGTCATCGTATCGGTTTCCATATCAGCCTTGGTAAGAGATGCCATTTGAGTTGTTAATGTATTGTGAAATTAAAGGAATTTAAGATGGTGAGATCTTACAATCAAGAGCCTATAATGCTCTGATACCATTTGCAGGACCGTTGAAAGGGGGGTCAATGCAATAGTTTCACAGTGAGAAGAGACTTAGAACACTTAACAGATCAAATAGGGAATCGAGTTTATATTGATGATACTAAGAACAAAAGTAAGTATGAGACAGAACAAGAATAAGAACAAGATAATATTTGGTTTTAAAGAATGATGTATATTGCTCTCAAGTTCTATTACAAGTGTTACAAAGCATATAGAAAGACAAGTACTTGAGATACTTTATACTACATCTTACAGCCACCTATACTTTGAAAGCCAGCTAGAAACACTAATCTAGACAACAAGATCAATCTATAGTCAAAAGCTAGATTGCCTTTTGACTTATGACTATGACATGTCATAGCTCACATCTTAATATATTACAAAAAAGGATAAAAGGTATAAAAGTAGAAAGTTACAGACCAATGACCTTAATCTACAGTTGACAAAAGTATGGAACTTTTCATCAACTCATCTAAGTTTGTGAGTCTTCAGAGGTGGTAGCGAAAAGTAGTTCAGCTTTTATCAAAAGGTGATCAGAGAAAGCATGTGTTCTTTGTCTTCGAAAGAAATCAATCTTTGGCTTCAGAAGACTTTGTCCCTGAAGCTTCGGAAGACTTCATATTTGGCTTCGGAAGATATGGTCATTTGGCTTCGGAAGATTTTACACTTAGCATATTTTTCCTGAGTTGTGTAAAACTTCTAAAGTAACTTCCTTTGTACTTCATGCATGCATGCTAAGAGATCTTTGGTTGCATCAGCCTTGAAGTGTAAACCTTACAATGCTTATTGGATGATTATACATCATTTTCTTAGATAAAGTTGACACCTTTACGTGTGTATGTGTAGATCTTGATCCATACTCCTTGTTAGGGTTTCTCTCGAATTCTACGTGAAAGGTGAGTTTTAGACGCCCCCCCACTTTTTATGCTTTAGACTGATTAGGGGATGATATTCATGCTCAAATGAGTTTTATGTATAGATCTAATGTTTTTAAGTGTAAAGTTGTCACCTATTTTTCTAGGGTTCATGTATTAGTAATGTATGGCATTATTCAAAGTCTGTGTGAGAACACTTAACTATATATCAAAGTTCTAATGGTTTTAAAAGAAAATAATAGTGTAACTATGCATGATTCCCATTACAACAACATTAGAATAACTCGTTGTTACGAGTACAGTTACCCGTACTTGTTTAACTCAACCGTATTGACCTATGTCTAAGTGTGGTCAATACGGAAGAGTGAACTATTATCCGCATTTGTACTTACTCAACCACATTCATTGTTACTCGTATTTGTACTTACCTGGCTGCATCACTATTACCCCCATATGTTTAACTCAAGCGCATTGACCTATGTCTAAATGTGGTCAATGCGGAAGGGAGAACCGTTACGCGTATTGGTTATTCAGCCACATTGTTCTCACCCACATTTAGTACCACCTGCATTTACCCCCTCCCCTACAACACTTAGCCAACTTAAAAGTTTACATGTATTGAACTAAATTCGTCCACATTAGTCCAATTCACCTGCATTAAGCCATATCACCTGCATTGATCCAATAGTTGGTCAGACTGCTACTTATGTGCATTGGTTGAGAGCCACTCGCATTGACTTGTGGTAATCCACATTGGATAACCATCACCCGCATTCGCTTCACTTGGGACATTTCTCTTATGTTCACCTACTGTCCAGGCCCATGAGGAATCCATGCTTAGTTATGCTTATGGAATTAATAAAAGTCATAAAGTTATAAAGGATCTTTATATGCATTACCATTTTCCCTTGTGAAATCATTACCTTGCTCTACCAATGCATTGCATGGTTATGTTAGCTTGCCTTGTGCTTGAATCAGCTTGCTTTGCTTAGTGCATGACATGATTTTATCAACTTGCTTTGCTTAGTGCATAGCATGGTTTTATCAGCTTGCTTTGCTTAGTGCACTGCATGGTTTTATCAGCTTGCTTTGCTTAGTATATTGCATGGTTTTATCAACTTGCTTTGCTTAGTGCATTGCAAGGTTATATTAGCTAGCTTAGTGCTTGTGTCAGTTGCCTTGATGAAGGCATAAATATCGTATGCTATCTATGATGGTGTTCTTTGAGTAGTTAGGTTATGTTTTCAAAGTAATAGATCTTTCAATGGTGTTTAATGCCACTATATGATAGGTTTCATTATGATCATTAATAAAGGTTTAAAAGTACTCATTACCTTATGTTTTAAATTTCAATCTAGAACTCACTCAACAACGCTGACTTTTAGTATATAGTTCGGTAAATCCAAAAGTAGTTGAGTTAAGGATGTTTTGGGGCATATAGAAGCTCCCGCTTCAAAGACTGGCATCATGTTTCAAAGTTTATTTATGAAGTCTATGTTTGGACAATATAACCATGATATGTAATAGACTAGTGACTTTGGCATTAATGTTTAATGTTTTTCGCTGCTTAATTAAATTACATTTTTAGTTTAAAAATTATGGTTCTGTTTATGAAACTAACTGTGTGGTTGCCTGGAAGCAAGGGGCCTTACATTTTGAGTTAATTGTAATGTTATTTGGATTATGTTATGAAATCTGAGAATTATGAAATTGCATTTAATACTACTTAAATGCTTTAACTACCATGTACTATGAACAATCGATTCACTTTCGTACGCCCTGAGGTTTTCGCCATAGGTTGAGGTGTGATACAAGCCCAAGCATCACTCCTTACTCTATGAGGCTAGCCCTAGATAACTCTCCATGTATCTATATCTAATGTCGGTGACCAGCCATAATATACCTAAAACAAAATATATTCGTGTAACATTAAGAATAAAGAAAGGGCAAAGAAATTCCACAAAGTGGTGCCCAACTTAGGGTATTCTAAAAGGTAAAACGTAATTTCTTAACCTTTTGTTAGGGTTTCGAAATCACAAATTAAGACCAGCAGCAAGACTCTCTTCAGAGGAGTCAGTCAATCATACAACAAGCACAAAATAGTAGCTTGGGTTAGAATGAATAACAATAATTCCAGAGGTGAACCCCGAAGACTTCAAATCCCGGACCATAAGAACGACGATTACTCTTGCAAGCATCCATAAATTCTGACAACAACAGCGATAGTATCCCTAGTGACATGAAAATGGTGGGCTCACCGACGATGGTGGTGCTAGAGATGGTGTGTGGTGGTTGAGGTTGGGTTTTAGAATAATAGTTAAAGAGTAAGGGGATTGGGGGATAAGGTTAAATTGTTTTGTAATAATATATTATTTTAATATTCTTTTATCTTTTAGTAAAGGATAAATGATAATTTCACATATATTTAAGAAGAAAAGAATCTAACATAGCGATAAATTTGTTATAACTAATACATTTATAACATAAAAATTTGTAATAAATTATATTTAGTGATGAAACTTGAAAACGAATGTTACGACAAATACCATTCGTGTAATTAACTTTAAATATAACAACCTTAATATAACTATGAACATGATTTTCTCCGCATTTTGGTCTAACTTCATTAAGTGGTCAAAACTTAATAACAAAGAATCATGACCCAACAATTGAAAGTACAAATTCTGCATTAAAAATGTTTTTGTATAATTTGATGTCAATTTATATGTAATTTCTCAGAACTTATGCCCTCTGACTTTGTGTTGCTTACGAACGTAGTGACGCATTTAAATACCAACCTTCTAGTAGTTCCTAATAATATAAAAGCAGCAATAATTTAATTTTGTTTTACTTTTTATTATATGTACTAAATTACTACCTGATCTATTACACTTGTCAAATAAATAAAATATCAATTATGTAGACAAAAATTTATTAATTATAAAATAATACATTAGAGATAAAATACGATTAGAATTACGTCTGGTTAAGTACTTTAAGTAATATAAGGACGATATTATTTTTCAAACTTTTATTTTTATTTTCTTTTTTGTTTTTTAAATAAAAGGGAGTTTTCTTTTACTTCAAAAAAATAGTTTTTTCTTAACATTTTGATCCAAAACGGTTATAAAAATATTTTTTTAATATCTGCTTATTATAATTTCAATTTATAATAATTTTCATTTCATAAAAAACTTATTTATTTAAAAACATAGGTGTTGAAATTTCGTATTTGTAACAAAGTTTAATATTTAAAGAAACTTATTTCATTAATATACTTTTTAGAAATTGTATTTATAGAAAGATACTTTTGTTAATTTATTAAAAAAATTAATCTAAAAAAATAAATAATATCATTAGTACTTACCGTAATTATCTAATAAGAAAGAGAAACGAAAAAGTTAAAATTTAAAAACTTTAGAATTGTGACATTTGTCCCATAAAAATGTTCTCTTACTACGTTTGATTTGAAATGCAAACGGTAATATGATTTTCTATTTAATAAGACATATTTTCCTACTATAATAAAATGGTAACCAAAAGAAAACATGGCAACATCATATTAATCCCGCTTTTTTCTATTATTAAATAATCAAATTAACTACTAATAATATTATTTAATTCTTTTTATATTAATTAACATAGTTTTTTAATAAATTAAAAAAGATATTTTTTTATTAATGTTATTTTTAAAGAAATAAATTTTTATCAAATAATAAAATTTTCTAAACATCAAACTTTCTTAAAAGTACAAAATAACTTAAAATTGATATTTTAAAGAAATAAAACTTTTATAAACAAAAAATAATTAAAAGTGGGATTTATAATAAGAAAAATTCTTAAGATGGCATTTTTTTGAAATTTGTTCTAAAATAAATTTTTTTATATTTATAACAAGAAATATATCAATCATATATTATTTCAAACTATCAATTTATTATTAATAATTTATTATTTTATTTAATATTTTTTATTCAACCGGTGTAGTATACGAGTACTATACGAGTTCACTAAAATTAATTAAACATAATATTTATATAGAAAACCGTAAAAGGAAAATCTTAATTGAAAGACAATATTAAAGAGGATTCCTTTACTCGGGTTGATCGATCAAAATTTTTTTATTAATATAAATATATAAACTTAAACTTTTTTATATGTCTTTCATTTTTGCCGACAAACTATGGGAAGCAACACTGGCTCTACGTATTTACATATAAATACATAAACTTAAACTTTTTTTTTTTTGTCTATGTTTCCATTTACATATAATCAAAATTTATTATTCTTATGTGATACAAGTTATTTAATAATTTTGTACTCAATCTCTTATAAAAAATATGAATTGTGAAGAAAAAATCAAATAATAATAACTAAGAAAAGCTTTCATCCCAAATCGATAATGAAGTAAATTGCCTTTGAAATGTAATCTATAAAACGCGCTTAAATGAGCCTTCATCCTTTGATGACTTGCTATAAAATATTTTCATACGCAAACTACCTAAGCCAAGGTTTGTAGTCGTAAGTTACTATAATACATACATCAATGCAAGATTGTTGACTAAACTAAACCTTAAAAACAAAACGTCAATGCCAATCGTTTTCATAAATATTTTGGGAAGTGACATCAGTTGTACTTATTTATTATACAGTTTAAATTTTATTATTGATGTGATCAATTTTATATGCAGTTTTATTGAGTTAACAAGTCAAATAAGATCTTAAAAAGTTATGCACTTCGATGAAATCTCTTGGAAAAGTCGTTGCACATGCCTATCAAAATAGTTATGAATCTAAATCAACGGGGTATTATAATATATTTTAAGTTTTGCATTATGTTAATATTATACGGTTATTAGATTTTAATAATCACAACATCAAATTATTGGTCGGTATTAATCTCAACTTAAGAAATGTTTATAAATTCTTTCAACTTTAAATTTATTTTTCTCTAACGATCTCTTACTAACTGACAGTTAACATCTTTAGTTTTTTGATGATGTGGATTACTTATATGGTCAAAACACTAAACATTAAATTGAAATCAACCATCAGGTCTGTTAATCTGAAACTTTGGTATACCGAAACCCGTCAATCTCGACATCCTAATCAACCACTTGAGTCGTTAGACGTAAATTTCAGGTAACAATGGAGGCTAAACACCGAAAAACGAAACTGATAAAGGCTAGGTGACGGCGGAGTTGAAAATGGCTTAAAGTTTGCCTCATTTTATCAAAAAGCTAACTGGGGTTAACTATCAGTTAATAAGAGATCATTGGAGGATAATAAACTTAAAATTGGAAGTAGTTATAAACACTCCTAAGTTAGGATTAAGCATGACCAATAAATAAAAGTTGGGATTATTAAAATCCATCAACTCTAATATTATATGGATTGTTTATAGTGAAAAATGTAATCTAAAAAACCTAAGAATGATTGCAGGCTTAACACGTGTCGTTCTACTATTTTAAAGAGGATGACAAAAGTCATTATGTTAAATACGCCAGATCATTGTGTCTTGTACGTTTATCGTGTCAAATATCAACTCATTCTATTATATATTTTACATCATTTATGTATTTATCATTATGTTTTACGTTTTAGATCGTTTGTGGTGTTTTTGTCATTGTTTTTATAAATTATATAAACTTGTTATCCATCATTTTGTTTTACAATTAGAAATATGCAATGATATACTTACACCAATGTATTTTTCCAAACTAATAGTGTTAAAAATAACACAATGTGTTAGTTTTGTCATTGTTTTTCATAGATTATATAAATTTGTTGTTATCTATCATTGTCTTTTGTAATTAGAAGTATACAATGATGTTATTTCACCAGTGTATTTTTTAAAGCTCAGAGTGTTCAAGATAACATAATGATTATCAAAAAGCACGATAAGACATTGTATTATTTTGTCATTGTCTTAGGGTTATTAGATTTTAATAATTCTAATTTTCATTTTTAGCCTGGATTAATCCCAAATTCATTTATTGTTCGGGATTAATACCAACTCAAGAAATGTTTACAGACACTCCCAACTTTGAGCTTATTTTCCTTCAACGGTCCCTTACTAACTGAGAGTTAACATTGTTAGTTTTTTGATGATGTAGACTGTTTATATGGCCAAAACACTTTGCAGAAATTGAAATTAACCATTTGGTCCGTCAATTTGAAACTTCTACTCCCTAAAACCCGTCAATATCCACCTCCTGATCTGAAACACTTGATTCTTTGGAGGTAGATTTCAGGTGAAGACGAAGGCTAGACACCAAAAAAATGAACCAGATAAAGATCGAGCGGTGGCAGAGTTGAAAAACGGCTCAAAGTTGGCTCCATTTCATAAAAAATATAACGAGGGGTTACTTTCAGTAAGTAATTAGGGATCGTTGGAGGAAAATATTCTTAAAGTTAGAAGTGTCTAGGAATATTTCCTGAGTTGGGATTAATCCCAGCCAATGAATGAAACTTGGGATTATTAAAATCCAATAACTCTTGTTTTTATGTATTTGATTAATTAGCTTGTTAGGTTATTATTGTGTTTTACATATTGGTGATACACAACAATGTTATTTAATCATTATATTTTTTTTTCAAAATTCATCATTTTAAAAACCACAATAGTATTTAGAAAGCCACAATAAATAACAAACAAAACACAATGAACTACACTAATGACATAATTACGAGATATAGACTTAAAAATATAAAAAAAATTATTATCTTTTTATATAACAATACTCTACTTGTTTTATACATAAACAATACTCCTTTTAATAGTGTAATTTTTATTAAAAATAATCATACATAAAAGTTGTGAACATTTCAAAAAATGAGAAAACTTGCAAAAAGTCAACAAAAGTGGCTACTTATAAAACATTCATGAGTAAATTACAAATATTATCCTTTAAGTATTACCGAAATCACGGATCTTGTCCTTAAATTTTGATAAGTACACTGAGTGTTCTTTATTAAAAAAATATTACTTTTTTGTCATGTCAACTAACTGAAGTTAACTTTTTTAGTTAATTTTCTATCAAATGATATTTCTGTTCTTACTCTTTAAATGACCAAATATATAACTTATACTATTCTTATACATTCCTTCGTTCTGATGTTTTATTTACTTATTTTTCTACTTTTCTTACCACTTTTATACAAACTTGTTTTAAATATAATTGATTAATTTATTTTTATCTTTTGGGTTATTGGATATTAATAATTTCAACTTTCTTTTATTGGCCGGGATTAATCCCAACTCAGAAAATGTTTACAGGCACTCCTAACTTTGAACTTATTTTCCTCTAATGATCCTTTATTAAATGAAAGTTAACCCTCGTTAGTTTTTTTGATAAAATGAGACCAACTTTGAGCCATTTTCAACTCCAGCACCGCCTAGTCTCAATTAAGTTCGTTTTCCATTGTCTAACCTCCATAATCACCTGAAATCTACCTCCAACGAGTTCGTTGGTTCAAATCAAGAGGTGGAGATTGACAGGCTTTTGGGTGCGGAAGTTTCAAATTGACAGACCTGATGATAGAATTCAACTTTCTGTTTAGTATTTTGGCCACAAAAACAATTCACATCATCAAAAAACTAACGGGGTTAACTCTCAGTTAGTAAGGGATCGTTGGAGGAAAATAAACTCAAAGTTGAGATTATCTGTAAACATTTACTGAGTTGGGATTAATCCTGGCCAATCAATAAAAGTTGGGATTATTAAAATCCAATAACCCTTATCTTTTTGTAATATATAATTTTACTTATAGGCCTTTAATTTATTATAATTAATTCAATTTAGTTATTTACTATTTTAATACAACCTATACAATTTAAAGAACTCATAACATCTTTCAACTAAATAATTATCTAAAAAGTTACATAAGTTACTAAAATATAATTAGTTAAACCATAAACTAATTCATAAAAATAAACATAAATAATAATTAAATATTGAATTAAACATAACTATACATTTCGATATACATATATATACACTTTCTATTAACATCAATGTGTATACCCTCATTTAAATTTAAAAACACGCAAATCTCACAAAACTCACCCTCACACACAAAACACATGCACACACACCTCAAAAACCCACACACAATAACACATGTACACCTGTTGTTCTCTTGCAATACACATACACACTAAACCCCCCTCACGCACACATATAATTGCATGCACACCATAGCCGTAGGCTACCATGTTTCTCCCTTGGTTCCTCTTGTTTTAACCTCGTTAACATTCGTGTATTATAACCCTAAACAAGAACCGTTCGCGTGTACTACGTATACCTTGACAATTAATCAATCGAGTAAGAAATTGTTGAAGGATCTTGCGAGTAAGATGGAAAGTTTAAATTGTTACATGTGACAGTAACCAAATTCGATCCTTGAGAGGATACAAAGGAAAAATTTATCTGAAGCAATTGGGTGTGGAGGTGTAAACAATTTAGGTAGTGCCTTACTTGAGATTTACATTGTCATTACTATATTTCAATAATTTATGTAAATTTTATTTTTAATGTATGTGCAGGACCGTTTAAGGGCTTAAACACAATTACAACACAACAACACAATGAGGAGATTAACTAAACTTTAATCAAACAGTGAACTGGGTTAACCAAAGTGATACAAAGAACACAAGTAAAGCAAGAGACAGAACAAGAGAGTATGGGTTTCAAGGAGGCAGTATATTGCTTTCTCAAGTTCTTTTACAAGTGTTACAAAGCATAAAGAAAGATACAAGAACTTGGAATACTTATACTACAACCTACAGCCGGCTATACTTTGAAAGCCAGCTGGATACAATTGACTAGACACTAACAAAATCAATTGTAGGATCAAAAGGCATATCTGCCTTTTGACCTTGTGACTATGACATGCCATAGCTCACATCCTTATACATTACAAAAAGGATAAAGTACATAAAGTGGAAAGTTACAGACTCAAGACCTCAATGTACAGTTACCAAAAGCATGGACCTTTTCACCAACTCATGTAAGTTGGTGACTTTACAGAGATGCAGCGGAAAAGGTGCTTTATGGAACAGTACATCAGATAAAGCATGTGTACTAAAAGTCTTCGGAAGAAATCTGTCTTCATAGGTTGAAGCTTCGGAAGACTTTGTCTCTGAGGCTTCGGAAGACTTCATGTTTGGCTTCGGAAGATATTGGTCTTGGCTTCGGAGATTTTACACTTAGAGTATTTTCTAATGCATTGTGTAAAACTTCCGAAGCATTCTTCACTTCAGTACTTAGTGCATGTTGCTGAGACACTTGGATGTTTTGGGTTGCATCAGACTTAAGGAATCCTTACAAACTCCCCCTAGGCTGATGCTACCAAAACACTTAGAAGATCTTCAAATGTTGGTAGTCTTCAGTACAATCAAGACCATTCCTTTCTTCATTAGATGGTCAGGATCATCAAGACTCTCATAGTATCTTCTCATCTCAAAGAGATCATGCAGAGGTAAGTTGATTATGTCTTGCCATGAGTAGACATTCTCAACACCTTGATCTCTGATAACATTCCATCTTTCTGGATTGGTAGAGTAAGTCCAGGACAAGATGGGTGTCTCAGTTGTTAGAGGAGCCACTTGAATAGGAGTTGATTGGGCTGCCTCATCATGCACTTCCTCAGGTTGATCTGATTCAGCCTGAGGTGCAGAGGTAGATGACTTTGGCTTCTTCTTCTTAGTCTTTGGTTTAGAAGCCATCCTCTTCTTCCTCTTAGATGACTTTAACTGAGAAGACTGGTCTGCAGTGTTGATCATCAGTGTCTTTCTCAGTTGGGTGTTCCTCCCTCACAGGTTCAGAAGGAGAGGGAGTTTGACCCTGCCTGGATCAGAAGATGAAGCTTGCTGAGGCTCAGCTGGAGGTTCTGGTTGAGGTGTCTCTGGTTGTTCAAACTTGACCTCCACTTCAGGTGGGACTTGACTTGGAAGAGAGTGCAAGTCAATAAGTTCTCCACTTTTAATCTTCTGCTTGATCACCCTATATGCTCATCCATAGTGGATAGAGACATGGGGCCAAGTCTCCTTCCGGAGAATCCATATAGCTTCAAGAAGCTCACCATTCTTTGTCTGTCAGCAGACTTCTTTGCATTCTTTTGAATGATGGCTCTTGACTTTGCAGCTTCTTCCCTTAGCTTCCTTTTGGTTGTTTTTCTTTCTTTGACTAGCTCAAGCTCAAGTTGCTTTAGGTACTCGAACTCAATGAAGTCATAGGACAGGGGAAGAAGTGCATCTGCCTGATAGAAGCCTGTGGCACTCAGGTAGTTGATCATCTTGATCCTATCTTCTTCTTTATCTACCTGAGGTTCTTGTGGAGCCACATCTTCCTGTGCAGGACTTTCTTGAACTGGAGAGAGAGTGGGAGCATGCTTGTAAAGTCTTTTCTGTCTCTTCTCCTCTTTGAATTGGAGAAGTAACCTTGCATCCTCTTTCTCCTTCATCTCTCTTGACACTTCCATGTCAGCCAGTTCATTTAACTCTTCTAAGGGGAGGGAGATGATTTCATCAATATCATAGTTCCTGGTCTGTAAGTAGGTAATCCTGACTGCCCTTAACTCATCATCTTGAGTATTTGGTCTGGGAGCAGCCCTGATTGCAGCTTGCATGAAGCTAGATGACCCAGTAGAACTTTCTCCCCTTAGTCTCCTTTTCCTCTCTCTCTCTCTTCTTCCTCAATTTCCTCAGGAGTCATTATCCTTTTCCCTTTGTCACCAACAGACCTTTGTGACTCAGGGTGGATTGAGCTTGGCCTTCATTGCTTGGAGTAGCTTCCATGCTCTGGCCAGAGAGAGGCTGAGAAACACCTTCACCAGCAGGTGTCTCAGATGGAGTTTGGACCTCTGCAGCAGTTGTTGATGATGAGACAGGGGTCTCAGGTTCTGTCACTGGGCCTTCAGTCAAGGTTTCCCCTATGAAACTAATCTTAGGGTCCACCTCAACATCCAGTTGACCGATGACATTGCCTGATTGCCTAAGTCTCCTTCTTAGAGAGAACTCTGCAAGGATCCTGTCTTGGATTCTTTGAGCCAGCCTGTCAGCTTGTCTTGAATTGCTTGGATTGACAAGTGGCATGTTGACTAAATCCAGTCTTTCATAGAAGCTCAGGCTTTGAATTGAAAAACTTCTTGTTGGCCTTGAACTCTGTGAAGTATAAGGGCTCTTCTGTCATCATCATACCTCCACCTTATGATGTAGTTGCCAGTTCCTTGTGGTGGAGATGAGACAGCCCTTGGTATACCTTCCTCAAAGAGACTCCTGATGAGTGAGTCTATAGAGTCCACATTAATGTGAACTTGAGGAAGTTGCTGAGAATGCACAACAGCAAGTGAGGATGGTGAGTCCTCTATGTCCATTCTCTCTGAAGAACTCCCAGGTTCTGTGGTTGTAATAACTTTCTCCCCCTTTTTGGTAGCATCACCCACTTGCATAGGTGAGCTGGAGGATAAGTCAATCACTTCCACAGGTTCTTGTGTTCCTGGTTGAGCTCTCCTTAAAGGTCTCCCAGCTAGTTTTTCCTGCAGATATGAAATCTGAGTTGCTGATCATTGACCCTGTTTTGTAAGGTAGTCACCTGAGATTCCAAGTGACTAACCTTAGAGACTAAATAGGTGCATGTTTTTGACAATTTCTGCACCTTTAGTCTCAAATTCCCCTCATCTTCATCAGAAGAATCATTGGGGGATGAGATGATTGGACCAAAGTCCTCTCTCTCACCACCAGCTTGAGTTCTTGGCTGCTGGTTTTCCTCTGCTCACTGGCAGCCTCAGTTGAGATGCCAGTGGGCTGAGTTGCCATGGTTGAGGTCTTAATGATGTAATCACTTTCAAAAGTGAGAGCCTCTTCCATATGGACATCCTGAACAGGTTCAGAAGTGTCCACCTCAGTATAGGTGACTGATGTGGGATAGACTGAGGAGAGTCAGAGGTACTCATCTCTCTTTGAGTAGGGGAGGAGAAGAGAGACTCATGGTACTCACTGAATCCTAAGTCTTCATCAGTATAAAAGGATAGGTTGGGAATTGGTTGGTTGAGATCCAAAGGCTGGGGATGGTAGCTGTCCCCTGAAGGTTGTTCACTTGAGTGTTGAGACTCAGAGTGAAGGCTTAGGCTGTTGGGCTAGTGAGCTCATCAGGGTGAGCATGAGGAACCTCAGCCCTGATAGGTGAAGTAATGGGAGTGGTTTGCTCCTCAGGAGAAGTGGGAGCTCTAGTGTCCACTTCTTCCTGTAAGGTTGAGTATGGGGGCCTGCACAGACTCAATAGCCTGAGCAGGGGTTCGTTTGGATTTTCTTTGGTAGGTGAGGGTGATTTCTGGTCTTTTTAGGGGTAAGGATAAAAGAGGTGTGGGTTCAACACTAGCTTGTGTTGCTAGGTTGTCACCTTGAGCAATGAGCTCTAACATTTTTGGGACTAGGGCTGTTTCTACCCCTGAGAAGCCTACAGTTGGCTTCTTCATTATTTTAAAGATGCCGGGCTTCATCTGTCCCAATTTAAGAATATTACTTGTTTCCCTCAACTGTGAGCCCAGTTCACAGTTGAGAATGTGTTGAACATATCTAGGAAACATGTAATACTCTAAGGAGTCTAAGTTTGCAAGTAAATTAGTATAAACAAATTGTGAATACCTGAACTTGACCCCCTGAACCATTCCATGAACTATAAAGGAGAGATCCTCAGGAATCTGGTCCCATCCACCATGCTTGTTTGATAAGCTGTGGATAACCACATGGAGCAGGAATTTCCATTGGGATGAGACCTTCCTTTCCTGAAGGTCTTTACAGAGAAATCTCCCTCATAGCCCATCTGCTCAAAGGAATGATTAACAGCTTCCTTTGGGAAGGACACCTCACCTTCTTCATCATCCAGCTGCAAAGTGTTGGTTAATGATGGCCGGAGTGATGAAGATTGTCCTCCCTTGCACTGTGGCAGACAGTGCCTTCTCCCCATCCATAATGACCTCTTGGCAGGTCTTCCAGAATTCAAGCAAGTGATCCTCATATAGAGTAGGATCAATGGTCAGGGAGGTGAAATAGTTTGACAGAGTCAAGAATTGGCAAATCTCTGAGAAACTTGCATCTTTCTCAGAGCTTAACAGAGCAACTTGATTATGTTGCCTGTGAAGTTGCATGGAGAAATCTGGGTTGTTTCTGCGGTTAAGGTTGGCCATTTCAGAAGCTTAAGGGTGAAGAAAGGTAGAAAGCAAAGGCGGTTTAGAGAATTAGGTTAGAGAAATAGTAGAATTGAGGAAGATAGTGGGAAAGAGGGGGAACCGTTGGGTATTTATGTGAAAAGGGATTTGAACCAAAGTTAATGAAAGAGGATAAACTTTGAAATCCGGAAGTCGGTCCCACCTCTGAAAAGGTAGTTTACTTTTGCTCAAAAAGTAGTTTTCTTGGAATTCGAAAAGCTTCCGAAGGTAATTTGTCTTCGGAAGTTTTGATTGAAAAAGCTTCCGAAGCTAAAATGGCTTCGGAAGATTTTCCTGAGAGTCTTGAAGATTTATGCTTCGGAAGAGAAATAAACCCTTGGATGCTTTGTATAATGAATGAACAAAGCTTCCGAAGGTTAATTTTGCTTCGGAAGGAAAAGGTCCTTAAAAATAATAAGTGTCTGAGATAAGAATTTTAAGCTTCGGAAGATGAATTTGACTTCTTCCGAAGGTAAAATCTCTTAGACAGTTATTTATTTTGAAGACATGTTTTTCTTCCGAAGATAAAACTTTATCTTCCGAAGTATCAGAAAATTTTCAAGAATCTAAGGAAAGTCTTCAAAAAGAATTTTACATCCAAAGAAAACATGAGCTTATGAAAGTGATGAACTAGACAACTTAGGACACACATATTTTAAGAAGAAATAATTAGAATTAGTTTTAAGAAAAAGTCTACTCAAAGTTAATCATCCCAATAGCTGATATCAGATACTTAAATCTCTGTTCATCAAAAGCTTTTGTGAACAGATCAGCATATTGTTCATCTGTATGAACTTTGACTAGTTTAATTAATCCTTTTCATAGTTATCTCTTATTAAATGATACCTGATGTTGATGTGTTTGGTCCTTGAGTGCTGCACAGGGTTCTCAGTGATAGAGATAGCACTATTGTTGTCTATGTGGATAGGAGTCTCTTTGAAGTTAAATCCATAGTCCAGCATCTGATTTTGAATCCAAAGCACTTGAGCACAGCAGCTTGCAGCAGCAATGTATTCAGCCTCAGCAGTTGATGCAGACACACAGGATTGTTTCTTGCATTGCCATGAGACAACCCTTCCACCAAGGAATTGACATCCCCCAGATGTAGACTTTGCAGTCATGTTGCAACCACCATAATCACTATCTGTATAGGCATACAGATTGAAATTAGGATTCTTTGGATACCATAGACCAAGTGTTGAAGCACCTTTGAGGTATCTTAAAATCCTTTTCACAGTGATTAAGTGAGACATCTTAGGGTTGGCTTGATATCTTGCACAAATACATGTAGCAAACATGATATCAGGCCTGCTAGCTGTAAGATACATAAGAGACCCAATCATAGCCCTGTATAAGTGTTCATCTACACACTCCCCCTCAAGATCTGGACCAAGGGAGTGGTTTCTGGCTATGGGTGTCTTAGCAATCTTACAATCAGTCATGTTGAACCTCTTGAGTATGTCTTGAACATACTTTGACTGACTTATGAAGATGCCATCTTCAACCTGCTTCACTTGAATTCCCAGAAAGAAGTTGAGTTCTCCCATTGAACTCATTTCAAATCTGTCTTTCATCAGCTTCTCAAAGTCTTTGCAGAGCTTTGGATTAGTTGAACCAAAGATGATGTCATCTACATATACTTGAACCAGCAATAAGTCATTTCCCTGTCCTTTGATGAAGAGAGTTCCATCTATAGTACCTCTCCTGTATCCATGTTTACAAAGATACTCAGATAGTGTCTCATACCACTTCTGCCTGATGCAGCCCATAAAGAGCTTTGTCAAGCTTGCAGACATAATCAGGATGATCAGGGTCTACAAAACCAGGTGGCTGTTTGACATAAACCTCCTCATCAATCACTCCATATAAGAAAGCACACTTTACATCAAGTTGGTAGACCTTGAAGTTCTTGGATGCAGCAAATGCCAGGAATATCCTAACAGCTTCTAGTCTTGCTACAGGAGCAAAGACATCAGTGTAGTCAATCCCTTCTTCTTGTGTGTATCCTTGAACAACTAGTCTTGCCTTGTTCTTGATGATGATTCCTCTATCATCCTTCTTATTCCTAAAAACCCATTTGGTTCCAATGGTAGTCTTCCCATGAGGAAGAGGACAAAGGTTCCAAACTTTCTGCCTTTTGAATTGAAGCAGCTCTTGTTGCATAGCTTCAACCCAACTTCCATCCTTTAGAGCTTCATCAACTTTCTTGGGCTCTATCTGAGATAAGAAACAAGAGTGAAGACAAACATTTGCTTCATGGGTTTGTCCTCTTGTTCTTACCCTTGTGACAACATCTCCAATGATGTTTGTGGTGGGGTGAGACTTGTGGATCCTTAGCTGAGGGATCACAGCAAGTTGCTGAGAAAGATCCAAATTTGAGAAATTTAGATCTGGTCTGGAAGATTCACCCTCCACATTATCACACTTATCAAGATTAACTTGATCCAATGAGTGTGTGACATCATTGATGTTGTCATCTATGGTATGGTTATTAGCATCAAGAAATTCCTGATCACTATCACCATCACCATTGTTGTCTTCTACAATTGAGGTGTCTTTATCTGGTTGAGAAGCCTCTGAGCTGGAATTTGAAGGCATGCCAGATGTATCAGCTGAATTTGTCATTGTTGTGCTGATAGAAACCTCATTTGCTGAAGTAGTTTCAACTGGAGCTGAAGATGTATGAGTTGAGGGTCTTCCTAGCTCAAATCTTGGATCAGGATCACCTGTATTTAGATTTTCTGCAGATCCTGAAACATGCTCACAAGATTTGTTAAAACAGTTGGTAACTAAATCAAGATCAAACAGCCAATCCGGACCAGAACCAGCTACACAGGGTGTGTGCTCATTGAAAGTCACATTGGCTGACTCCTCAACAATTCTAGTTCTGAGATTGTATACTCTATAAGCTTTAGCTTGGGAAGAGTATCCAATGAAGTGTCCATCATCTGATTTCTCAGCAAACTTGGCAATTTGATCTTTGGTATTCAAGATGGTGCAGGGACATCCAAATGACCTGAGAAAACCAATGAAAGGTTTCCTCTTGTGCCAAAGTTCATAAGGAGTCTTACCATGTGTCTTAACTACTAAAACTCTGTTTTGCACATAGCAAGCAGTATTAACTGCCTCTGCCCAGAAGGTGATAGGCAGTTTAGAGTCAGACAACATAGTTCTTGCAGCTTCAATAAGTGTCCTGTTTCTCCTCTCAGCAACTCCATTTTGCTGAGGAGTCCTGGGAGCACTATATTGTCTTGTAATACCTTTTTCATCACAAAATGTATCAAGGATTTGGTTTTGAATTCAGTTCCTTGATCACATCTTATGGTTTTGACCTTGTGATCACATTGATTCTTAACTTTTAAGATGAAATTCTTAGAATCTCAGGGGTTTCATCCTTAGTTCTAAGGAAGAAGACCCAAGTGAATCTTGTAAAGTCATCTGTGATCACCAAACAGTAAGAGGTCCTTCCTAAACTCATTACACTGGTGGGGCCAAAGAGATCCATATGTAACAAGTGTAGGGGAGTAGTGATGGAGTTCTTTTCCTTAGGCTTGTGAGATACCTTGTGTTGCTTCCCTTTCAGGCATGCAACACAATGATCATCACTTGTAAACTCTTTCTTTGGCATTCCAGTTACCAGATCATGTTTAATTAATTTATTCATGTTCTTAAAGTTTACATGGCACATTCTTTTATGCCATAGGAAAGACTCATCACTATTTGCTTTAGATAGAAAGCATGAAACTTCTCCAGAGGGAGATGTTTTTTGCAAATCCATCTTGTACATGTTCCCTTTCCTGGGGGCTCTGAGCAGATATGCTCATGAGGAATGACCACTCCAGGCTTGAGAACAATGCACTCATGCTCAGTAAAGAGCATGTTATGACTCTGATCACAAAATTGGGATACACTCAGAAGATTGTACCCAAGCTCCTTAACAAAGTTTACCTTCTCAATGCTGAGCTTACCATTTGTGACCTTGCCCCTTCCAGAAATGTAACCACCTTCATCTCCTCCAAAAGCAACTGGTCCTCCATCAATTCTCTCAAAATTATGGAGTAGAGACCTATTGCCTGTCATGTTCCTGGAACAGCCACTGTCAATTATCCAGACATTCCTGTTTGTCTTGAGCTGTTCCTGCACAAAGAAAATGATTAGTTACATTTGGAAACCCAAGCCTTACTTGTCTTGGGCTCATTAAGTGTAATAGAAGGTAATGCAACAGTAATAGATCCTATGGTTGTACTATGGGGATCTTCAGCTGTTGTTGATGAAGAAACTTCAGTCATTTGGTCTTTCTTAGACTTCCACACCACCTTTGGAGTCTTGGACTTGACCTTCAAAACCTTAGAAGCTTTTGGGACTTCACAAGTTTTGATGACTGAACCTTCGGAAGAGTCTACAGTCACTGCAGCAGACTTCAGTGCTTCGGAAGAACTCCTTTCTTCCGAGACCAACTTTGCTTCCGAAGGTAATTTTCCATTTACCTTCTTCTTTGATTTGGAGCTTCCGAAGGAAACAGACTTTCCTTCCGATGCTTGAGACTTCCTGAGACTCTTTGAAGTCTTTGTATTGGTCATGTGGATGGTACTTTTAGGATTGTATGGGCAATCCTTAGCAATGTGAGAAGTACTTTCACACATGACACACAACATTTTCTTCTTCAAACAAGTCTCCTTTTGAGAGCAAGACTGGCTTTGGTCACATCCCTTCTCCACCTTCATCTTGGTAGATGCTGAGACAGTTCTTTTGGGTTGTGAACTGTTCTTGGAGTTTGATGGTCCAGGCTGTGCAGCAGTGGTACACAGCAGCTCAGTCTTCTTCTTTGCACTGAGATGATTTGAACATGAACCAGAACTCTTAGCTTAGGAGTCTTGGTTGATGTCTTCAGTCCTTACTACTTTGAAACCTGCAGAGATAAACACTTGTTTCTGCTTAGCATCAAAAGTAGCCTTGATTTCTTGAGCCTTCTTTGCTTTCCTTTTGCTCTTCCTGATCAAGTTCTTTCTCTTGGACTTGGTCATCACAGTTGATTTCTTCTCCTCAAAAGGATAGTGGCCCTTGGAAGAATCCTCTTCTTCACTCTTCTCAGAGGAATTCTTCACTATCACTTCTTCATCATCCTCACTTATAGGATCTATGAGAGGAAGCTCATCTTCACAAGTTCCACACCTAGGAGATCTTACAGACAAGATTGTGTGTGGAGGAGCTATCTCATTTGATCCCAGTCCTGTCTATTTTGATAACAGACTTTGTTGTGCAGGGATGAGGATATCATGTTCTTGAAGGTCTCTTCTTCAAGAACACTTTCTCTGCCTTGGCTTTGCTGATCACAAGCTCAGCCTGGCACTCAGTCAACTTAGTTATGAGATCTTGGATCTGAGTTCTAAAATCTGTATGTTCATGTTTTAGTACTGAAATGGTTTTCTCCAAGTCCTCTATCTTTAACTTGTAATCATTTTCAGACTTTCTAAAATCAGATTTTAATATGTTTAATGACTCAAGATCAGATCTCATCTCTAAGTTGTAGGACTTGTATCTATTTACTTTAGCAATGCATTCAGGAGTGCAGAGATGTTCCAAAACCTTGGCTTCATCATGATCAGCCATCAGTGCTTGGTTTGGAGAAGCATCTTCCACCTGAAAGCTCCAGTCAAAGCCTCCCTCTTCAACAGCAACAGCAGCATGTTGCTTTGTCTTCTCAGCCTGAGGGGCTTTGTCAGTGTAGTTTGGTCTGGGTTGTGTTTGGCCCCCATTTGCTTTAGGTTACAGTTGTAACACTTAACTTTGCTTTTATCCAGCCCAAACTTTCCACTGGTAGCATTGCTTGGAAATCTTCTTCCTGTCCTCTTGTAGAACTTCTTGGCTCTGTGAGTGAGGAGAGCCATCTGCTGAACTATCTCCATGTATTTCAGGTCATCTGGATGGATACAGTCCAGGTCTTCAAGAGTGAAGAGATAATTCCCACAGCTTTCATCAGTAGACACAAAGGCTTGAGAAGAACTTGTCTCTTGGAATGGGCTTCCTTGAGTAAAGTTCTCCCTTGGTGTCTCCGGGAAGGTGATGAAAGGACCCTTTTATGAGTTGTCAGGGTAGCATATGAGATGATGTTGGGGTTCTATGCTGTCCCTTTCAACCACATGAAGGGCTGAACCCATTTGATTGTTGGAGTTGCCAGATGAACCTTGCATGTTCATCTCCATCTGGTATCCACTGAGAATCCCATACAACTCTGTCAAAGTAAGAGTTTTAAGGTTCCCAGTCCTCTTGATCACCACACAATAGTGTGTCCATTGCCTAGGAAGTGAGGACATGAACTTCCTTACAATGTCCCTGTTCTCAAGAGGAACTCCTCCAT
Organism: Flaveria ramosissima; assembly: GCA_025215565.1. Classification (NCBI taxonomy): domain Eukaryota; kingdom Viridiplantae; phylum Streptophyta; class Magnoliopsida; order Asterales; family Asteraceae; genus Flaveria; species Flaveria ramosissima. Next base: position 57,677,048 of record CM046045.1, read on the forward strand.
CCACTAGGGTATCCACAATCTCAACATACCTGAAGTATTGTTGGGTCATGGTTTCACCTGCTTTGAAGGTGAAATTTTCAAACTGCTGCTTCAGAAGATCTTTCTTGTTCTCCTTGGCTTCAGAGGAGCCTTCATACATCAGCTTCAGTGCATCCCACAGCTGTTTGGCTGTCTTGCACTTCTTAAAACCTCTGTATACAGAGTTTGGGAGAGCAGTCTGAAGAGCAGTCATGGCCTTCCTGTCAATCTCTACTCTTTTTCTATCTTCATCTGAGTAGTTGGCCACATCTTTAGGAATCATACCAGCACCAGTAGCAGAGGGGTGCTGGGTATGAAAGGTCCATTCTCAACAGATTCCCACATTCTTGAATCAAGAGACCTGATGAAGCCTTCCATCCTCATGCACCAGGTGTCAAAATCATCAAGAGTGATCAGTGGGGATTTGTTCATGGTTCCAGTCTCCATATCAGTCTTTGAGATGGAAGCCATTTGAAGAGTTTAGTTTTTGTGTGTGTGAGGGATCTTAAGATGGTTAGATCTTATATCAAGAGCCTGGAATGCTCTGATACCAATTGCAGGACCGTTTAAGGGCTTAAACACAATTACAACACAACAACACAATGAGGAGATTAACTAAACTTTAATCAAACAGTGAACTGGGTTAACCAAAGTGATACAAAGAACACAAGTAAAGCAAGAGACAGAACAAGAGTATATGGGTTTCAAGGAGGCAGTATATTGCTTTCTCAAGTTCTTTTACAAGTGTTACAAAGCATAAAGAAAGATACAAGAACTTGGAATACTTATACTACAACCTACAGCCGGCTATACTTTGAAAGCCAGCTGGATACAATTGACTAGACACTAACAAAATCAATTGTAGGATCAAAAGGCATATCTGCCTTTTGACCTTGTGACTATGACATGCCATAGCTCACATACTTATACATTACAAAAAGGATAAAGTACATAAAGTGGAAAGTTACAGACTCAAGACCTCAATGTACAGTTACCAAAAGCATGGACCTTTTCACCAACTCATGTAAGTTGGTGACTTTACAGAGATGCAGCGGAAAAGGTGCTTTATGGAACAGTACATCAGATAAAGCATGTGTACTAAAAGTCTTCGGAAGAAATCTGTCTTCATAGGTTGAAGCTTCGGAAGACTTTGTCTCTGAGGCTTCAGAAGACTTCATGTTTGGCTTCAGAAGATATTGGTCTTGGCTTCGGAAGATTTTACACTTAGAGTATTTTCTAATGCATTGTGTAAAACTTCCGAAGCATTCTTCACTTCAGTACTTAGTGCATGTTGCTGAGACACTTTGGATGTTTTGGGTTGCATCAGACTTAAGGAATCCTTACAGTATGTATTTTTAACTTCTAATTTAAAAAAATATGTCTAAATTTTATTGGTTTTAACAGAAAAGTACATAACTAAATCTAAAAAATATTTAATTATAATTACTTAAAATCATTAAATGAAATTATAAATTTTATAAATTAAAAACAAATAGTTAATAATATTTAAGATAAGTTTGTAAGATAAATTGATTGAGAAAATTAAAAGAAAGAAGAAAAATAAATAAATAAGTAAATAAAAGAAACAAGAGAAATAAAATGTAAGATTAGTATAAGTTACGTATAATATCCTTTATCAATAATATATAAAATAAGTTTGTATAAAAGTGGTAAAAAAGGAAAAAGATATAAATAAAATATAAGAAAGAAAAAAAATATAAAAATAGTATAAATTACAAATTTGGTCCTTAAAAGAGTAAGGGTATAAATGTTATTTAGTAGAAACTTAACGGAAAAAGTTAACTTCATTTAGTTGAAAGGGCATAAAACGTAACAATTTTTTAAATAAATGACACTCGGTGTACTTATCAAAGTTTAAGGACAAAATCCGTAATATTTGTAATACTTAAAGGACAAAATTTGTAATTTACTCAATATTCATCTAACAAATATTTTCTTACAATTTGATCTCAACCATTGATTAAAAATATTGATGGTTGAGATTACTTTTTATATTTAACTTCAAAAGCTTTTTTATTTGAACATTTTTCATATGATATAGTATATATCTAATATCTTGATCTTGAGGTTGTAAAAATTGCATTATTCAAGTTATTTAATAGCCTAAAAGAATACAAAAATATATTGGTATATTTTTATAATGAGGGTAAGGTTCAAAACTTCAAATGAGAACCCTGTGTTATTGCGAAAACTTACTAAAACTCGTCAAAATCAATTCAGATTATTTTTTATTGAACGTCATATATATAAGATTATAATATTTTATGGATATGTGAAAATTCACAAATGTAAGAAAATTTAACACTTGTGTAAATTTATTTACTTTAAGATGTAATTGTGATCTATAAATGAAAATTTCTAATTATTAAGTTTATATAAACTTCATGTCAAATGATAGTAATTACATAAACTAATAAAATGATAAAATGGATATAAAGTTTCAGTAAAATAAAGCATTGGTTAAAAAGATTGATAGTTATTACTTGTTACACTTTTTTAATTTTAAGAGATTTTTTATTTGAACTCTTTTCTAAAAACATTTGAATGTTTTTTTGTATAAATAGTAACGATATAAAAAATAATTAATGATAGGTTAACCTATAACATCATATAGATCTATAAGTGTAGTAGGGGCACAGCCCAAAGTGCTCAAAGTATCTAAATTTTGCTATTATTTTGCTATCATGTCACTTTTATCCATAACTATTTAAAACTGTCAATGATCTCTTGTCTTAATGGTTAACGGAGAGGTGGAGACTTTGTCTATCTTGAAGATCCAATGTTCAATCCTTGGCATTGATGAATTGTTATTAACTTCTAACAAATATTTTGTCGTTCAAAAAAAAAAACTATTCAAAACTACCCAAATTACTTTTTTAATTATTAATTTTAACTATATAATATATATTTAAAAACACAAGAAATCACACTATTATAATTTAAAAGACAACATAACAAATAAAAAAAATGATTGTCACTAAATAAGCATTAATACTAATTTTTAACTACTTTTTGTTTGAGTCCAGGAGGTTTAGACTTGCAATATGCTTCATAGGATCAATCAAAGCCTAAACTGTAAACTACTAAACTAGAATCGTGCAACTTCAAAAGAACATTATGGTCAAGGAAGATTTGTCTAAATGTAGCTTTATTATATTTTGGGTGGTCCACAAAATAAATTTCCATTAGGACCTTCAGAGCTTTTTCACAATCACGGGCTTTGTACTTCTTCGATGAGCTTGTCGTGTTTTCAATTTCGGCTTGCGCGATAATATCGGTAAGAAATTGATGACTGCTTGAAACGTCATCGCTCAATCCAAACTCATCTGACGAATCGAGTGGTAGAATTAGTTTACGCTCTATTGTGTTGAACAATAATTGTGTGAAAGTGGAAATAAGAGATATTATAAATTTGTAATTCTAGTATAAAAATGGAGATGTAAATGGGATAGATATTAGTTAATTTTTTTAATTAATGGTCAAAGTAACAGTTCTCAAACGACTTAAACTTGAAAATGCACTCAAAAGCTGAAACGACAGGTTGATGACGGTGTTGCCGATGGACGCGATGAAAGCGAAAGAGGTACCCGAGGATGCCTCGAGTATTCTATTATTATAACAGAACAAATAATCCTATAAATTTAAAAATTTAACCCATATTTAAAAGAGTTAATTACATGGATTGTTTCCGTAGTATGTTCATATTGTAAATTAGTCTTAAACTTTATTTGAAAGATTTAATTACATGGATTGTTTCTTCATATTGTAGATTAGTCTTACACTTTAAGAAGTTGAGAGCGTGGTTCCAAGTACAATTAACTAACACTATATTGAACCACTAAATATTATTCAAACTTGTGGTCACAAGTGACACAACCATGCAAACATTTTAGTAGTCGTTGACTATTCTTGCTTCACACGCAAGTATTTGTTTTGCTTTTGATTTTCTTGTATGAACTATAGAAACTGCGCACGCATATTTTTTATATTCCTAACGTACCCTTGTTGGTTTTCCTTGTATTTCCTAAAATGCCCTTTTTCACACATTTTTGGAGATCGATGTGTTTGGATGTTATCTTCAATCCAGTATATATTTATTAGGCTGTTCTTTATTTATTCATACGAGTTAAGAGTAAATAAAATGTAAATTTTAAATATTAAAATGTAAAAACAAAACATGAAAATAAAAAAATATCTTGCAACTTCCACCAACAACAAAACTATTGATGAAGTCTGTGAAATGTATAATGTAGATAAATCTTTCATTTATCTTTAAAAATAAAGAAGTTATTCTCATATTGGCTTTTGATTCAAGAACAAATTGTATACAAACATACAATAGAAGCATATAACACAAACAAAGAAACCATTAGTTATAGAACAAATCATAACCCAACACAAAATAAAAATATATACCACCAGATACTATCACTAACAAAACATGATAGCGAACAACTAATAACATATAACATATATAGCACCATCAAACAAACGCAAATGACATAAATACAATAAAACATAAAAAGAAAGTTACTAAATATACAAGAAAGCAATATGAAAATTAATAGCCAACAATGTGAGGGGTTAAACTTAAACATCTTCCAAGTGGCACATACAGTAATTTCTATATAAACCAGTGGCCTTCATCTACAGCACTTCGCAGCATTTCCCCTCTCAAAAACTACTCTTCTCCAAAAACGCAACACACACTGTAGATACACACACATATACGCATATACATTCATATACACACAGTAACACACACACACACACACAACGATAGTGATAATGGAATTGCAGAAGGGATTCAAGCTTCTGCTACAGCAATACAAAGCTTTGTTCACGAAGAACCTGCTGCTCGCATGGCGGAACAAGAGAGCCACATTCCTTCAGCTGTTTTCATCAATATTCTTCATATTCTTGCTTTTCATCATACAGAAAGCGATCGAAGCTCGATTCGGCTCTTCGACTGCCTTCGAGACCGTGCGTGATCCTCAGCCGCTGATCGATCCGCCGATTCCTCCTTGTGAGGATAAGTATTACACTAAGCTTCCTTGTTTTGACTTCGTCTGGAGCGGCAATGACAGTGCGAGGATTCGATCGATTGTTGATCGAATTAGGGCTAATAATCCTGGTAGGCCTATTCCTTCTTCCAAGGTAATCATCATTCATCTTCAATTTTAAGTCTCTTTTAATGTAATCATCTCGTTGTTATAGTTAGTTTCATTGGAATTTCTTATAAAATTTAGACAATAGGCACCGTTTTATTTGTAAGGTGGTAATCATAAATTGAAATGCTTGCTATAAGTTCCTATCCTGCCAGCTGATAGAATAATATGACTTGCGTCTTCGGTCAATTTCACTTATAAGTTATAATGTTATCGTGATTTCTAGTTTTCCTTATTCCGGCTGCAATATTTTATTTTGATTTTAGATGGTGATCACTAGTTTAGCATTTTGTTTTCTGGTATTTAATGCGGCTTGGCGATAAAGAAAACAATAGTGGCATTGCGATTTGAGTTTCTTTATGTTTTGTATTCCCTGTGTAAATATGTACAAACTTTTTTTGAATCGGAGCACTGAGACCATACAAGCAATTCAAAAAGGATTGAATTGTTACTTGTGGGCTTATTAATCTTAGGGGAACTCATATGACCTTCATTTATCTCAATTGATTAACTGCCAATAAGTTGTAATATAATCCCTTTGGAAAAGTCATGAAGTTAATAGGTAATATCCATGACAAGAAACAATTCAAAAGAACGCAATTAAGCTCTTAGGAGTCCTTCTACTGGGATACTTAGATAATCCAGGACCGAAAGTTTTTTACTGATGTAATCAGCAAACCATTTAATATCATAAACAGAAAGGGTAAAGCAGTTTTATTCTCTTGGTTGTTGAAATTATCAGAACAGGTTAATATTAACGGTTTCCTAAATTGGAAGTTTCTGCGGAAACTGAAAAACATTTCTCCTTGGAATGATCATCCATGATCCTCTGAATAGGTCAAATCATTTCGAACAAAGAATGACGTGGACGCATGGCTTTTTGTCAACCGTATGGTCTGTCCTGGAGCTCTGCATTTTATAGACAGAAATGCCACTGTAATTAGTTATGGTTTACAAACAAATTCTACACCCATTGCAAAAAGAGGAGATTTTGAAGATCCAACATTCAAATTCCAAATACCACTCCAAATTGCTGCTGAACGTGAAATTGCACGGTCTTTAATAGGAGGTATAATAATATGCGTAACTTCATTAATCCCTGTCTAGTACTATATACTGTCGTGTCTTTTATTTTTACAAATATCTGAATAACATTTTATAATGTGACAGATCCTGGTTTCAGTTGGGTTGTCAATCTGAAAGAGTTTGCACATCCTGTAGTTGAAACATTCTCTTCTGTGGGCACCGTTGGACCGAGTTTTTTCCTGGCAATTGCCATGTTTGGTTTTGTTTTACAGATTAGTTCTTTGATTGTTGAGAAAGAACTCAAGCTTCGTCAGGTACTGCAATTTTATATATTTATGTTACTGCTGGTTACATATTTGAAGTTATTTCTAATAATTCTATGTTGTTTCCTTTATAGGCAATGTCTATGATGGGTCTTTATGATACGGCTTATTGGTTATCCTGGCTTACATGGGAGGGAATTATCACCCTACTTTCATCTCTGTTCACAGTTCTCTTTGGAATGATGTTTCAGTTTGATTTCTTCTTACACAATAGTTTTGCAGTTGTGTTTTTTGTGTTCTTTCTTTTCCAATTAAACATGGTATGATTTTTTTTCCTTTATCAGATTATATTTCAATAATTTGATTCAGTGTATCACTGGATTACCATTTCCTAGCTTTCGCTGTCAGGTTGGTTTTGCTTTCATGTTTTCATCATTCATCAGCAAGTCCACTTCATCTACAACTGTTGGTTTCTCTGTATATATAGTTGGCTTTTTGACACAAGTAAGTTCAATTTTTATTCCATTTACCAAAAGCTACATGATACATTTCAAACCCTTAACCTATAAATGGGTCCATTGGGTTGTGTTTTAATTTTTATCTCAAATGGGTCTAATAAGAGGATCAGCTAAAAGTAGGATGGGGGCTAGACATGTTGAAAGTCCTCAGAGTCTATTTTTAACCCATAGAAGCTCCAAAATCATTTTATTCAAAGAGGTGAATAATGTTTATAATATTATTTTACTGCAATTATAGTTAATGCATGAACTATCTATAAAAAATGGACAAAATTGTGGTCGGATCAACGCAACTTGATCTCTATTTTTAACCCATAGAAGCTCCAAAATCATTTTATTCAAAGAGGTGAATAATGTTTATAATATTATTTTACTGCAATTATAGTTAATGCATGAACTATCTATAATAAATGGACAAAATTGTGGTCGGATCAACGCAACTTGATCTGGCTTGTTTTGACCTGTTCCATCCTGAACCTGTTTTGACTTGTGAGTTGTGACCCACCTGTCCAACCTACCAATGTTGCCACCCCTACAAGCTTTTAACTCCATCACATTTAAGTTTTTTCTCTCTCTAATATTTGCAGGTGGTTACCGCATTTGGATTTCCTTACAGTGACAACTACTCTGGCACGTACAGGGTAATCTGGTCCTTTTATCCACCTAATCTTCTTGCTAAAGCCCTTCAGTTGCTTTCTGATGCTACTTCTACTCCTCAAGACCCTGGTATCAGCTGGGCCAATAAAGGGAAGTGTGCGCCAAATGACACAGACTGTCTAATAACAGTGGTATGTGTTTGTATGGTGTTTTGTGTGCCACCTTATGCGCTATTTCATTTGAATTTGACCTGTTTTATATTTATTTTGTCTGTTTTGGCAGAACGATATCTATATCTGGCTTTTATCAACATTTATTTTGTGGTTTGCTCTGGCAATCTACTTTGATAATATATTCCCCAACTCATCAGGTGTAAGAAAACCAGTCTTTTACTTTCTGAACCCTGGATACTGGTCAGGGAATGGTGGAAACAGGGTGGAAGGTAATTGAGTAAACTATTAACTATATATTCCTTGCACACTTGCAATGTTTATTATCGGCAGTTTTGACCCATTGATGTATAAATGGGTGGCTTTGAATTTATCTCCAGTGGACAAAATGGATTAAGCTAAAGGATAAAACAAAAAAACAGGTCAAATGATCAAAAAAAGTGTTTGTGGGTCGGTTTAAGCTGATCAAGCCCATTTTGTCATCTCTAGTCTGATTTTTTCGCTAACCCATCTTAATCCATATTTTGAAGAGGGTCGGATTTGTAGTTGCATGCGCTCTCTTCCACCATTGGATCAAACATCTCCAGATGATGAGGATGTACTTGAAGAGGAAAACATTGTAAAGCAGCAATATAGAGAAAGTTTTATTGACCCAAATCTTGCAGTTCAGATACATGGTCTTGTGAAAGTATATCCTGGAAGAACTAACATTGGTTGCTTCAATTGCAAGAAAACTGCTCCTTACCATGCACTTAAGGTACACAATTAATTTCATTTAGTGGTGTGTATGCTCTTTAAAAAGCTCTTTTTAGTTTGTAAATCAGCAGACTTGACATCAAAATTATATTCAGGGCTTGTGGGTGAACTTCCCAAAGGATCAACTCTTTTGCCTTTTAGGACCAAATGGAGCTGGAAAAACTACTGCAATCAATTGCTTAACTGGAATTACACCAGTCAGCGAAGGAGATGGTAATAATATGTTCTACTAGCATGTGGGTGTGTTCTGGTTAGATATATTTAATGAGTATATCTTAATTTAAATGTCTTGTAAACAGCTCTCATATATGGACATTCCATCCGTAGCTCTGTTGGCATGTCAAATATCCAGAAAATGATAGGTGTTTGCCCCCAGGTTTGGGACCTTTTATCAGCATCTCAATAATGCAGTTATTCAGGATTCAGACTAATATTCTGTTTATTGGTTGAAGTTTGATATTCTTTGGGATGCACTCTCTGGTCAAGAACACCTCTATCTATTTGCCAGTATCAAGGGTCTGCCCCCTGCGTCACTTAAGATGGTGCGTCCTAAATATCGTGTAATTTGTATTCTCACTGTGTCAACTAGAAGTGGAACAGGTGGGTTGGGTAATGGGTCAATTAGGGTGGGGTCGGGTTAGCCCAAAACACTTTTTGTCCAAAAGTATCTATAAATATATAGTGTGCCAATAATTGATAAACATTATATTTCAGTAACAATTTAGGTTTCTGAATAAAATGATTCAGAAGGTTTACACATTAAAAATACACTTCGGGTGGTTTTTAACTCTTTTGACATGTGTAACCCATTTGACCGGTTGTCCAGTTCTCTGTAAAACTAATTGGTTGACCCGTCACCCGCTTATAAGGAAACGTATCCAAATTGCCACCTCTACTGGTGTCAAGTATTTCATGTGGTAACAATTTTAAATGCATCTCCTATTGATTGTGTTTTCAGCTTGTGATTAAAATTGTATCATTATCCCACTGCTATACAGGTTGTGCAAAAATCATTGGCAGAGGTGAGACTCACTGAGTCAGCCAGAGTGAGAACTCGTAGCTACAGTGGAGGAATGAAACGCCGCCTAAGTGTTGCAATAGCTCTAATCGGTGAACCAAAGTTGGTCATCTTAGATGAACCGGTAAACAGAGTTTATTTATTTATATTTTTTAAAGCTTTCAATCAACTTCGATAGAGGTGGTAAAATTGACGAATCAGCAGGTAGGGTACAGGTCAAAATGGGTATTTTTGGGTGGGTGTGAGCCAGGATTGACCTAATACACTTATTAGTCTAACTTTTTATATTTTTATAAATAGTTAGCGTCCAAAAAGTATATTATTTGGATGATAATATATAATTTGTAATAAAATGATTTTGGACATATTATGTAGTTAATATCACAACTTTTGACCATTTGACCGGTTTCCATGTTATACAAATTTTTACGTTACCCATTTGACCTGTAAAGATGAACATAACCCAAATGGACCTAATGTTCAAAATTGGCACAACTAATCTCCATCTTTGTCTAACTTTATATATTCAGACCACTGGTATGGACCCGATTACTCGAAGACATGTTTGGGACATTATTGAGAATGCAAAGAAAGGTCGAGCCATTATTCTCACAACACATTCTATGGAAGAAGCTGATATTTTAAGTGATAGAATAGGAATCATGACAAAAGGTAGGCTTCGCTGTATTGGAAATTCGATCAGACTGAAGTCAAGATTTGGTACTGGTTACATTGCTAATATAAGCTTCTCTGGGACCACTGCTGATGTCACCATTGCAACACCTCATGAGAAAGTGAAAATGTTCTTTAAAGATGTATGTTGAATTTCTACAATTCATTTGAGATGTAATCGTATCATCCACTCTAATGATTTATTCAATGATATTTTGTTTCAGCGTTTAGATGTTCTTCCGATAGAGGAAAACAAGTCCTTCCTCACTTTCGTTATCCCGCATGACAAGGAGGGCCTACTAACAGTAAGAATTGTCATTTTGTTAACTGTTTTTCAACTATTATAAAATTACCCGTTTTTGACCCATTGCCTAAACCACCTCTTTCTTTTTGGTCCGAAGACTCACTGTTGATTGTAGCAAACAGAGATTTCAGAGTTTATGCTTTTAGACCAAACAGTTCTTATTTTAGATGCACCAATAAACGTGTTTTACTGAATAACTATCAAACATATTTGTTAAAGCTCGTTTTTAACTGATTATGTTTGAATGTTTATTATATCAGAATTTCTTTGAGGAGTTAGAAAATAGAGAGGAAGAATTTGGTATATCGGACATCCAGCTCAGCCTTACAACTCTTGAAGAAGTCTTTCTCAACATTGCAAAGCAGGCAGAGTTTGAAAGTGCTGCAGCTGAAGGTAGATTCACCACGTTGACTTTGACCTCAGGAACTTCTCTTCAAGTAAGTCTTTTTCCTTACATATTTCTGTTTTCTTTTTTTCTATTTTAGAAGTTTGAGTTGGTTAGAAAAGGAAGGAAATTTTATGGGTTCGGGTTGAAAGGGGTCATTCTAGTGTGGCTGAAACAGGCTGGGTTGGGATGAGTTGACAATGTTTGTTGTTTTGGTAGTCCTATGAATAGTTAATCCTTGAATGAAATAGTCAGAGGCTATATACCTAAGAAATAGACTTGGGGTGCCTTTTAAACAAGTTATACATTAAAACATTCCTTTGTCATGAAAATTGTTTGTTCGATCCATTTGAGGTAAAAAAATACAATAAAAATCGATCTATTCATTGGCGTACGGGTCAAAACCCTCACCATTGTTCTGATTCGGGCTTCTCCTCCCTCAGTAAAAAAAATGGGACATTTAACATGACACAGTTTTAATAAAAAATGACATGACTAATGCAGATACCAGTTGGTGCAAGATACATAGGAATTCCAGAAACAATGTCAACAGAAAATCCAAGAGGATCTATGGTGGAAGTGTTCTGGGACCAAGATGATGCAGGTGCTCTCTGCATTTCAGGCCACTCAACCGAAACACCAATACCACCTCATGTCCAGCTCAGCGACGTTCCATCCCGAAGGAACTTCTTCGGCCGATCTGGGCCAGCTCATGGAATCGTTATTGACCCCAATGAAATTCATAATTCAACAACTTGATTAATACTAATCTATACGTTTTGGGTTTTGTAGATTTACTATCTTGTTGTATTGCATTATATATATATATATTTTGTATACTCTTTTCTATTTTTAATCACTCCCACAGTCATGTCACTTTCCTGTATCTCGTTCCTATAAATGACATGGTTTTAATAGTAATGATATTAAACTATAATGAAATTTAAAACTATATTTTAGATATTAAATAACATTGATATTAAAGGTAATGATTTTGTTTGATGATTTTATAAATCGTATTTCAACTACGCAACATATCAGTTTCTAACATAGTAGTTAAATTGATAAATTTAAGAAATGTTCCAGAAACATAAAACCCTATAGATTATAGAAGGTGTTTGTCATAAAATAGCTTCAGAGGATCGTGGGATGATGGAGTTTTGCACGACTTCAAAGTTGTTTATTGGCTCACCAAGTAGGCTAGTATTGTAGAAGCTTTATGTGTTTTTTGGTATCTTTTTGAATCTTTCACTATCCTCATGAATTAACTCCCTCAAATTACTCTCACATGTCATCGAGTGTTAAATTGTAGTTTTGATGGTATATTGTTTTGGCAGCCTTTTCTTATGCGTGTTGTACAAAGTTTTTATGAAATTTTCTCTCTAAAATGTTACACCAAATAGGGAGAAAATTAATATAAAGGTGTGACTTATTATGAATTCAACATCTAATCGATGAGTATGATGGGAGAATTTGTATAATTACAAGTAAAATAACCATGTCAAAATTGAAGTAATATCAAAGAAAAAACTTGAAAGTATTATAAAAGATGAAATTAAAATGTTGAGCGATAAAAAATGTTCCATGTATCCTTGGTTTTAATTTTCTTTATATTTGGGTGTATTTGTACTAGAAGCATCATTGTTCAACGCAATCTTCTTGAGTAATCATTAGAAGTTGTAAACCGGAAAAATTATACTGGATTATAATTGATACTTCAAATTAGAGCACCTCTCAGCCTTGGTTCGAATGATACAGGATACAAGATGAGGAGATGGGCATGATCTCCCACCAATGGCTTTTTAAAAATAATATTAATTATATAAAAAATGGTTATATTTTCAAATATCACTTTTTAAATTTTAATTTGCAAAACAACAACAAATATAACTAATTATCAAAGCCTTCAACACTCTCATCTCAATCTCAAAGTTTTCTCTAAAATCTCTACATAAACAAATAAAAGTACTAAGTAATATCTCACTCATAAATAATAGTAAAGCCAAACTATATATTTTTTTCCCTATTATGCTGGTATTGTTCAAATCTTGGATTTCTAATACACCAACATCATATTTTCGGGTCAGATCGCGTAGGATCTCAAATAAAAGCACATCGTCATCGGAAATAAACACAATAAAGATATAATGCCAACTAAATATAAAGGCGTACCTTATATAGTTGTTTCCTATAGGGTCTCATGTTTTAACAACGATCTATTACATCTTCATTGGCAAATTTTGCAAACAACTTATCCAATATAGAAAATAAAATTATCGTTCAAATAATCATCTACCATTTGATTATGCATGATGCGTGCAAAGTGTATAGACTTTTTTTTTTTTATAAACAGATTACACAAGTTTTAAAAATGAGTTTTCACCAATAGACCAAAGAACCGAGTCAACCACTAGAACTCCAAGTCTTAAAGTCAGAAAAAGATAGGTTTACTTTTTATTCAAATGAATTCAAACTCTCATTTGAACTCAAACGCGGATTGAGATTTTGTTGGAAAAATCCAAAAATCCGGATTGAATTCTTGTGCCATAAGAAAAAAAAACACACACACAATAGAAAAATATACCTATCCAGTGCAATATAACACCTGTAAGAAGGATATCGTACCAAGGACACAAATACACTCTTGATACTAAAACCTTATCACTATTTAGTAGGATAATAAAGATTATTTTTAATATAAATGAGCATAAAGGAAGACAAAACAAACAAAGACAAGGAATATCAATCATAGTAATGATCACCTAGGTGTCCAATCTACTTAAACTAACATTGTTAATCTATACGAACTATGATAAGGTTGTTTTTTACACATGAAACACAAATACAGACTAGACTCCCATCACGGACACCTAGCCTAATGGCTCTTTAGAAAGCTAAAACGTTGGTCAGACCCTAGCCACCTTGAATCACTTGATGAAGCACTAACAATAACTTATGCTGGAATAATAAATGGACTATACTTCCATCAAGGCTTCTCTAATACCGTTATTCTTAGAATGCTAATACTACAGACCCATGTTAACAAACCTTAATACATGTAAGCAGCTACTCTCCAGATTATCTTTAAATCTAAGAATGAAAAACCACAAGAACTTGAATTATAAACTTACATTAGCAACTACAATCTAAATAATCTAAGAAAAAAAACCACAAGAACTTATATTATAAACTTACATTAGCAACTACAATCTAAATACATAATGATATGACAAACTTTTAGCATAAACACCTATTCAACCATTTAAAACCTCAATTTATCAACTCCATTCTTAGTAAACACCCTAGATTTATAACATTATCCTAATAACAAGGCTACCAACGCTTTGGGGTTCTTCAACATGCTAAGGTAAACAATCTCACACAAATCAGAACTCTAAACAATACAAATATGCATGCACACTCATTAAAATATAAGAACAACTCAATAACATAAAAACCCACATAAATCACCATAGAATTTGTACGAATCATCATTAAAATTCAGATTTCATCTAAAACTAAGTAATCTAAAATTTTAGCTCATCATAATACTATAAGAAATTAGTAAAACTAATATGAGAGCGTTTATACTTGTTGGATCAAGCCAAAAAGTTAAAATGTTAAAGTCGACATGTCAAAGTTCGGGTGAAGGATTGACGCGTTGAGTATAAGTTGTAAATGATGATATTTGCTCTTGGTTGAAGATATATATTTGTTTGGACAAAATATATTATATCATCTTCACTGCCACCACCGTTAAGTTTACGTTAACCGCCACCACAAAAACTGAACCAGCTAGAACCATTACTGCACCACCTTCACTCGCCATCATACCATAATCACCATTCCCCAACCACCTTCCATCACTCATATTCACTATCATGACCATCTCATGTATCCACCAACTCCACCCAACCACCATGCTATGATTATGTTTACCACTATGACCATCACCACCGTTTACAGTCAACTTTTTAGTGAGTTTCACGGTGGCAACACCACTATCACCTCATGATTAGTAGAAATCTTTTGTATAATTTGATCACTTATTTGGGAATCCAGAAGAAATAGTGTTTCGCTGATAGTTTGCCTCTCGATCCTCTCATCTGAACCACCAAACCATCAACAAATTTCCACTTGATCCACTAAGCATATAACAAATGATAACATACTTCTTTAATGATTTATGGAGATGAGATCTTGATTTGTTGTAGTAGAGTTGTGGTGAAACTAGTAGACTACGGTGGTGGTGTGTCTCAGTTTTAGATATTTTGCCAAGGTTGTGTTGGAATGAAGTAATTCCCGAGTCTTGGAGGGCAAGTCGGCAATCCAGGAATATGGGAGGACCAATGTTGACAAGTTGGTCAAGTTGGATTTGAAATTTAAATTTGATATTATCTAGTTTATGGTTTATCTAGTAGGAATAGATAACTATGATTTGAATTCTAATTAGATAAGGTAACTAGATTATATAAACCCAAGTTGGGGTAATTTGTAACCAAGTTTTTGGAGTTATATTTTCTTGGTCAATAAGATTGGAGAGTTATTCCAAAGTGGTGTTTGATATCATTCTTGCTTTGAATTGGTATCAGAGCCGATCAAAGCTTGTGCGCATACACCCATAAAACTTAATCCTGTCAAAAGGAGTTAGGGCTGGATCGATCTCCTTTCATCACCAAAACTTACGAAAGAAGAAAGAAGGCCATGGGAGAAGAGGCACCATCGAAGGTAAAGGAGGGAAGCAATCTCTCGGCATATCAATGTCCTATGTTGAGCAACGTAAACTATACGGTTTGGGCGATGAGAATGAAAGTGATTCTAAACGTGCATAAGGTTTGGAACACTATTGAGCCCGGATCAAACGATGTTGACAAAAACAACATAGCGATGGCATTGATATTCCAATCGATCCCGGAATCTCAAATCTTACAAGTTGGTAACCTTGAGACGGCGAAGAAAATCTGGGATGCGATCAAGACACGAAACTTGGGAGCTGATCGAGTTAGAGAAGCACGTTTACAGACCCTCATGGTTGAGTTCGATGGAATGAAGATGCGAGAAACTGACACCATCGATGAATTTGTTGCAAGGTTATCCGGTACGGCAGCAAAAGCGGCGGCGCTTGGTGAAATCATTGATGAGTCAAAACTAGTGAAGAAATTTCTAAAAAGTTTACCACGCAACAAGTTTATCCAGATTGTGGCATCAATTGAACAAGCCATAAATCTCAAAACTGTTGGCTTTGAAGATGTGGTAGGGCGGTTAAAAGCTTATGAGGAGCGAGTGAAGGAAGATGATTACCATAATGAGTCTCATGGTAAACTGATGTATCATAAGACTGAGCCATCTTCGGGTTCGACCTCACGGGCCGCAAGTCGAGGGGGTCGGGGCCGAGGGGGGTGGCGCGGAAGGGGTGGACACGGGACGAGCAATAACCGTGGACATCAAGAAGTTGCAAGTAATACCGAGAGCCGAGAAAAGAAAGGTAAAAGCCGAGATCTTTCTAAAATCCAATGTTTTCGATGTGACAAGATGGGACACTTTGCCTCAACGTGTCCGGATAGAAAACAAAAACTTCAAGGGGAAGTAAATCTAGCCGAAGGAGGAGAAGCCATGGACCCGTCTCTATTCATGATGCAAGGTGTGCAAGAAAGTGTTTATTTAAACAAAGAAAAAGTGATACCCAAGAAACTTGAACCAAAAGGAAGCGATACATGGTACTTAGACAATGGCGCAAGCAATCACATGACGGGCGAGGAGTCTTTATTCTCGGAGCTCAACAAACGAATCCATGGGAAGGTAAAATTTGGAGATAACTCGTTTGTTAACATATGTGGGAAAGGGTCAATTTTGTTTGAAGGGAAAACGGGGGAACATCGTTTACTAACGGATGTCTATTATATACCAAGTCTAAAGGCCAACATAATAAGTCTTGGTCAAGCATCGGAGAGTGGATGCGACATCCGGATCAAAGATAACTATCTTTCCATGCACGATAGGCAAGGAAAGTTACTGTTTAAAGTAAACCGGTCGGCAAATAGGCTTTACCATGTAAAATTAAAGGTGGGAAAACCTATTTGTTTGCTAAGCAACATCGATGAAAGTAGTTGGCTTTGGCACGCTAGACTTGGCCATTTAAACTTCGAGTCAATGAAACAAATGGCTAAGAATGAATTAGTAACCGGGATGCCACAAATTAAACATGAAACCAAGCTATGCGAGTCATGCTTAGTTGGGAAGCAAACAAGACTACCTTTTCCACAAGCAACAACGTTTAGAGCAACTCGTCCCTTAGAGCTCATACACGGCGATTTATGTGGCCCAATAACTCCTCCAACTCTAGCCGGTAACAAATACATTTTTGTAATAATTGATGATTACTCACGTTACCTATGGATTTGTTTATTAAAAGTTAAAAGTGAAGCCTTTGGAGCATTCAAGAAGTTCAAAGCAATGGTTGAAGGGGAGGTAGGAACAAAGGTGAAAACATTCCGAACCGACCGAGGTGGTGAATTTAACTCACAAGAATTCAATCATTATTGTGACATGGAAGGCATCCAAAGACACTTGACCGCACCATACTCGCCTCAACAAAATGGTGTGGTCGAGAGAAGAAACCGAACATTGCTAGAGATGACACGTAGCATGTTGAAAGCAATGAACGTTCCAAATTTTATGTGGGGAGAAGCAATCCGACACGCGGCGTTTATTGAGAATCGAGTACCTACTCGGGCAGTGGAAAACTCAACACCATACGAGACTTTGAAGCAAAAGAAACCGAGTGTAAGTTACCTCAAAGTGTTCGGATGTGTGGCATATGCAAAGGTGACTAATAAACACCTCAAGAAACTAGATGACAGGTCAAATAGCCTAGTCTACCTTGGAGCAGAAACTGGTTCTAAGGCATTTCTATTATTCGACCCAGTTACACAAAGGATTGTGGTGTCACGGGATGTGGTGTTCAATGAAAAAAAGGTGTGGGATTGGAAAATGCCAAACAAAGTTGAAACAACCTTTGAACCGGGGTATTTTTGGGTCGATTGGCAAGGGGTTATCGACACCGGGGTTGGGCCGGTGGCAACCGGAACTGCAACAGGTGAAACCAATCAAGAAAACCTTCAAGACAGCTCGTCGCAAAGCCCAGCGACACCAGCAGCCTCTGTCGCTAATTCTGGCAGCATTCAGGACCATTCAGCGACGGCTTTAGCGACAGCAGATTCACACAGCCTTGCGACCAGCTCACTGCAGCCACAAGAAAACCCACCAGAGATCGTTTCTGAGCCCGAAGAACAACTAAGAAGATCTAGTCAAGTACCAATAACACCGGTTAAGTTCAATGATTATATTTTACAAATAGAAGATGTTGAACTCTTACTAATGGAGGAAAGTGAACCAAAGAACTTTGAAGAAGCAAAGTCTAAACCGGAGTGGATGAAAGCTATGCAAGTTGAGCTAGATTCCATCAACCGAAACAACACTTGGAAGCTAGTCGATCAACCGGATGGTGCAAAAGTTATTGGGTTAAAGTGGGTCTTCAAGGTGAAAAGAAACGCAAACGGAACCATTAATAAATATAAAGCAAGACTTGTCGCGAAGGGTTATGTTCAACAACCCGGTATTGATTTCGACGAAGTCTTTGCGCCGGTGGCGAGACTTGAAACGGTACGAATGCTAATTGCTATAGCCGCTAATCAAGGATGGGACTTGCATCACCTTGATGTCAAGTCGGCATTTTTAAATGGAGAATTAAAAGAAGACGTGTTCGTATCTCAACCAGATGGGTTTGTAAAACCCGAGGAAGAATTCAAGGTATACAAGCTTTCTAAGGCTTTATACGGGTTACGACAAGCACCGCGCGCTTGGAACACAAAGCTAGATGGGATTCTAAAGGAGTTAAAGTTCCATAAGTGCTCACAAGAACAAGCCGTATATCGAAGGGAGATTGGAATCGACGTTGTCATCATATGAGTCTATGTTGATGATTTGATTGTTACCGGGTCAAACAAAGATCAAATCTTGGAATTCAAGAAAGCCATGTCAAAGAAATTCGAGATGACAGATTTGGGAAAGCTCACTTACTATCTCGGGATTGACGTTACACAACTCAATAATGAGATTCGAATTCAACAAGAGGCATATGCACGTCGGGTACTAAAAGAAGCCGGGATGAAGGATTGTAACCCAACCGCTATACCCATGAACCCGAACGAAAAGCTATCCAAAGCCGTGGAAGAGGAAGACGTAGACGCGACCGAATACCGAAAACTTGTGGGGTGCTTACGCTACATGTTGCACACAAGACCGGATATGGCGTTTTCGGTGGGAATGGTAAGTAGATACATGCAAACGCCTAAACGATCACATTTGGCAGCCATAAAACAGATTCTGAGGTATCTTAAAGGAACCATCGGATACGGTATTGTCTATAAAAAAGGAGGTGAAAGGGGATTAACGGGGTATAGTGATAGTAGCCACAACATTGATGATGATGATGGGAAGAGTACTACTGGACATGTATTCTACCTTGGAGATTCACCAATCACTTGGTGTTCCCAAAAGCAAAGCACGGTTGCACTCTCATCATGTGAAGCAGAGTACATGGCGGCAAGTTCGGCTTCATGTCAAGCCGTATGGTTACGAGAGTTGTTGGGCGAGTTAACCGGATCAAAGCTACAAGAGGTCGTGTTGAAAGTTGATAATACCTCGGCGATTGCTCTAGTAAAAAACCCGGTTTTTCATAGTCGGAGTAAACATATAAAGTCTCGATTTCACTATATACGAGAATGTGTTGAAAGAAAGGAGATAGTGGTGGAGCACATCAATGGCAAGGAACAAAAGGCGGACATATTGACCAAAGCTCTCGCAAGAATCAAGTTTGGTGAGATGCGAAAGCTTCTTGGAGTAGAAGACCTTCTAGTTTCCACTCGGAAATTAGGGGGGTGAATGTTGGAATGAAGTAATTCCCGAGTCTTGGAGGGCAAGTCGGCAATCCAGGAATATGGGAGGACCAATGTTGACAAGTTGGTCAAGTTGGATTTGAAATTTAAATTTGATATTATCTAGTTTATGGTTTATCTAGTAGGAATAGATAACTATGATTTGAATTCTAATTAGATAAGATAACTAGATTATATAAACCCAAGTTGGGGTAATTTGTAACCAAGTTTTTGGAGTTATATTTTCTTGGTCAATAAGATTGGAGAGTTATTCCAAAGTGGTGTTTGATATCATTCTTGCTTTGAGGTTGATCTAGTTGATTTGTTCGTGAGACTACTTATTCACAACACAACTTAACTAAACTATTCATCAAAAATATAATTTCTTTCTCTTTCACCTACCCAACCCAACTAAACCTAAATTTTCACTTCCGTTAGCAACCTAACCAAACCAATTTTTATTAAACAATTATTATTTATGATTATTGTTTTATTCTATTAAAATTTAATATAAAATATTAAAAAATCATTTTAATTGGAAAAAATTAAGCTAATTATATTCATATGTAAAAATAAATTGAAAACTTAGATTAATAAATATTTCACATTCATAAAAGATACTTAATAAATATTTCTAGTGCATACAGTCAATGTTTCATAGCATACTTGGAAGCCCACATTCTTCACCCGCACCGAGTAATCTTGCTAAATCATCTTCATTTGGTCGTATTAGGTACTCTTCACTGAAGCATGAAATGATACCTTCTAGCAACAAGAGCATCTCTTATAATCTTTTACTTATTTTTAATATTCATCTTGTGTATTTGTTATATTTCATATGACAACACTCACATAACTCTAGTATATTTCTATAACGGTGAAAGACCTTTTCTACTTGTAGCATCACATCTTGTTGAAAATATATGTTATTGATTGTGACATCCACTATACTAAGGAATAATGGTTTTCACATTCTAAATCAATGCTGAAAGGTTGCTTGATCAATGTGGGGTTGTTAACAAAGTTGCCCCACAGTATTGTTATTTCTTGATCTTTTATCAAGCTCTAATGCTTCCACTTTAGCAACTACTGCATCTAGTGATAGTGCTTCAAGATCAAGTGTTGCTTTCATCAGACTGTGTCCAGCACTCTTACAGTGTGTGAAACATTCTCTTGTTTATCTCCATTGATTCATACTTGTCCATAGACAATCATTTCATTGATCAATTGTACAAATATGAGGAGTTGTTATGGTATTGATTCACCTTGGATGTGATGAAATGTTTCAGATTGAGTTATGAGCTTTTCCTTTTTGATTTCCCTTATTTCATCACTTCCTTCACACATGGTTTAAAGTATTTTCCAAAGTTTACTCGCTGTTTAAAATTTTTTACCCTGGTCAATATTTCAATTGGAAGAGTCATCTCCAGGATATTGTATGCTTTCATGTCTGTTTTGACTTTCTTCAAGTCAACACCAGCTAAACTTTTGAGACTAACTGGTTTTTATGTGTTATAAACTAGATCCAAAGCAACAAGAATGTATGGTCCCTAAGTGATTGGAGTCCATAGATCTGGGTTATGGAAGATAATCTAGTTTCTATACATAATCTTTCATTGTTTGAAGTCTGCGTTGTTCTTTCAGTCTTGATGGTTTTGAACCATTGTTTAATACTGAAACTTCGTTAGACATGATGATGAGTGTGAAGTCGCTGGATCGGTTGACATCCGAGCATGTTCTTGACGGAAGGAATAGAAAACCAAAACACAAACAAGATCACGAACAATAATACAATGGTTTCATTGATAAAACCTAATGATTACAAGCTCGTTAAACATAAAAATCATGCCTTTTGGCAAGGGGAGATCGAGCATGATCTCCCCTCTCATCCGGCAGCACCTAAGCCCCGGGCACACTCTCAAAACCCTAAATCTCTACACAATGAAATTGGTATTTATAGGCCTCAACCCATATCAGATGCGACTGTGCCCATTCGTACGATTGGACCATGCGTATGGTTCAATCGTACGACTGGACCATACGTATGGTTCAATCGTACGACTGGACCATACTTATGGTTCAGTCTTATGAATGGCCCAATAGCATCTCTCAGTCGCACGACTGGTCCATTAGCATGGCTCAGTCGTACGACTGAGTCCCATTCGCATATGCACCTGCGAATGACTCAGTTTCATGTGTTTACAACATATCAGGTGTATTACATTAAGCCTAAACTATTCGTCAAGCGATGGACACACTATATATGACAATATATGCTCCAACAAATTCCCCCTTGGACGTTGCTTGCGAATAGTAGATAACACCTCTTACAATCTTCAGTCAATCTTTGCTCTGGTTTCCAATAGAATCAAATGAAAAACCATATTAGCCAACGTTGCTGATCCGTCAGGTTGCTACAGTATCCCTGAAAATGAATTTAGGCATAATAACTTTTGTTTACTTTGCAGAACACCATCATAACAGCAAGATTCCCCATTTGACTGATTTTTTCAGATAATGACATGAACAGTTTTCCATTGCTCCAATCTTCACACAAGCTAACCTGATTAACATAACACCTGCAGAAATTCCCCCTCAAATTCAGCATATCCCAATATATAGACATTGTGCTCTCCTGGCGTCTTCATATGGTGCATTGGGCAAAAAGTAGAAGGTTCCAATCCACAGCTGACAATCTCAAACAAATCAGCATGCACGCAGATTCATCATCAGAAACCAGCTCATATCATCACTTTCTGATTGCGTCTTCAATTTCTCTATACATGGAATCCCCCTAAGAATCAGAATCCTCTCTGTGCGGATAAATATAACTTGATTAGCCCATAAATAGTCAGATGCTCCTGACTACCCCACAAAATCAACACCGACTGCTGACATCTTCTCTTCTCTCTTTTGTGTTCTAACTACATTCATCTATTCTGGAAGTCCAACGAATAATAGGGTATCCATCGAACTTCTTTGACAAAAGAACCTCAGGATGAATGGCTTTGCTCATTCTCAAATCTGTGCAAGAGGCAGTTCCAGACCTTTTTTTTGGTCTGGAACACCGTTCATTCGTATGACATGGAAGACAAATATCACATACGTGTGAATGGATGATACGAATGATATATTCATGCAACTGGTCATAAGACTAGTCCAGTAGCATGACTTGGACATAAGACTGGTCCAGTAGCATGACTGAACATAAGACTGGTCCAGTAGCATGCTTGAACATAAGACTGGTCCAGTCGCACGACTGGACATAAGACTAGTCCAGTCGCATGGTCCAGTCGTACGAATGGTCCATTAGCATGGTCCAATCGTGCGAATGGTCCATTAGCATGGTCCAGTCGTGCGAATGGTCCATTACCATGGTCCAGTTGTACGAATGGTCCATTAGCATGGTCCAGTCGTACGAATGGTCCATTAGCATGGTCCAGTCGCATGAGCGGATCTGCACGTAGATTTTCAGATCTGCAGCCACCATGGCTGCCAAAAACCCTAATTTGATGAATTTTACATGAACCGAAACAAAATAGACATCATCAGATTTGCAAGGGTGATAAGAAGGTGGTTTCGAGTTCGATTTTAACATAGAAACAACACACATAACAAGATCTGAGCAACACACGAAGAACACGAGGTGGGTTTAACGTCAAAGAACATGAAATAGATCCGAAAATCAAGAGCTCGGGTTGCTAGAATGATTGTTAGATCATTCTAGCAGTAACCGGCTCTGATACCAATTGTGAAGTCGCTGGATCGGTTGACATCTGAGCGTGTTATTGACGGAAGGAACAGAAAACCAAAAGACAAACAAGATCACGAACAATAATACAATGGTTTCATTGATAAAACCTAATGATTACAAGCTCGTTAAACATAAAAATCACGACTTTTGGCAAGGGGAGATCGAGCATGATCTCCCCTCTCATCCGGCAGCACCTAGGCCACGGGCACACTCTCAAAACCCTAAATCTCTACACAATGAAACTGGTATTTATAGGCCTCAGCCCATATCAGATGCGATTGGGCCCATTCGTACAATTGGACCATGCGTATGGCTCAATCGTACGACTGGACCATACGTATGGTTCAATCGTACGACTGGACCATACTTATGGTTCAGTCTTACGAATGGCCCAATAGCATCTCTCAGTCGCACGACTAGTCCATTAGCATGGCTCAGTCGTACGACTGAGTCCCATTCGCATATGCTCCTGCGAATGACTCAGTTTCATGTGTTTACAACATATCAGGTGTATTACATTAAGCCTAGACTATTCGTCAAGCGACGGACACACTATATATGACAATATATGCTCCAACAAATTCCCCCTTGGACGTTGCTTGCGAATAGTAGATAACACCTCTTACAGTCTTCAGTCAATCTTTGCTCTAGTTTCCAATAAAATCAAACGAAAAACCATATTAGCCAATGTTGCTGATCCGTCAGGTTGCTACAGTATCCCTGAAAATGAATTTAGGCACAATAGCTTTCGTTTAATTTGCAGAACACCATCATAGCAGCAAGATTCCCCATTTGACTGATTTTTCCAGATAATGACATGAACAGTTTTCCATTGCTCCATTCTTCACACAGGCTAACCTGATTAACATTAACACCTGCAAAATTCCCCCTCAAATTCAGCATATCCCAATATATAGACATTATGCTCTCCTGGCTTCTTCATACGGTGTATTGGGCAAAAAGTAGAAGGTTCCAATCCACAGCTGACAATCTCAAACAAATCAGCATGCACGCAGATTCATCATCAGAAACCATCTCATATCATCACTTTCTGATTGCGTCTTCAGTTTCTCTATACATGGATTCCCCCTAAGAATCAGAATCCTCTCTTGCGGATAAATATAACTTGATTGGCCCATAAATAGTCAGATGCTCCTGACTACCCCACAAAATCAGCACCGACTGCTGACATCTTCTCTTCTCTCTTTCGTGTTCTAACTACATTCATCTATTCTAGAAGTCCAACAAATAATGGGGTATCCATCGAACTTATTTGACAAAAGAACCTCAGGATGAATGTGCTTTGCTCATCCTCAAATCTGTGCAAGAGGCAGTTCCAGACCATTTTTTTTGGTCTGGAACACCGTTCATTCGTATGACATGGAAGACAAATATCATATACGTGTGAATGGATGATACGAATGATATATTCGTGCGACTGGTCATAAGACTGGTCTAGTAGCATGACTTGGACATAAGACTGGTCCAGTAGCATGACTGAACATAAGACTAGTCCAGTAGCATGCTTGAAAATAAGACTGGTCCAGTCGCACGACTGGACATAAGACTGGTCCAGTCGCATGGTCCAGTCGTACGAATGGTCCATTCGCATGGTCCAGTCGTACGAATGGTCCATTAGCATGGTCTAGTCGTGCGAATGGTCCATTAGCATGGTCCAGTCGTACGAATGGTCCATTAGCATGGTCCATTATCCTTCATATCTTCTTACATTCCTTATCTAACAAATCGAATGAGTAGGATCAAGTTACATTAGATCTAGCAGGGGCTATCCATGGGCTTGTTAAACAACAGAGTTACAACTTCTCCAACTTTATTTTTAATAATCTTTGCAAGAATGTAACTGCTGCTAAAATTTTAAGTTTTTAATGTACCCAAGGTTTGTTCAATTGATTTTAAATAAAGAAATGGGTGTCAAACTTAAAATTTAAAGAGGAATACATGCCTTCGAAACTTTAAACAAAGTAATTTTCTCAAAGTTCAAGGCAACTCCAAAATCATTTTCAGAGAAAGTCACTCCTTTGTTCACACACATGCTTGAGGTAATTGAGCCTCAGGGTGACAACATGGTAACCCCCTCCATTCCTGATCCCACACCCTCCATTTCAAAACCAAAAGTGTCAACAAGGAAGCAAACTCTTGCATACTCTACTAAGAAGATGCAAGCCCACAAATCTCCTCCACTCAAAAAGTCAAGGCTAGAAACAAAGGTCCCAACTAAGTAAGAGGTGTCAGCCTCACCTAAACAATGCTCAAAGAAGAAGGTTTATCTTTCTTCTTCTGAGCAGACCCAAACCACACCTGTTAGCCCTCAATTAGAGTCCCAAAACTCTATTGAACAATGAAAAAGGGATACCCATATTGTTGAGACCACTTCTGAGTAAGAGTCTCATTAGGACTGGTTCATATCCCAGGCCATTAGATTCAGCTCCTTAATCTCCCATACACATGTTTATTACCTAGGATGAAGATGTTCATATTGCACTTCAGCATGACCCACTGTCTCCCCCTTCCCATACACTACATACATTGGAGACTGATGTGTTTGTAGAGGTCTGACCCACATCCTATATCCCAAGAGATTGATCCTAAGGAAGAAATGATCAATATAGAAGAGGTTGTCTCTACTGCTGATCCATTAATTGATCAGCAGGACAGAGACAACATACTTAAGACCTCAACCACGACAACTCACCTTGAGATTTTCTCTTTGGAGTCATCTATTGAAAATAGGAATCTAGGAAGCCAAGAAACCATATTTGGTGGTGGGGGTGCATAGACTAGGCCTAGGACCTCACCTTCTGCTAAGGATTCCACACTTGTGGATGAGGGAAGCCTAGAACAAATAGCTAAATTGACGACCCATAACCTTGAGCTTGCATAAAAATAAATGTCCTACAAGCTGAAAATGTAAGTCTTCAAGGTTATGCTAAAAGAGCCATAGTTCTCGAGTTTGAGATCTGTCTACTGAAGGCCTCGGCAAATAGAGTCACTAAGGTTAAGGCTCAACTCATAACTCTACAAAACCAAACTGCAAGAGTTACTTCATTGGAACAATAACTTACAACTCTTCAGCAATCAGCAACCACGACAATGGATCTTGAACACAAAGTTGAAACATTACAAGAGACCATTGAACTTCAACAATACATCAATCTAAGCCTTTAACTATCAGCACCACATGAACCTTTGGATGTGTCATCCTTTACTCCTTTAGTGTCATCTGGAATCTCAGATGATGCTATCAAAAAAGGGGAAGATGAGCCCAAAGAAGCTGAAGCTATCCTCCAAGGATTGGCTTATCAAGTTGTACAATCTGCATAACCAATCTCTTTATCTTCTAAATAGACTAAAGATTATAAGCCTCTATTTGAAGTTGATGCCAAACTAAATGAGCTTTTAGATAGGTATGGCTATGACAACTCAAAAGAGAATAAGATTAAAGCTATAAGGGTGATGAGGAAGATGAACCAAAAGGTCAACTTGGGAAGAGAAGAGTGGCTGCAGTGAAAAGGTCCAGCACTTCTTCCTTGCTCTCTCTCAAAAGAAAAAGATCCGACGAAGAATTATCAAAGAGAGAGCTTGTTGATGCAACTGTCGAAAGAGCTAGACAAGAGGTCTCTTTGGCAGATGAACCCTCACAAAGAATGGTGGGATATACAAGAGAAACCTAGACCATGAAAGATGACATGGAAAGGCATGGGGTGACTCTTGAAGCTGAACCAACCCAACTTCATAAACAACATAATATCACACCTGAGTCTGAACTTAGAAAATAAGTTGAGGTGATATTTGCTCAACCGGACATTGAAACTGAAACCCAAGTTAACTCCGAGGTGATTGTGGAAATAGATGACACAAAAGTCACCAAGGATGCTGAGAGAGCTCAGACAACTGTCGATGATCCAAAGTCAGTTGTTGTGGCATCATGTGTACCATTGGACCTTTAGTAGGCATACCTACTGAAATCTCTACCTCTGATAAGGGTAAGAGACTTATGTCTGCTAAAGATGAGCTTGAACTTGAGTCTTAGAAAGACAAGGCTAGATTTTTGATGACAAAGAAGGTCAAGCTGTTCCTACACAAGGTTGAAGATGAACTTGTACAACTTCATGTCGGTAGAGCTCAAGAATCTTCCATAAGGAAGAATATCATTTCATTAATGAAAAATGCAAAGGAATCTAGAGCTGCAAGACAATGAAGTTTCAATCTTGGTGGGAGAACCTAGCGGATCAGCACCAATAGCTCCACTCAAACGAAAGGCCAAGGTTTTCAAGAGAGTGTCATCTAAGTGGTAACATTTGTGAATTTTCAGGTAAATTTATAGCCCAAGATATTAAGCTCTAAAACTCTAACTCTTGTCAAACCATAATATGTTTGTTGACTTAACATTGAGTTATTATCTAATGTGCCTTGGACTTGATTGAGAATTAGATTAAGTACATAATAACATATTGAGAAGGTTCACGCATAAATGCCATTATGTGATGATTCGTGATGATAGCTAATAATAACCCCCAACACATCATTTATGCATGTAATCCTACATGAAATTACTACCTTTGCATAAACGTTTTATCATTAAGCAAGTTTTTTAGCACGTCAACATACCAAGTTTAATGCGACACGACATGTGTTAGCATTTAATGAACAAAACGATGTACCTTGATGCAATGCTCTTAAATAAACGATATGGTTCTAGTAACCCGTAATTTCTCACTCGTCATTCGGAAATCCTAAATGCATTTACTAAGTTATAAGCTTCATAATCCAATATGGGACTTACTTCGTGTGCAATAGCGCATTTTAATATAACTTGGTTTTGTGATAACAATCACAACAAAATCACATACAATGGGCTTTGGAAACCGAATGTAACTAATGATCGCATAAGTAAATCATCAAGCATAAATCACCAAATCCATTAACATAAATTGGCAAATTCAAGAACGGGAACAAAACTATGTTCATGTCCTCATAATACTCAATTTATTGAGGTTAGAAACAACCCCAATAGCTTAAAACTTCCAATACATAATGATAGATACAAGGGAGGTTAAACCTTAAACTAATGGGTAATAGACCAACAAAAATCTCACCTCATGGCTGTCAAAAAGGACTTGCAACTGGCCCCTTCTGCTGCTCGATGGGGGTAGTTGAAAATACCATCAAATCACCACCATTTATCCTAGTTACAACCTCCCATACCTTTCGATTAAAATCCAACTGAGTAATCATGGTTTGAGACATCAAATCTAGTCTTAAAATACTGAAATGAAGTACAAAAGGAGGTGTGACATGCTGCTGGAGCACTGCTCGAGCAAGCTGCTGCTGCTGCCGCCCAAGAAGGGCCAAATTACAAACAAAAGTTGTTCAAAGATGCTTTGGCATCTCATGAGGAGATTCCCTACTAAACCTCTTATAAAACCCACCATAGAGCAGATCTTTATCACAACAAAACACTCTCAAGCCTGCTCAAACACAGCTCCAAGAGGGCTGCCTGTTGCTGCTGTTACGATCGTGAGAAGGAAGAAGAGTTCAAGTGCGCGGTTTGGACCTCTACCATGTGTTTCTTCTTGCACCGGCAGTTACCAACGGGTATGAACTTAATAACCACTTAAACTAAACCTTTTAAATGTTATATTAGTCGTTGATAAGGCCCCATGACAGGTTAGAAACCGAGTTTCAGGAAGAACATATAACTGGATATAATAAGGTCTTTAGGATTACACATACGTTGCAGAACTGAAATCACCCTAAGCACACACTTAAAACATGATTTGAAACATGAAATAGATACTTTTCACAGTTAGATTTAGTGCTTTAACATGTGTGATACTCAATCTCTAGTTAAAAACTTAGAAGACATAACAACAAGGCTGTGAAATCAACATGGACAGCAACCTGACAGATTTATTAACCCGACTTTAAGAGGCTGTAACTTGATCAAAAATAAACCAAATGAAGTTTTTATTCAGCCTAGAGTTATTTTAAACATGTTAGATTTCAAACCCAACTGGTCTCGTAATTTTCCATGGAGATTTCGTCTCCCAAAAGTGCAAAAGAAAATGGAGTGTCAAAAGTGATTTTTTCTGACAGAATGTTGGCCCGACTTTACAAGGCCATAAACTTGTCAATACTTAACCATTAAACGTGATTTTTGTGTCAGAAGTTAGTTTAATGTTATAGCATTCCAACACATATATGCACGCCTGTTAAAAATTAGTTTTGGACCTCCATCCGACCAAGATACGAACAACTATCCAGAAATGTGCTGCAGTGAACATAATAAAAGGAAACGACTTTGAATGGGTTATAGGATGGGACTGGAACCTGATTTTAACACTTACATATGATTAGGAGTTACGGTTGGTCATTACACAATTCTTGTAATTTATCTTGATGACTTAATACAAGTTACAAGTAGACACATCACGATTGAAACTACAAGTAATAAACTAAATTCTAGTGAATAACATATAGATATCATAAGTTATAAACTACACACATTACTAATATGAGTCAATACATCCTGTAATGTAGCCTATTTACCCTACAAAACTTACAAATAAACTAAATGATTTAACCTAAGATGCTTACACGTTGACTTACCAAACTTACCAACGAATCACTACGTACCTGTATATATGTAGGGAACGCTCCAGTCTAGCATCATCATATTTCGGATTAAAGAATGTCTAACCACCCAACAACACCGGTGAGTTCTCATAGCCCTTTCTTCTTTTTAAATGCTTTTGAGGGAGAAAGACGCTTGCAACAACAACAACATTTGAATCATTGCTTTATATGTTATGTTTATTACTTGAATATTGCATGAGTTTACTTTATCATTATCACATGCTGAATTCCCCATTCACACAACACAACAAATTAACTCTTGGATAGAGACGCCGGAACATATTGATAGTACTATCGGGGTAGGCATCCCCATTCTCTAGACTCATTGAACGCTTCAATCAATGGTCGCACACATTGAATGTTTATTTCTGCAACAACAACAACCAATACTCGTGACAAGTATTGGAGGGGTTTTTAGTTTTCTCATAGCTATAGTTTTGGTTGTGGGCTCACGACATTACTTCTCGTATTTATATTCATATATAATGGCTTGATTTATATACTTACAACTGCTTACTACTATAACAACTATATTCGAGTATCAAACTCAACGAGCTCACCAACTTTTAGTTGACCTATTTTAGCATGTTTTTCAGGTGATAATTAAGTGTGATAGCTTGGAATATTGCTTAATATAGATTTATGATTTGAGTCCATATGTGTAATCTTTATTTTGTAACATACGATAATGATGTAGAACCAATATCTTTTGAATGCATTACGTTTAGTATTTCTCGTACCATGTTTTCTAAAGATACTTAACTCGTCATTCACTCGCGTTTTCGCCTTGGCTAGGGTGTGACAAATTGGTATCAGAACCATGGTTATAGAGAACTAGGGTGTCATAGATAGTTTCCTAGACTGTAACCTTAAACTCGACAATTAAGTGCCTTAGCATATAAGATTTAAATGACATGTATTATAAATATATGGTGCCGTTCCAATATTATGATATCACTCTACATAGTGCCAAAATTTATATGTATTTAGAAAATTCTTCCTAGGCGATCAACCGAGCCAAATTAACCTAGCCGAAATTTTTACGCAACAACTGGCTGACGCAATGCCGGCCATAATCACTCAAGTAAGCCACAACCTTCTGAATTCCGACAGTGATAATAGAGGAGATAGAAGTGGAAATCACAGAAGTGGTGGAAACGGGAATGGAGGCAACACTAATGGCGACCACATTGGAAATAAAATGGCAATGGTGGAACTGGCGAAGATAACACCAATGATGGTATGGGGAAGAAAGGTTGTTCGTATAAGACATTTATGTCATGCAAACCAAAGGATTTCATTGGCAATGAAGGCGCAATTGGGGTTTTATGCTGGATTGAGAAAATGGAAGCTGTACTGTATATTAGTGACTACAAGGATGATTGCAAGGTTCGCTATGCTGTGTGTTCCTTTCAAGGCAAGGCCTTGACCTGGTAGAACATGCAAGTCCAAGCCCGAGGAATTGAGAATGCCAACAAGATGTCTTGGGATGAGTTGAAGCCGCTACTCATCAAGGAATTTTGCCCCAAAAACGAAATGCAGAAGGTAGAATCTGCACTATGGAACTTAAGCATGCAAGGAGCTGAGCATGCTAAATACACCAATCGGTTTCATGAGTTGGCCCGACTGGTTCCTCATTTGGTCATCCCAGAATCCAAGATGGTTTATCGTTACATTTGGGGCCTAGTACCCCAAATTCACAGTCACGTACGCACCACGAACCCGCCACACTCCAAGATGCCATCATATTGGCAGGAACACTGACTGATGAAATGATGAGATGTGGAACCCTTACCAAAGGGGGTTCCAATGACAAAAGAAAGGCCACTGAAAGCTCGGGGAAAAGGAAGTCTGATCAAGGTGCAAACAAGAAGCACCAAACCATCAAGCACTTCGCAACAACCACCACCACTCCCAACACAAACACTCTTGCCCTACCTTCACTAAAGTGAGGATACACCGACACAGACCTCAAGTGTAACAAATGCCCTTTCCATCACCAGGACTTGTTGGCTTTTCAATGGTAGAAACAGCCCTTGTCCCAAAAATGTTGGAGCTTATTGCCCAAGGTGACAACCTAGCAACACCAGCTAGTGTTGAACCCACGCCTTTCACCTCTCAACCACCTAAATAGCTCAAATAACCATCACCTACATTAGAAAATCCAAACGAACCCCTGCACAAGATACTCAGGTTGTGCAAGCCACTATATCATCACCCATGCAGGAGGAAGTGGACACTAGAGCTCCTCCCACTTCCCCTGAGGAGCAAATAACTCCCATCTCTTCAAGGATTAGTGTTGAGGTTCCTCATGCTTAGCCTGATGACCTCACAATCCCAATAGCCTTAATCCTTCACTCAAAGTCTCAAAGCTCTAGTGAACAACCTTCAGGAGAAATTTACCATCCCCAACCTCTAGACCTGAACCAAGCCATACCCAATCTTGAATTCTATGATGATGAAGACATGGGCTTCAGTGAGTATCATGAGTCTCTCTTCTCCAACCCTGCTCAAGGAGAGATGAGTGCTCCTGACTCACTCATGTCTAGCCCCTATTATCCACCCATAACTAAAATGGATCTCTCTGAACCTGTTTAGGGGATCCATATGGAAGAGGCTCAAACTTCAGTAAGTGATTACATCCTTAATGCCCTAACCATGGCAACCTAGACCATTGACACTTCACCTGAAGTTGTCATTGTGCAGGGGAAATCCAGCAGCC
The DNA here is from genome assembly GCA_025215565.1 of Flaveria ramosissima. Taxonomy (NCBI): domain Eukaryota; kingdom Viridiplantae; phylum Streptophyta; class Magnoliopsida; order Asterales; family Asteraceae; genus Flaveria; species Flaveria ramosissima. The sequence goes on from CM046045.1 coordinate 57,710,033, forward strand.
AAGAACATAGTGCTGGTGATGAGGAAGAAGACTTTGGTCCTATTCTCTCATCCCCCTGTGATTCTTCCGATGAAGATGAGGGAAATAAGATACTAAAGGTTGCAAAAACTGACTAAAACATGCACCTATTTAGTCTCTAAGGTTAGTCACCTAGAATCTCAGGTGACTACCTTACAAAGGAGGGTCAATGATCCGCAACTTGAGATTCCTAATCTCAAGGAAAAACTAGCTGGGAGACCTTTAAGGAGTACTTAACAAGGAACACAAAACCTGTGGATGTGATAGACTTAACCTCCAGCTCACTTGTGCAGGAAGGTGATGCTACCAAAAAGGGGAAGAGAGTCCAGCAATCACAGAACCTAGGAGTTCTTCTCAGAGTATGGACATTGAGGATTCACCACCCTCACTTGAAATTGTCCATACTTCAAATTCATATTGATGTGGACTCTCTGATACAAAGTCTGTTTGAGGAGGGTATTCAAAGAGCTATGTCTACCCCACCCTATGATTCTGAGAATAAAATAATTGGGTGGAGGTATGATGCTGACAGGAGAGCTCTGATATTGCATAGACTTCAAGGGCAACAAGAGGTCTTCAATTTTCAAACCATGAAGTACTATGACAGTCTTCCTCTAGTCCACATGTCATTTGCCAATCCTAATAAAAATAAGCAAGCTGGCAGACTGGCTGAGAGGATTCAAGATAGGATTGTTGAAGAGTTCAGGAAAATAAGAAGACAAAGGCTAACAAGAAATGTCATTGGTTAACTGGATGTTGAGGTGGACCCTAAGATTAGCTTCAAAGAGGAAACCTTGACTAAAGGCCCAATGATAGACCCTGTGAACCTTGTTACAGGAATTGCTTCAACATCATCAACCCTTAGTGAGGCACCATCTGGTGAAAGTGCTTCACAACCTCTCTCTTGCCAGAGCTTGACTGTTGAACCAAGCAATGAAGGCCAAAGCTCTCTCCATCCTAAGTCACCAAGGCCTGTGAGTGACACAGGGAAAAGGAAACTGACTCCTGAGGAGATTAAGGAGGAGGAGAGAGAGAAAGAGGAAGCTAAGGGGAGATAGTTCAAATGGGTCCCCAAGCTTCATGGAAGCTATAATCAAGACTGTCCCCAGGCCAAACACTCAAGATGATGAGTTGAGGGAAGCCAGGTTAAACTACTTGGGGACTAGGAACTACAACATAGATGTATTCATCTCTCTTCCCTTAGAGAGCTAAATGAACTGGCTGATACAGAGTTGACAAAAGAGAGGAAGGAGGTAGAGGATGCAGAATTGCTCCTCAAGATCAAGGAAGAAAGGAGGCAGAAAAGACTCTACAAACATGCTCCTACCCTCTCTCTAGTTGAAGAAAACCCTAAGACAGAGGCTGTGACAACTGAACAACCTCAGGTAGACAAGGAAGCAGATATACAAAACATTATTAGCTACCTGAGTGCCACAGGCCTCTATTACGCATCTAAAATTCTTCCCTTATCCTATGCATACATAAAGTTTGAGTAGCTCAAGCAGCTTGAGCAACAAGTGATGAAAGAACAAAAAGATGCTGAGAGGAAGATGAAGAAAGAAGCTGCAAAGTCAAGAGCCATCATCCAAAAGAGTCAAAAGAAGCCTGCTGATAGGTAGATGATGATGAGCTTCTTGAAGCTGTATGGGTTCTCCTAAAGGAGGCCTGTTCCAATGTTTCTATCCACTATAGATGAGCACAATGATCAAGCAGAAGATTAAAATGGGAAAGCTTGTTCACTTATGCCGGACCATTTGAATGGTCACTTACAACACAACACACAATGAGGAAAGTGTTATAGAACACTTAACATACCAAATAGGGAACTGGTAACACAATAAGGTTTGATACTAAGAACACATAAGTATGAGACAGAACAAGAACAAACAACACAAGTATATGGTTTTCAGGAATGTTGTATATTGCTCTCAAGTTCTTTACAAGTGTTACAAAGCATAAGAAAAGATACAAGGACCTGGAATACTTTATACTACATCCTACAGCCGACCATGTTTAGAAAGCCTGCTGGAAACATTAGAACTAGACAACAACATAATCAAATGTAGATTCAAAAGGCAGATTGTCTTTTGACTAGTGACTATGACATGCCATAGCTCAGATCCTAATATGTTATAAAAAGGATAAAAGTACATAAAGTAGAAAGCAAAAGACTCAAGACCTCAATGTATAGTTACACAAAGCATGGACCTTTTCACCAACTCATGTAAGTTGGTGACTAAACAAAGTTGTAGTGGAAAGTGGTCCAGCTTTATGGTAAAGTACACTAGATAAAGCATTTGTTCAAAAGTCTACAAAACAAATCAGTCTTCCGTTCTTGGCTTTGGAAGACTTTGTCTTTGAAGCTTCAGAATACTTCATTTTTGGCTTCAGAAGATGTTGGTCTTGGCTTTGGAAGATTTTACACTTAGAATAATTTTTGATGCATGGTGTAAAACTTCCGAAGCATTTCTACTCTGTACTTCAGTGCATGCATGCATGAAAGACTTAGAATGTTTTAGGTGCATTAGCCTTACATAAAACATTACAAACTCCCCCTAGGCTGATGCTACCAAAACATTTGAAGACCATATATGTTGACAGTCCTCATCATGATGATGACCATACCCTTCTTCATTAGATGGTCAAGATCACTTAGACTTTCATAGTGTCTTCTCATCTCAAAGAGATAATGCAGAGGTAGATTGAACATGTCCTGCCATGTGTAGACATCTTCAAGACCTTGATCTCTGATTACATGCCATCTTTCTGGATTAGTAGTGTAGGTCCAGGACAAGATGGGTCTTCCTGATGCAAGATGAGCTGCTTGAATAGGATTTGTTTGAGCTTCCTCTTGTTGGACTTCCTCAAGATGTTCTAACTCATCTTGAGGCTTGGAGGTGGATTACTCTCTCTTCTTCTTCTTCTTTGACTTGGGTTTATAGGCCATCCTTTCCTCCTCTTTGGAATCTTTAACTGAGAAGACTGGCCTGCAGCACCTTGTTATTCAGTCTTGTTTTTCTTAGTTGGGTCTTCCTCCCTTACTAGTTCAGCTTCCATGAAGCCTGAAGACCTAATAGTGGAACTTTCTCCCCTTAGCTTCCTATTCCTCTCTCTCTCCTCCTCCTCAATCTCCTCAAGAGTCAGTATCCTTTTCCCTTTGTCACCAACAGACCTTTGTGACTCAGGGTGGAGAGAGCTTTGGCCTTCATTGCTTGGAGTAGCTTCTATGCTCTAGCCAGAGAGAGGCTGTGATACACCTTCACTAGCAGGTGTTTCACTGAGGGAATGGACGGTTGAAGTAGTTGTAGTTGTGACAAGATTCTTAGGCTCTATCACTCGGCCTTCAGTCAAGGTTTTCCCTTTAAAGCTAATCTCAGAGTCTGCCTTAACATCCAGTTGACCAATGATATTACATGATTGCCTTTGTCTTCTTCTTGAGCTGAACTCTTCAATAATCCTGTCTTTAATCCTTTGAGCCAGCCTATCAGCTTGCCTAGATTGGCTTGGATTAGCAAGTGGCATGTTGACCAGGTCAACACCTTCATAGTAGTTCAAGGTCTGAAAGTTGAAGACTTCTTGCTGCCCTTGAATTCTTTGAAGTATGAGGGCTCTTCTATCAGCATCATACCTCCACCTAATTATGTAGTTTGAAGTTCCTTAGGGTGGGGATGACATAGCCCTTGTAATACCTTCCTCAAAGAGACTCTAAATGAAAGTCCAGTGAATCCACATCAATGTGAACTTGAGGAAGTTTCTAAGTATGGACAATTGCAAGTGAGGATGGTGAGTCCTCAATGTCCATACTCTGTGAAGAACTCCCAGGTTCTGTTATTGCTATGACTTTCTCCTCCTTTTTGGTAGCATCACCCTCTTGCATGGGTGAGCTAGCAGTTAGGTCAATCACATCCACAGGTTCTTGTGTTCCTGGTTGAGCTCTCCTTAAAGGTCTCCCAGCTAGTTGTTCCTTAAGATAAGATATCTCAAGTTGCTGATCATTGACCCTATTTTATAAGGTAGTCATCTGAGATTCTAGATGACTAACCTTAGAGACTAAATAGGAGCAAGTTTGTGATAATTTCTGCACCTTTAGTCTCATGTTCCCCTCATCTTCATTAGAAGAATCATTGGGGGATGAGAGAATTGAACCAAAGTCTTCACTTTTACCACCAACATCATGTTCTTGGATACTGAATTTCCCCTGTTCACTGACAGCTTCAAGTAAAGTGTCAATGGGCTGGGTTGCCATGGTTGAGGTCTTAATGATGTAATCACTTGCAGAAGTGAGAGCCTATTTCATATGGACCTCCTGAACAAGTTCAAAGAGATCCACCTCAGTGATGGGTGAATGACGTGGGCTAGACAAGGGAGAGGCAGGAACACTCATCTCACTTTGAGTAGGGGAGGAGTAAAGGACACACTGAGAAAGACACACAAGAACAACCTGGTGCTGCCAGTCTTCTCAATTAAAGTCATCAAAGAGGAAGAAAAGGACTGCTATGAAGAGGGACACTGACTGGGTGGTGAGAATGATATTCTCTGTTGATGTGAATCAACAAGGATCGGATATGATGATTGAGTCAGTGTTTATGTAGCGAAAATACAAAATCACAGATCATTAAATGGTGAATATACTCATAAATGCTTTGTATTTTTAAATGTAAACAAGTTACAATGAATGCTAGGGTTTTAGCAAGAAAAACATTAACTTGACACCTCAGATACATAAGACAATCTATGATTCTAATATTCTAATTTGGTCGAACTCATAAAAGTAGGATTTTCTATTCTATTTATAGGCTGACAAAAGGCCTGTACAAAATGACTAAGCTACCTTGAATCTATACATCAAATGTCTAGTCTAAGTACAAAACTATCAGCATTTCTTCTGTTCATCCGCATTGACTAATGCGGATCTCTTGTTCTTCATCAGCCTTTCTATCTTGACTTCAGCATTAGTGTTTGGTCATCAGCATTGAAAAATGCAGATGAACAAACACTTAGCGTATTTGTCTTCTAAATATCCACATTAGTTAATGCGGATAAACAAATGTTTATCAACATTTGTTTTGTCTATCCGCATTTGTATATGTGGATGAAGAAACACTTGTCGGCATTTGTTCTTTGGTCATCCACATATTCAAATGCAGATAACCAACACTTGTCTTCTATTCAGCAGTCTTGACTCATATATCTTTTTGGACTTGTGGGAGTATACCAGCAGAACAACCATCAACCACCTCTTGAATTAGCATGTTTGATCCTTTCAGGGTCCAACAATACTCCCCTAAGGATTATACAGCTTAAGTACTTCAAGGGTTAGATGGTGGATGAAGGTGTGAAGATTCTACCGGGTCTTGGACTAAAGATGGAGCTACAATCGGGTCTGCCAAAGTTGGATCCAAGTAGCTTTAGTCATATTGGAAAAATCCCTTTCCTCAGCTATCTTGTCTCTACTTAGAACATGTATCTTCATTTGGCTCATTAAGTACACTGCTTCTACAGGAAGCTGCCTCAAGGAATTGGGTTCCCAAATTGACATTGTAGATAACCCATCCTTGTGGATCAGCAGAGAACCTTCAGCATCAACTTCCAGCTTAACAATGTTCCCCAACTATAGAGGTGTCTTCTTCTTCTATCTATGTTCTCTTTTTTTTGTTTATCCAATCATAAGCCATCTTCAAAATCTTAATTCATTTAAGGAAGAAGTACATGTCTGCCTCTCCCAGCTTGTTGTTTATCTCCCTAAAATGGCTGGTGTAGATGTAGTGGATATATGATTCATATAGCAATCTTACCTCATGTTCTTCAAGGAATTCAGCTATTGCAGCTAGGCTTTGAGGATCATCTTTCTATATTTTTTATCTGGCTCATCTTCCTCTATAGGCTTTTTCCCTTTTGCCTTTTTAGAGAGGTACTATCTTTCCTGGAATATGTATGAACACTGGATCCAGATGAAGAGGAAATAGATGATTCATCTTCTTTCTTTTCTTCTTCTTGTTCTTTCTCAAGTGCTTCTTCTTTTTCTTTATTTCTTCACAAAGTTTTCTTATTAAGTTCCTTTTGCTCATCAAACAAGATGACAGTTAGTACAATCTGAAGACTACTATATGCTCAACTGGAGGTCTTACGTCTCTAACAAACTCCCAAAACTCATCATCAATAATGAATTCTCTAGTAGAGTAGATATCCAGCCCTTTTATCATATCTCTAAGCCTAGATTCTTCATCTTGTGTTTCTTCAGATTGCTCACATGAGTACACCACCATTGCCAGACTTTGTTCTTCTTTTCTAATCTCACTGGGTCCTATTTCTTCTACTTGCCAAGATATCTTTGATTTCTTTGCAGGTGGAGAGTCACTGTCATTGTCATCACTCTCACCTGAATCACTATCATCTTTTTCTTTGTTACCGTCATCTCTCTTCTCCTTCATAGAATCATCATTTTTCTCTTCCTTTTCTTTGGCTATCTCTTGTTTGATCATGATCAACATCTCCAAATCTATTACTCTTTAATCTGTTTTTGCAGATCTGAAATGATGTTTGTTTGAACTTCAAGCATGCTCTCTTGCTCTTCCATGGAAATTATTTGTAGAGTGATAGTATCTACATGCCCACTAATCTCATCTTTTGCTTGTTGTAGAGAAGCCTTTATGTTGGATCAAGTAAGGCTGGTGCAACCAAAACAAACGACAATCTTGGTGCAACTGATGAAGAACTTCCGAATGCAAATGCTGAGCTTCCGAAGGTCAAGTCTGAAAGAGCTTCCGAAGAGGAACTCCAACTTCCAAAGACAAAGTCTTCCTTCCGAAGTTCAACACTTAAGAAGAAATCAAGACAATGACTTCCGAAGTATGAAGGCCTGAAGAATGTCTCAAGCCTTGGAAGAAGTAGCCTCTTCCGAAGTATAAGTGGCTTTGAAAGAACTTGTTCTTCCGAAGCCAATTAACCTTTGGAAGAACCTACTATGAACCAGTGGACATAACTATGGTCCCTCTGACACTCCGCTGCAAATCTCTGATATAGTGCATGGTGCTTTTCCCACACCCATGTAGTTGACCATACTTTATTCCATTGTTCACTATTATCGGTTAGTACAGTTACCAACTTTAGTTGGTGACAAAAGATAAGTCATGGACATGTCATGACTAACAAAGCTTAGATATTATTTTATCTAAGATACCTTACCTTTAGCAATGTAGTATTTGCTTTAGTCATAGGTTTCCAGCTGGTACCAAAGCATATCCGGCTGTAGGTAGTAGTATATATAGTTTCTCATTGTAACTCATGTATATGCTTGTAAGAGTCTTATAATACGTTGAGTTGATAAGTAATATATACAAGTATCTTGAAAATTTATTTTCTTGTGTTATCTTAGTATATTATTATCAAATCTGTAAGGCAACTGCATCATCAAACCGAGTGTGATTTAGTGAATTTGAGAGTTAATATCTGTATTGAGTGACAAAAACCGATCCTGCAATTGGTATAAGAGCTTCTTAGGCTCTTAATTGTGAGATCTTACCATCCAAATCAACCTCTTCTTTACTCATACTTTCACCCCACTAAAAATGGCCTTCAACCAAAAATCATCTGAAGGTGAAATAGGAACAATGTCTAAAGCACCCATCATCACACCTGAAAACTTTAGATCTTGGAGCAGACGTATTGAAGGCTTCATTAGATATCAAGATAGCATGATGTGGAAATCTATCATCAATGGCCCTTACAAGCCAAAGGTTGCAACACCGGCTGGAAATGGTGCTATGATAGAGAAGGCTGTTGAAGACTATTCTTATGAAGACCACAAGCGACTAGAGATTGATAGAAAAGCAATGACTGTTCTTATGACTGCCATACCCAACTCCATCATGGTGTGTTTTGAACATTGTCAGTCAGGCAAAGAACTCTTTGATGCTTTATCTCAGATGTATGCCAGCTTCAATGACTCCAAGAAAGATTCCCTGAAGCAACAATTTGAAAACTTTACTTACATTGCTGGAGAGACCCTCAGCCAGCAATACTTCAGGTATATGGATCTTATTTAATCACTTCAGTCTGTGGGAGTGACTCTTGAGATGAGAGATCTCTTAAGAAAGTTCATGAGTGCACTCCCAAATGAGTGGACTTTCTACAATGTGTCTATCAAGAGGACATAGAACTTAAACTCTCTCCAATGATTGAACTATATGGCATCCTTGATGGATACCGTGTAGAGATGGAAAACAAGAGTGACCACCAGGTGAGCACATCCTCAAGCCTTGATGGATACCGTGTAGAGATAGAAAACAAGCTGGAAACCTCTCAAGCCTCCATACATCCTACCACACCTAAAACAACCGGAAAGCCAACTGAACAACACATAGCTGTTGTTGCTCAAGAAGTGGACTGGATCTTCATGGTGCAGGATGTAACCCCTGCTCAAGCCTTGATGGCTGGAACTGATGACAACATGGTATTTGAACACCTTTGTACTCCAGCTTGCATTGCTAAAGTTAAATTGTATAAGGACTACAATATGGAAATTAAATCTGATATTGAGTCTTTAAATATCTTTAAGAGTGATTTTTAAAGGGCTGAATCTAACTATAAAATGAAAATTGAAGAGTTGGAGAAAACTGTGTTCTTTTTAAAACATGAACATACCAACTATAAGACTCAAACAAAAATTTAATCTCCAAATTGACTGTGGTTCAAGCCCAACTTATCACACCTGAGGCTCAAGCCAGGAAGCATGCTATCTCTAAGCAAAACTTCCAAGCATTCTTGCATCATCCTCCCACTAAAAAATTTATTATCAAAACAAAGGTGGGTTGGGAACCAATGAAATTGCTCCACTATACTATTATGCGTCTATTAGACAACCAAGATGTTGGACTGAAGAGCAAGAGGTTCCATCTGCTGACTCACCTTCCTATGAGTTTAAGAGTGATACAACCATGGAGACCGTCACAGGGAAAGATCAGGTAAATCAACCTATTTCCACAAGTGATGATCATCCCCTAACCACCAAAGCCAGAAGAAACAGGGCTAAGGCAGCCAGAAAAATGGCCAAGAAAGTGTCTGAGTCCAAGTTGAAAATAGACCCAAAATAAAAAGGTGTATTCATTTCAGTTGGATTCCAAATGGTTGGAAACTCTGATCTTGGAAAGGAGTGTAGTACCAGCACCCCTGTCCTTCTGAAGGATCAGAAGTTAAAGGGGAAGACTGTTGATGAAGACAAGAGGAGCAAGAAACAACAGTCTTCAAATCCCTTAAAGGTTAACATTGCATGCATAATGTGTGGTCTGCAAAACCATATGGCTAAAGATTGTTACTACAATCTTGCAAGTTTAATGTTAATAAAGAAGGAGTCAAGGAGGGTTTCACATTTGGACCCTATCACATGGTCCAAATAATGAAAAAAGGAAAGCTTGTTTCCAAAGCAAAGTTGCTTTCGGAAGAAACTCATTCTTCCGAAGGAAAAATAGCTTCAGAAGATAAGGCTAAGAAAATTCAAAAGAATAAAAGAGTTCCTTTGAAACCTTCCGAAAAGAAGACTGTTTCGGAAGAAAAGGAGAGGAAAGCTCCTTCCGAGAAGAAAGAAGCTTTGGAAGTATGCCATGTTGCACAAGCTTCATCAAGCTCATCTGCTTTGATTATTTAAGGGATGGATTGGAAGATTGAACAAGATGCTGCAGCCCAAACCTCTTCTTCACAAACATCTATTGAACCCCCATGCATACACTTTGGTTCAATTAAATCCTCATCATTGGAAAAGCCTAAGACCAATAAGGCTTGGGTTTCCAATAAAAACTAACTTTTTCACCTTATGTGCAGGGACATTCACATGACAAAAATGACAATGTGTGGATTAGAGATAGTGGATGCTCCAGGCACTTGATTGGGAACAAATATCTTCTTCAACAATTTCAATATATTGGTGGAGGTCCTGTTAAATTTAGGGGTGAGGCTGGAGGATACATTTCTGGTAGAGGAAGTGTGCCCAGCAACAAGTTAAGAATCGACAAAGTAAACTTTGTCAAACACCTTGAACACAATCTGTTAAGTGGTTCTCAGTTTTGTGATCAAAAGCACCAAATGCTTTTCACTGAACATGAGTGCATTATCCTCAAACCCGGGATAACAATTCCTTAGGAATTGGTGCTTCTTAGATCTCCTAGGAAAGGGGATATGTACAAGCAGGAAATGAACAATGCTTCTCCATTGGGTGAAGTATCATGCTTTTTTTCTCCAAAGCTAATGGTCATGAGTCAACTATATGGCATAAATTAATGTGTCATGTCAATTTCAAAACCATGAATAAATTAGGAAAAAATAACTTGGTACATGGTTTTCCTAAAAAGGAATTTTTCTGCAAAGATAACTGTGTGTGAAAGGAAAGCAACATAGAACATCTCATAAATCCAAAGTAGTTAACTCTATCACCACTCCATTACACTTATTGCACATGGATCTATTTGGTGACACAAGTATAATGAGCTTTGGAAGGAAATCATACTGTCTTGTGATTGTTAATGATTTTACTAGATTCACACGGGTGTTCTTTTTAAGAACTAAAGATGAAACAACTGAAACTTTAAAATCTTTTATTCTTAAAATAGAAAATCAAATTGATCACAAGGTTAAGATAATTAGAAGTGATGAAGGGACTGAGTTTAACAATCAAGTTCTTGACTCATTTTGTAACTTAAAAGGGATTGCCAGACAATATAGTACTCCTAGAACTCCTTAACAAAATGGTGTTACTGAGAGGAGAAACATGACACTTATTGAGGCTGCTCGAACTATGTTAGCTGATTCAAAGCTGCCTCTAACATTCTGGGCAGAGGCAGTCAGCACTGCATGCTATGTGCAGAACAGAGTTCTTGTAGTTAAGCCACATGAAAAAACTCCTTATGAGCTATGGAACAAGAGGCCACCGTTCATTGGCTTTCTCAGGTCCTTTGGCAGCAGGTGTACCATACTTTACATAAAGGACAATTTGGCAAAATTTGCTGAATAGTCGGATGATGCTATCTTTGTTGGATATTCTTCTAACTCTATTGCCTATAGAGTTTACAACATTAAAAATCAACACTTTGAGGAATCATCCAACATTGTTGTTGATGAGCACACTCCTTGTGTTCAAGGGAATGGCCCTGATCATATTTTTGATTTAGAATTGTTTCCAAACTATTCTAAACCTTCTTGGGAGAATGTTTCAGCTAGAACAGGTACTTAAAGTGATTCTGATGATGACCAACTGTTTGAGTTACCCAGACCTCTTCCAAGTTCTCCAAGAGTTGCTGAAAATCAAGCTCCCATAATAATCAGTTTTGATAGCATAACTATCTCAAGAGATAGTGGATCTTCAACAAGTTGTCAACTAAACGAGTCTCATAACTCATCAAGTGACAATGCACGACACCAAGCTGATGGAAGGAACATTCTGAAGGAACATGCAATTCTGAAGGAACAGGCAACTGTCAATGCTACCCCGGCCAACTGATACTGATGTTGTTTCTCCTTCATTCAATCAGACCTCATTGAATGAGTGTGAAACATCAGCCGGACCATGTGTCCAAAACCCTAAGCCAAACTTTTCCAATTTGGATCTGTCTATGCAACTGGATGTGATCCCTAGGCTCAGGATTCACAACACTCATCCAGATTAGAACATAACTGGAGATGTCTTTGAAGGCGTGAGAATAAGAAGACAAACTCACAATGGGAATCTCTGCCTGTACTCATGCTTTTTATCTCAGATGGAACCCAAGAAAGTAGAATAAGCTTTGAAAGATAGTAGCTGGGTTGAATCAATGCAAGAGGAATTGCTTCAATTCAAAAGAAAAGGTTTGGAACCTATGTCCACTACCATCCGATCAAGTTTCAATAGGCACAAAATGGGTATTCTGGGACAAGAGAGATGATAGAGGCTTAATCATCAAGAACAAGGTAAGACCAATGATATTACATGATTGCCTTTGTCTTCTTCTTGAGCTGAACTCTTCAATAATCCTGTCTTGAATCCTTTGAGCCAGCCTGTCAGCTTGCCTAGATTGGCTTGGATTGGCAAGTGGCATGTTGACCAGGTCAACACCTTCATAGTAGTTCAAGGTCTGAAAGTTGAAGACTTCTTGCTGCCCTTGAATTCTTTGAAGTATGAGGGCTCTTCTATCAGCATCATACCTCCACCTAATTATGTAGTTTGAAGTTCCTTAGGGTGGGGATGACATTGCCCTTGTAATACCTTCCTCAAAGAGACTCTAAATGAAAGTCTAGTGAATCCACATCAATGTGAACTTAAGGAAGTTTCTAAGTATGGACAATTGCAAGTGAGGATGGTGAGTGCTCAATGTCCATACTCTGTGAAGAACTCCCAGGTTCTGTTATTGCTATGACTTTCTCCCCCTTTTTGGTAGCATCACCCTCTTGCATGGGTGAGCTCGCAGTTAGGTCAATCACATCCACAGGTTCTTGTGTTCCTGGTTGAGCTCTCCTTAAAGGTCTCCCAGCTAGTTGTTCCTTAAGATAAGATATCTCAAGTTGCTGATCATTGACCCTATTTTATAAGGTAGTCACCTGAGATTCCAGATGACTAACCTTAGAGACTAAATAGGAGCAAGTTTGTGATAATTTCTGCACCTTTAGTCTCATGTTCCCCTCATCTTCATCAGAAGAATCATTGGGAGATGAGAGAATTGAACCAAAGTCTTCACTTTTACCACCAGCATCATGTTCTTGGATACTGAATTTCCCCTGTTCACTGACAGCTTCAAGTAAAGTGTCAATGGGCTGGGTTGCCATGGTTGAGGTCTTAATGATGTAATCACTTGCAGAAGTGAGAGCCTATTTCATATGGACCTCCTGAACAAGTTCAAAGAGATCCACCTCAGTAATGGGTGAATGACGTGGGCTAGACAAGGGAGAGGCAGGAACACTCATCTCACTTTAAGTAGGGGAGGAGTAAAGGACACACTGAGAAAGACACACAAGAACAACCTGGTGCTGCCAGTCTTCTCAATTAAAGTCATCAAAGAGGAAGAAAAGGATTGCTATGAAGAGGGACACTGACTGGGTGGTGAGAATGATATTCTCTGTTGATGTGAATCAACAAGGATCGGATATGATGATTGAGTCAGTGTTTATGTAGCGAAAATACAAAATCACAGATCATTAAATGGTAAATATACTCATAAATGCTTTGTATTTTTAAATGTAAAAAAGTTACAATGAATGCTAGGGTTTTAGCAAGAAAAACAGTAACTTGACACCTTAGATACATAAGACAATCAATGATTCTAATATTCTAATTTGGTCGAACTCATAAAAGTAGGATTTTCTATTCTATTTATAGGCTGACAAAAGGCCTGTACAAAATGACTAAGCTACCCTGAATCTATACATCAAATGTCTAGTCTAAGTACAAAACTAATCAGCATTTCTTCTGTTCATCCGCATTGACTAATGCGGATCTCTTGTTCTTCATCAGCCTTTCTATCTTGACTTCAGCATTAGTGTTTGGTCATCAGCATTGAAAAATGCGGATGAACAAACACTTAGCGTATTTGTCTTCTAAATATCCACATTAGTTAATGCGGATAAACAAATGTTTATCAACATTTGTTTTGTCTATCCGCATTTGTATATGTGGATGAAGAAACACTTGTCGGCATTTGTTCTTTGGTCATCCATATATTCAAATGCGGATAACCAACACTTGTCTTCTATTCAGCAGTCTTGACTCATATATCTTTTTGGACTTGTGGGAGTATACCAGCAGAACAACCATCAACCACCTCTTGAATTAGCATGTTTGATCCTTTTAGGGTCCAACAATACTCCCCCTAAGGATTATACAGCTTAAGTACTTCAAAGGTTAGATGGTGGATGAAGGTGTGAAGATTCTACCGGGTCTTGGACTATAGATGGAGCTACAGTCGGGTCTGCCAAAGTTGGATCCAAGTAGCTTTAGTCATATTGGAAAAATCCCTTTCCTCAGCTATCTTGTCTCTACTTAGAACATGTATCTTCATTTGGCTCATGTAACACCCGGAAATTTATTATTTTGAAGCCGGCGAAGAAAGAAAAGAAACAAAGTCCAAAGTCGAGGGACCAAACTCGCCAACAAAGAAAAGTTGGGAAATGTGGTGGTATGTGTAGGGAGAGGGCAACCCACTCTCCCCACACACCACAAATTTCAGCTCACAAAGGAAGAGAAGAGGGAAAAGAGGAGAAAAGAGGAAAAAGGGGTGTTTCGGGTGATTCGGGTGTCCAAATCCGTCGAGTGGCAAGCCAAATCGAAGCCCTTGACGTTGTGCTCGATTGTGTGAGTTCTAACCCCACTTTTACTTGTTTTCAACTGATTTTGGGGCTGGAAAATGTTCAAAACCCGTTTTTGTGTGTGTATGTATTTGACCCATTTGGGTGTGATGTGTATGATGCGTTTAGAGTATGATTTCGGGCTTGTGTGTGCTTGTATGGTGTTATGGTATGCATTCCTAAGGTCCAGGAGGGTTAATTTAGGCTTAGAATGGGTTTGGATGAGCTTGGAGGCCGAAAATGGCAGATTGGGTTCGGGATGAACTCCATTCTGCATCAGCTAGGGCTAGGCGACCGAATGAAGGCCATACGGCCGAATGAGAGGCGATTGAGGGTCATTCGCACAATTGGGATTCATTCGCACGATTGAGGGTTCAATCGCACGACTAAAGTTTCAGTCGCACGACTGGGAGTCCAGTCGCATGGGGATTGCACGACTGAGGGTTCAGTCGCATAGATGCTTAGTCGCATGAGTCCATACGCATGAGGTCAGTCACATAGGTGCCCATTCGCAGTAATCCCATTCGCACAAGGTCCATACGCACGATTGAATGTTCATTCGCATAGATGACCCTCCGCATGAGTCCAGTCGCATGATGTTTAGTCGCATGGAGGCCATGCGACTGAAGGGTGTCCATACGCCCGAATAGGGCTGTTGCACTCGAAGGAGTGTGTAGTTTGACTTCTGGCCTTCGGGGAAGGTGCAGATGTAAGTTTGACGTAAAGTAACCCGTAAGAGCATGAAAGGGGACGGTAATGGCCTTAGAGAGCATGTAGGGCATGATGATGATGATGTTGCATGTTTATGCATATTATGAATGTATGATGTTGCCCTGTATGATGATGATGAATGTGTATGATATGTTCCTTATTATGATGTATGCTTATCTTTCTTGTGGCTTTACATGTCATGCTAATGAATGAATGAATGAATGAAGTATTATGTAATGTAAAGCGAAAGATAATGAAAGAGGAACATGAAGTAAGAATGTATGCATTAATGAATGATGAATGAACGAAAGAAAGGCTTGCAAGCATATATATTTATGGGGTGAGCGACTTTGTGTTGCAAAAGAGTCGGATGAAGTGCAATCATTTAGATTGCCTATGGGGTGAGCAACCTTGTCGTTGCAAAAGACTCGAGTAAAGTGCTATCGTGATGTTGCCTTGGGGTGAGCAACCTTGTTGTTGCAAAAGACTCGAATAGCTTGCTATCGTGATGGGCAATGAGGTGAGCAACCCTAGGGGTGCAAAAGACTCGGATAGCGTGCAATCATTGAGATTGCCATTGAGGTGAGCGACTATGTTGTCGCAAAAGACTCGGAAGAAAGAATGAACGAAAAGAATGGAAGATAATGAATGAGATGAAAGATAATAAAGACATTATCTGTGTATACGTATGTTGAATGATCGCATGATAAAGGAATAGTTTTTGATGAAAGTAAAGTATGTTTATTTTATAAAACTAGAACTCACTCAGCAATGCTGACTTTTATTACGTTTTCCAGTTGGTAGGTAAATGATTGCTGAGGATGACACGGCAAGGCTACTCGGCTCTTTTGGGATGGCATCCATTTATAAAGCTTTTGTGATGTAATGCAAACATGTATTTTGTAACCGGATAATGATGTATTATTTGGCAAAAGTAATTATAATGAAACGTGATGTCATTTTTGAATGTTTCTGCTGCAATGTTTTCTTAATGCAAATGTAATTATATGTTTTATGTGCGATGAATGACCAACTGTAAGCGTCCTGGGAACGGGGCCTTACAAGTTGGTATCAGAGCCAAAGTTTAAGTGAAATGGGTAAAATTTCAAAATAAACCTTAACTTAAACTGAGAATGGGACGAATGGGAAATGGGATGCCAAACTGAGTAGCTGCGTGCCATCAGGTATTTTCTTAAAGTTAACCGGTTTATGTGCGCATGGTATATGTTATGTGTTGTATGTAGATTTGAATACTGATGTAGCCAGGACAGGTAATACTTGGGGTATGAAGAGTACAGTAAGTGGCTAATCACAACTGGCCACTGTAATTAGGAACTTACTATACTTGACATAAAGTGAGTTGTTTCCTTGAATGACCGTGTTGGTGTTTGAATCTTTCAGTGTGATAGAGAATGGCTGGTGGTAGATCTTCTAGAGCTTCTAGGGGTGGAGGCCGTGGTGGCCCTGATGCTGAACCACGCCCTAAAAGAGGAAGGCCTAGAGCTGAGAAAGAGGTTCCTGCAGAACCTGAGACTCCTCATCCAGAAGCTGGGGATGAGAGTGCGAACTTGAGGGCCTCGGTAAAGGAGGTTGTTGTTGAGGAAGTACATCAGGTCATGCAGACAATCTTACCGTCTGTGGTGACCGAAGTCATCAAGGCTATGAAGGAAGGGGAAAGGAAGGAGAGAAACCGGGCCTCGGGGGAGCAACCGGAGCCTGAAACGATTTTCTACGATAATGAGGAGGAAGAGGAAGAGGAGCCTGTGCGAGAGGTGGCACGAGGCTGTAACTACGGGGTGTTTATGAGATGCAAGCCCCCTACTTTTGACGGTAATAGCAATGCTGCCGCTGCTCACCGATGGGTGAGAGAAATGGAGGCTGTTCTCGACATCAGCGAGTGCCGGGAAGATCAAAAAGTAAAGTTTGCCACCCACTCCTTTGTGGACTCGGCACTATGCTGGTGGGACAACATTGTCCAAGTGGAGGGTAATCGGGCGATCGGGAGAATGAGGTGGCCCGAACTGAAGAAGATGGTGATCGAGGAGTTTTGTCCTCATCGGGAAATGGATAAGGTTGAAAGGGAGTTTCAGCAACTGGAGGCGGGAACCATGACACACCAACAGTACACCACGAAGTTCAACGAGATGGCACGTCTGGTGCCGGATCAAGTGACGCCTCTGTCCCGAAAGATCAAGAGGTATATACAGGGTTTGTCGGCGGATATTCGCAGGCACATGATCGCCGCCCGGCCGAGCACGTTTAGGTTGTCGGTGGATTTAGCGGGAAGATTGTACGATGAGAGGACGGTGGTGGTGACTGATGGTGGCAGGAAGAGCGGTGGTGATCGAAACTGGTAGAGGAAGAGGTTTGGACGGGGTAATGCCTCGTCGGGCAATAAGAAGGCACGGGTAGACGACCGCCGCGTGGTCACGTCAAGTGCGGGGTCGAGAAGGTGTGGTAAATGTGGACGGGAGCATAGTGGGGAGTGCAGGTTGGGGTCAAACTTGTGCTTCAGGTGTGGAAAGGCGGGGCACATGGCAAAGGACTGTCGTACGGTCCGGTGCTTTAACTGTGGTGAAGAGGGTCACGTGCTCAAAGATTGTAAGAAGCCGAGGGCTGAGAGTTCAGGGGCAAAGAGGACGGGAGGTGATGGACCGAGGGCGAGCGCCAGGGCATTCACCATGACACAGGAGGAAGCTAGAACGGACCCTGACGTCGTGTCCGGTACGTTTCTGGTGAACCAAACTTTAGCTTCTGTGTTATTTGATTCGGGTGCTAGTAAAAGTTTTATTTCTGCTACTTTCTGTGCTAAGCTGCCTGTTAGTAGTAGACGTGTTGATGCGCCCTTTGATGTAGAAACTGCCATAGGTAAGTCTACCAGAATTTCTGAGATGATAGAGAATTGTGATGTGGAACTCGAGGGTCATAAGTTTCCTGTTAGACCGTTCGTGATGACCTTAGGTGGTTTTGATTTGGTTCTTGGGATGGATTGGTTAGCGGACTTCGAGGCGAACATTGTGTGTCGCAAGAAGATGATTCGGTTGTCGGCGCCTGACGGTAGTGTAGTGACGGTTTATGGTGATCGGGTTACTATGATTCCGAAGGTGATCTCGATGGCGGTGGCGGGAAAGTGTATGAGGCGTGGATGTAGTGCCTACTTGGCCTATGTAAAGGATGTGGATACGCCAACACCACAACTAGCCGACGTACCGTTTGTGTGTGACTTTCCAGATGTGTTTCCAGAAGACTTATCAGGAGTGCCACCTGACAGAGAGATTGAGTTTCAGATTGATTTGATACCGGGTGCCCAACCTATTGCCAAGGCACCGCATCGGTTGGCTCCGACCGAGATGAAAGAGTTGATGGAGCAGTTGCAAGAGCTGCTAGATAAGGGGTTCATTAGACCGAGTATCTCTCCTTGGGGTGCTCCGGTCCTGTTTGTAAAGAAGAAGGACGGTAGTATGAGGATGTGCATCGACTACCGCGAGCTGAACAAGTTGACAGTGAAGAACCGATACCCCTTACCGAGGATAGATGATTTGTTCGACCAGCTTCAGGGTGCCAGTTGGTTTTCGAGAATAGATCTTCGATCGGGTTATCATCAGTTGAAGGTGAAAGAGCAAGATATTCCTAAAACAGCTTTCCGTACGCGCTATGGTCACTACGAGTTTCTTATCATGTCTTTTGGTTTGACCAATGCGCCAGCTGCTTTTATGGATCTGATGAATCGAGTGTGCCGGCCGATGTTGGATAAATCAGTGATCGTGTTTATTGATGATATCCTGATTTACTCGAGGAGCGAGGCAGAGCATGCCGGTCACATCCGGGAGGTTCTGGAGACGTTGAGAAGGGAGAAGTTGTATGCTAAATTCTCCAAGTGCGCGTTCTGGTTGCGCGAAGTTCAGTTCTTGGGTCACGTGGTGAATCCTGATGGGATTATGGTGGACCCGGCAAAAGTGGAGGCGGTTATGCAATGGAAGTCACCAAAGACGCCATCCGAGATTCGTAGCTTCTTGGGTTTGGCGGGCTACTATAGAAGATTTATCCAAGACTTCTCTAAGATTGCTTCTCCACTAACCAAGTTGAACCGAAAAGATGTAAAGTTTGTATGGGGTCAGGCTCAAGAGAAGGCGTTTGAAGAATTGAAGGCGAGATTGACTCAAGCTCCTGTTCTGTCATTACCCGATGGAAGTGAAGATCTGGTGGTATATTCCAATGCTTCTTACTCGGGGTTGGGGTGTGTGTTAATGCAGAGAGGAAAGGTTATAGCCTATGCATCCCGACAGTTGAAGGTTCATGAGGTCAATTATCCTACTCATGACTTGGAGCTGGCAGCCGTGGTCTTTGCATTAAAGATTTGGAGGCACTACCTCTACGGGACGAAGTGCACCATATTCACTGACCACAAGAGTCTGAAGTACTTCTTCGAGCAGAAGGATCTGAACATGAGGCAGAGGCGGTGGTTGGAACTAATAAAGGATTATGATTGTGAAATCCACTACCATCCGGGCAAGGCCAACGTGGTGGCTGATGCCCTTAGCCGGAAAGAGAGGCCCGAGCCGATTCGGGTGAAAGCCTATCAGTTGATCATGACCTCCGATGTGATGAAGCAGGTTAAAGAGTTTCAAGATGAGGCATTGAAAGAAGATCATCTTAACTCTGAAAGAATGAGAGGTCTGGTTGGGGAATTGGGTGAAAACACACTCGGTGTTAGAACTCGATTCGATCGTGTGTGGATTCCTCGTTTTGGGGATCTACGGATGAAGATAATGGATGAAGCTCACAAGACTCAGTACTCCATTCATCCTGGTGCCACGAAGATGTACCATGATATGAAGAAAGATTATTGGTGGCCGGGTATGAAGCGCGATGTGGTGGAGTATGTGAGTAAGTGCCTTACTTGCTTACAGGTGAAGGCCGAGCATCAAAAGCCATATGGGAAGATACAACCTCTGAATATACCGGAATGGAAGTGGGAGCACATCACTATGGATTTCATTACCAAGCTGCCACGTACCCCGAAAGGGTACGATGCCATATGGGTGATAGTTGATCGTTTGACGAAGAGTGCTCACTTCCTACCGATCCGCGAGACATATTCATCTGAGAGGTTGGCAGATCTGTTCATCAAGGAATCTGTAACTCGTCATGGTGTGCCGGTGTCTATTGTGTCGGATCGCGACACCCGGTTTACATCTAAATTCTGGAAGAAGTTCCACGATGCTATGGGGACGAGGTTACATATTAGCACGGCTTATCATCCCTAGACTGATGGTCAGTCAGAAAGGACCATTCAGACGCTGGAAGACATGCTTCGGGCATGTGTGATTGATTTTGGTGGAAGTTGGGATGACCACTTACCGTTAGCCGAATTCTCATACAACAACAACTATCACACCAGCATTGGCATGCCTCCATATGAGATGCTATACGGTAGGAGATGCAGAACACCCGTTTGTTGGGGTGATATTGGTCAAAAGGAATTGGGAAGCGTCGAGGTAATCAAAGCTACGACTGAGAAGCTTGAGAAGATTAAAGCCTTCATGAAGGCAGCCAAAGATAGACAGAAGTCGTATGCTGATAAACGACGCAGGCCGATTGAGTTCCAGGTGGGTGACCGGGTTATGTTGAAGGTCTCACCTTGGAAGGGTATTATTCGCTTCCGAAAGCGGGGCAAGTTGAGCCCAAGGTATATAGGCCCTTTCCGAATCATTGTTCGAGTAGGAGAGGTGGCCTATAGACTAGAGTTACCGGATGAGTTAAGTGGAATTCACCCGACATTCCATGTATCTCATCTGAGGAAGTGCTTGGCAGATGAAGATATGATTGTTCCATTGGAAGATATCGAGGTAGACGAACGGCTCAATTATGTGGAGCAACCAGTGGCAATCATCGACCGAAAGGAGAAAAGGCTAAGGAATAAAGTGGTTCCTCTTGTGCGTGTACAGTGGAAGCACAGGAAGGGATCCGAGTCAACGTGGGAGACTGAGGAAGAAATGAGACAACATTATCCATGTTTGTTCGAAGAATAACAGGTTTCGGGGACGAAACCTATTTAAGGGGGGTGGACTTGTAACACCCGGAAATTTATTATTTTGAAGCCGGCGAAGAAAGAAAAGAAAATAAAGTCTAAAGTCGAGGGACCAAACTTGCCAACAAAGAAAAGTTGGGAAATGTGGTGGTATGTGTAGGGAGAGGGCAGCCCACTCTCCCCACACACCACAAATTTCAGCTCACAAAGGAAGAGAAGAGGGAAAAGAGGAGAAAAGAGGAAAAATGGGTGTTTCGGGTGATTCGGGTGTCCAAATCCGTCGAGTGGCAAGCCAAATCGAAGCCCTTGACGTTGTGCTCGATTGTGTGAGTTCTAGGACCCCACTTTTACTTGTTTTCAACTGATTTTGGGGCTGGAAAATGTTCAAAACCCGTTTTTGTGTGTGTATGTATTTGACCCATTTGGGTGTGATGTGTATGATGCGTTTAGAGTATGATTTCGGGCTTGTGTGTGCTTGTATGGTGTTATGGTATGCATTCCTAAGGTCCAGGAGAGTTAATTTAGGCTTGGAATGGGTTTGGATGAGCTTGGAGGCCGAAAATGGCAGATTGGGTTCGGGATGAACTCCATTCTGTATCAGCTAGGGCTAGGCGACCGAATGAAGGCCATACGGCCGAATGAGAGGCGATTGAGGGTCATTCGCACGATTGGGATTCATTCGCACGATTGAGGGTTCAATCGCACGACTAAAGTTTCAGTCGCACGACTGGGAGTCCAGTCGCATGGGGATTGCACGACTGAGGGTTCAGTCGCATAGATGCTTAGTCGCATGAGTCCATACGCATGAGGTCAGTCGCATAGGTGCCCATTCGCAGTAATCCCATTCGCACAAGGTCCATACGCACGATTGAATGTTCATTCGCATAGATGACCCTCCGCATGAGTCCAGTCGCATGATGTTCAGTCGCATGGAGGCCATGCGACTGAAGGGTGTCCATACGCCCGAATAGGGCTGTTGCACTCGAAGGAATGTGTAGTTTGACTTCTGGCCTTCGGGGAAGGTGTAGATGTAAGTTTGACGTAAAGTAACCCGTAAGAGCATGAAAGGGGACGGTAATGGCCTTAGAGAGCATGTAGGGCATGATGATGATGATGTTGCATGTTTATGCATATTATGAATGTATGATGTTGCCCTGTATGATGATGATGAATGTGTATGATATGTTCCTTATTATGATGTATGCTTATCTTTCTTGTGGCTTTACATGTCATGCTAATGAATGAATGAATGAATGAAGTATTATGTAATGTAAAGCGAAAGATAATGAAAGAGGAACATGAAGTAAGAATGCATGCATTAATGAATGATGAATGAACGAAAGAAAGGCTTGCAAGCATATATATTTATGGGGTGAGCGACTTTGTGTTGCAAAAGACTCGGATGAAGTGCAATCATTTAGATTGCCTATGGGGTGAGCAACCTTGTCGTTGCAAAAGACTCGAGTAAAGTGCTATCGTGATGTTGCCTTGGGGTGAGCAACCTTGTTGCAAAAGACTCGGATAGCTTGCTATCGTGATGGGCAATGAGGTGAGCAACCCTAGGGGTGCAAAAGACTCGGATAGCGTGCAATCATTAACATTGCCAGTGAGGTGAGGGACTATGTTGTCGCAAAAGACTCGGAAGAAAGAATGAACGAAAAGAATGGAAGATAATGAATGAGATGAAAGATAATAAAGACATTATCTGTGTATACGTATGTTGAATGATCACATGATAAAGGAATAGTTTTTGATGAAAGTAAAGTATGTTTATTTTATAAAACTAGAACTCACTCAGCAACGCTGACTTTTATTACGTTTTCCAGTTGGCAGGTAAATGATTGCTGAGGATGGCACGGCAAGGCTACTCGGCTCTTTTGGGATGGCATCCATTTATAAAGCTTTTGTGATGTAATGCAAACATGTATTTTGTAACCGGATAATGATGTATTATTTGGCAAAAGTAATTATAATGAAACGTGATGTCATTTTTGAATGTTTCCGCTGCAATGTTTTCTTAATGCAAATGTAATTATATGTTTTATGTGCGATGAATGACCAACTGTAAGCGTCCCGAGAACGGGGCCTTACAGCTCATTAAGTACACTGCTTCTACAGGAAGCTGCCTCAAGGAATTGGGTTCCCAAATTGACATTGTAGATAACCCATCCTTGTGGATCAGCAGAGAACCTTCAGCATCAACTTCCAGCTTAACAATGTTCCCCAACTATAGAGGTGTCTTCTTCTTCTATCTATGTTCTCTTTTTTTTGTTTATCCGATCATAAGCCATCTTCAAAATCTTAATTCATTTAAGGAAGAAGTACATGTCTGCCTCTCCCAGCTTGTTGTTTATCTCCCTAAAATGGCTGGTGTAGATGTAGTGGATATATGATTCATATAGCAATCTTACCTCATATCCACTGAATAATCTTACCTCATGTTCTTCAAGGAATTCAGCTATTGCAGCTAGGCTTTGAGGATCATCTTTCTATATTTTTTATCTGGCTCATCTTCCTCTATAGGCCTTTTCCCTTTTGCCTTTTTAGAGAGGTACTATCTTTCCTGGAATATGTATGAACACTGGATCCAGATGAAGAGGAAATAGATGATTCATCTTCTTTCTTTTCTTCTTCTTGTTCTTTCTCAAGTGCTTCTTCTTTTTCTTTATTTCTTCACAAAGTTTTCTAATAAGTTCCTTTTGCTCATCAAACAAGATGACAGTTAGTACAATCTGAAGACTACTATATGCTCAACTGGAGGTCTTACGTCTCTAACAAACTCCCAAAACTCATCATCAATAATGAATTCTCCAGTAGAGTAGATATCCAGCCCTTTTATCATATCTCTAAGCCTAGATTCTTCATCTTGTGTTTCTTCAGATTGCTCACATGAGTACACCACCATTGCCAGACTTTGTTCTTCTTTTCTAATCTCACTGGGTCCTATTTCTTCTACTTGCCAAGATATCTTTGATTTCTTTGCAGGTGGAGAGTCACTGTCATTGTCATCACTCTCACCTGAATCACTATCATCTTTTTCTTTGTTACCGTCATCTCTCTTCTCCTTCATAGAATCATCATTTTTCTCTTCCTTTTCTTTGGCTATCTCTTGTTTGATCATGATCAACATCTCCAAATCTAATACTCTTTAATCTGTTTTTGCAGATCTGAAATGATGTTTGTTTGAACTTCAAGCATGCTCTCTTGCTCTTCCATGGAAATTATTTGTAGAGTGATAGTATCTACATGCCCACTAATCTCATCTTTTGCTTGTTGTAGAGAAGCCTTTATGTTGGATCAAGTAAGGCTGGTGCAACCAAAACAAACGACAATCTTGGTGCAACTGATGAAGAACTTCCGAATGCAAATGCTGAGCTTCCGAAGGTCAAGTCTGAAAGAGCTTCCGAGGAGGAACTCCAACTTCCAAAGACAAAGTCTTCCTTCCGAAGTTTAACACTTAAGAAGAAATCAAGACAATGACTTCCGAAGTATGAAGGCCTGAAGAATGTCTCAAGCCTTGGAAGAAGTAGCCTCTTCCGAAGTATAAGTGGCTTCGAAAGAACTTGTTCTTCCGAAGCCAATTAACCTTTGGAAGAACCTACTATGAAACAGTGGACATAACTATGGTCCCTCTGACACTCCGCTGCAAATCTCTGATATAGTGCATGGTGCTTTTCCCACACCCATGTAGTTGACCATACTTTATTCCATTGTTCACTATTATCGGTTAGTACAGTTACCAACTTTAGTTGGTGACAAAAGATAAGTCATGGACATGTCATGACTAACAAAGCTTAGATATTATTTTATCTAAGATACCTTACCTTTAGTAATGTAGTATTTGCTTTAGTCATAGGTTTCCAGCTGGTACAAAAGCATATCCGGCTGTAGGTAGTAGTATATATAGTTTCTCATTGTAACTCATGTATATGCTTGTAAGAGTCTTATAATACGTTGAGTTGAGAAGTAATATATACAAGTATCTTGAAAATTTATTTTCTTGTGTTATCTTAGTATATTATTATCAAATCTGTAAGGCAACTGCATCATCAAACCGAGTGTGATTTAGTGAATTTGAGAGTTAATATCTGTATTGAGTGACAAAAACCGATCCTGCAATTGGTATCAGAGCTTCTTAGGCTCTTAATTGTGAGATCTTACCATCCAAATCAACCTCTTCTTTACTCATACTTTCACCCCACTCAAAATGGCCTTCAACCAAAAATCATCTGAAGGTGAAATAGGAACAATGTCTAAAGCACCCATCATCACACCTGAAAACTTCAGATCTTGGAGCAGACGTATTGAAGGCTTCATTAGATATCAAGATAGCATGATGTGGAAATCTATCATCAATGGCCCTTACAAGCCAAAGGTTGCAACACCGGCTGGAAATGGTGCTATGATAGAGAAGGCTGTTGAAGACTATTCTTATGAAGACCACAAGCGACTAGAGATTGATAGAAAAGCAATGACTGTTCTTATGACTGCCATACCCAACTCCATCATGGTGTGTTTTGAACATTGTCAGTCAGGCAAAGAACTCTTTGATGCTTTATCTCAGATGTATGCCAGCTTCAATGACTCCAAGAAAGATTCCCTGAAGCAACAATTTGAAAACTTTACTTACATTGCTGGAGAGACCCTCAGCCAGCAATACTTCAGGTATATGGATCTTATTTAATCACTTCAGTCTGTGGGAGTGACTCTTGAGATGAGAGATCTCTTAAGAAAGTTCATGAGTGCACTCCCAAATGACTGGACTTTCTACAATGTGTCAATCAAGAGGATGTAACCCCTGCTCAAGCCTTGATGGCTGGAACTGATGACAACATGGTATTTGAACACCTTTGTACTCCAGCTTGCATTGCTAAAGTTAAATTGTATAAGGACTACAATATGGAAATTAAATATGATATTGAGTCTTTAAATATCTTTAAGAGTGATTTTTAAAGGGCTGAATCTAACTATAAAATGAAAATTGAAGAGTTGGAGAAAACTGTGTTCTTTTTAAAACATGAACATACCAACTATAAGACTCAAATCAAAAATTTAATCTCCAAATTGACTGTGGCTCAAGCCCAACTTATCACACCTGAGGCTCAAGCCAGGAAGCATGCTATCTCTAAGCAAAACTTCCAAGCATTCTTGCATCATCCTCCCACTAAAAAAATTATTATCAAAACAAAGGTGGGTTGGGAACCAATGAAATTGCTCCACTATACTATTATGCGTCTATTAGAAAACCAAGATGTTGGACTGAAGAGCAAGAGGTTCCATCTGCTGACTCACCTTCCTATGAGTTGAAGAGTGATACAACCATGGAGACCGTCACAGGGAAAGATCAGGTAAATCAACCTATTTCCACAAGTGATGATCATCCCCTAACCACCAAAGCCAGAAGAAACAGGGCTAAGGTAGCCAGAAAAATGGCCAAGAAAGTGGCTGAGTCCAAGTTGAAAATAGACCCAAAATAAAAAGGTGTATTCATTTCAGTTGGATTCCAAATGGTTGGAAACTCTGATCTTGGAAAGGAGTGTAGTACCAGCACCCCTGTCCTTCTGAAGGATCAGAAGTTAAAGGGGAAGACTGTTGATGAAGACAAGAGGAGCAAGAAACAACAGTCTTCAAATCCCTCAAAGGTTAACATTGCATGCATAATGTGTGGTCTGCAAAACCATATGGCTAAAGATTGTTACTACAATCTTGCAAGTTTAATGTTAATAAAGAAGGAGTCAAGGAGGGTTTCACATTTGGACCCTATCACATGGTCCAAATAATGAAAAAAGGAAAGCTTGTTTCCAAAGCAAAGTTGCTTTCGGAAGAAACTCATTCTTCCGAAGGAAAATAGCTTTGGAAGATAAGGCTAAGAAAATTCAAAAGAATAAAAGAGTTCCTTTGAAACCTTCCGAAAAGAAGACTGTTTCGGAAGAAAAGGAGAGGAAAGCTCCTTCCGAGAAGAAAGAAGCTTTGGAAGTATGCCATGTTGCACAAGCTTCATCAAGCTCATCTGCTTTGATTATTTAAGGGATGGATTGGAAGATTGAACAAGATGCTGCAGCCCAAACCTCTTCTTCACAAACATCTATTGAACCCTCATGCATACACTTTGGTTCAATAAATCCTCATCATTGGAAAAGCCTAAGACCAATAAGGCTTGGGTTTCCAATAAAAACTAACTTTTTCACCTTATGTGCAGGGACATTCAAATGACAAAAATGACAATGTGTGGATAAGAGATAGTGGATGCTCCAGGCACTTGATTGGGAACAAATATCTTCTTCAACAATTTCAATATTTTGATGGAGGTCCTGTTAAATTTGGAGGTGAGGCTGGAGGATACATTTCTGGTAGAGGAAGTGTGTCCAGCAACAAGTTAAGAATCGACAAAGTAAACTTTGTCAAACAGCTTGAACACAATCTGTTAAGTGTTTCTCAGTTTTGTGATCAAAAGCACCAAATGCTTTTCACTGAACATGAGTGCATTATCCTCAAACCCGGGATAACAATTCCTTAGGAATTGGTGCTTCTTAGACCTCCCAGGAAAGGGGATATGTACAAGCAGGAAATGAACAATGCTTCTCCATTGGGTGAAGTATCATGCTTTTTGTTTCCAAAGCTAATGGTGATGAGTCAACTATATGGCATAAATGAATGTGTCATGTCAATTTCAAAACCATGAATAAATTGGGAAAAAATAACTTGGTACATGGTTTTCCTAAAAAGAAATTTTTCTGCAAAGATAACTGTGTCTGAAAGGAAAGCAACATAGAACATCTTATAAATCCAAAGTAGTTAACTCTATCACCACTCCATTACACTTATTGCACATGGATCTATTTGGTGACACAAGTATAATGAGCATTGGAAGGAAATCATACTGCCTTGTGATTGTTAATGATTTTACTAGATTCACATGGGTGTTCTTTTTAAGAACTAAAGATGAAACAACTGAAACTTTAAAATCTTTTATTCTTAAAATAGAAAATCAAATTGATCACAAGGTTAAGATAATTAGAAGTGATGAAGGGAAAAACAATCAAGTTCTTGACTCATTTTGTAACTTAAAAGGGATTGCCAGAAAATATAGTACTCCTAGAACTCCTTAACAAAATGGTGTTACTAAGAGGAGAAACATGACACTTATTGAGGCTGCTCGAACTATGTTAGCTGATTCAAAGCTGCCTTTAACATTCTGGGCAGAGGCAGTCAGCATTGCATGCTATGTGCAGAACAGAGTTCTTGTAGTTAAGCCACATGGAAAAACCCCTTATGAGCTATGGAACAAGAGGCCACCGTTCATTGGCTTTCTCAGGTCCTTTAGCAGCAGGTGTACCATACTTAACACAAAGGACAATTTGGCAAAATTTGCTGAATAGTCGGATGATGCTATCTTTGTTGGATATTCTTCTAACTCTATTGCCTGTAGAGTTTACAACATTAAAAATCAACACTTTGAGGAATCATCCAACATTGTTGTTAATGAGCACACTCCTTGTGTTCAAGGGAATGGCCCTGATCATATGTTTGATTTAGAATTGTTTCCAAACTATTCTAAACCTTCTTGGGAGAATGTTTCAGCTAGAACAGGTACTCAAAGTGATTCTGATGATGACCAACTGTTTGACTTACCCAGACCTCTTCCAAGTTCTCCAAGAGTTGCTGAAAATCAAGCTCCCATAATAATCAGTTCTGATAGCATAACTATCTCAAGAGATAGTGGATCTTTAACAAGTTGTCAACTAAATGAGTCTCATAACTCATCAAGTGACAATGCACGACACCAAGCTGATGGAAGGAACATTCTGAAGGAACATGCAATTCTGAAGGAACAGGCAACTGTCAATGCTACCCCACGACCAACTGATACTGATGTTGTTTCTCCTTCATTCAATCAGACCTCATTGAATGAGTGTGAAACATCAGCCGGACCATGTGTTCAAAACCCTAAGCCAAACTTTTCCAATTTGGATCTGTCTATGCAACTGGATGTGATCCCTAGGCTCAGGATTCACAACACTCATCCAGATTAGAACATAACTGGAGATGTCTTTGAAGGCGTGAGAATAAGAAGACAAACTCACAATGGGAATCTCTGCCTGTACTCATGCTTTTTATCTCAGATGGAACCCAAGAAAGTAGAATAAGCTTTGAAAGATAGTAGCTGGGTTGAATCAATGCAAGAGGAATTGCTTCAATTCAAAAGAAAAGGTTTGGAAACTATGTCCACTACCATCCGATCAAGTTTCAATAGGCACAAAATGGGTATTTTGGGACAAGAGAGATGATAGAGGCTTAATCATCAAGAACAAGGCAAGACTGGTAGTTCGAGGATACACTCAAGAGGAAGGAATTGATTACACTGATGTCTTTGCACCTGTTGCAAGACTTGAAGCAGTGAGGATCTTTCTTGCTTATGCTGCATGCAAGAATTTTACTGTCTACCAACTTGATGTCAAGTGTGCCTTTCTATATGGGGATATAGATAGGGAAGTCTATATGTGCCAACCTCCAGGATTTGAAGACCCACATCACCCCAACTATGTGTGCAAGCTGGATAAAGCTCTTTATGGGCTGCACCAGACACCTAGGCTGTGGTATGAGACATTGTCTCAGTTTCTCCTAAAGAATGGTTACACAAGAGGTACTAGTGACACGACTTTATTCATAAGAAAGTCTGGGAAAGACATTTTGCTCGTACAAGTTTATGTTGATGACATCATATTTGGTTCCTCAAATGACCAAATATGCAAAGATTTTGAGAGCATTATGAAGAAGAAGTTTGAGATGAGTTCCATGGGAAAAATGGACTTTTTCCTTGGAACTCAAGTAAAGCAGATGAAAGACGGGTTCTTTATCAATTAGTCTAAGTATGTCAATGGCATCTTAGAGAGATTTGATATGAACAATTGCAAGCCAGCAAAGACTCCTTTACCCAGAAATCACAATCTTTTCCCTGACTCTGAGGGGGAGGATACTGATCAACATCAAGTATAGGGCAATCATTGGATCTCTGATGTATCTCACAGCAAGTAGACCTGATATCATGTTTGCAACATGCATCTGTGCAAGATATCAGGCTGCTCCAAAGGTGTCTCACCTAGTTGCTGCCAAGAGAATCCTTAGATACCTCAAAGGAGCACCTAAACTGGGTCTCTGGTATCCAAGGAACACCAATTTCAATCTCTATGGCTACACTGATAGTGACTATGGTGGCTGCAACATCAACAAGAAATCAACATCAGGAGGATGTCAATTTCTTGGTGGATGGATCATCTAACGGTAATGCAAAAAGCAAACCTGTGTCTCAATATCTACTGCTAAAGTTGTGAATCTTAGGATCGCAATCAGGAATTAGCAGTGTTAGATTGGGTTTGATTTAATGATTGCGGAATGATCATTAATCGTTGCTTAATTGATTAATTATTAAATATCAAACACAATAAATAGTAATAATAAAGAACATGGTGATTTCAACACAATAAATGAAAGAACAAGATTTGATTCATAAGGATTTCATTAGAAATATTTAGTGATTACAAATGATCAAATTAAGATTGCTATGGCAATGTTTGCTTCCAACGTGTTGATGATTTTGGTGTATTGATGTGACGGCTGCTAGGGTTTTGTGTTTGATTGATTGTGTGGATCAATGTGATGTTTGGTGTTTTTGATGTCCTCAGGATGTGTAACCTAGGACTCATATTTATAGGCACAGGGGTTCTGTTAAGGAAACAGCGAATCTCTTGGAGTCCATGTTTGACTTGTTGACTTGAATTACTTGATGTTGCAAGTACAAGTGTTTGGTCTTCCGCAGGAACTTTGTCTTCCACAGGAGTTTTCCCTTCCATAGGAGTCTTCACTTGGTATTCTTCATTGAAGTGCGAGTTATTCATCTGTGGGTCTTTGGTCTCACAACACTCCCTTGACTTCATCTACATAGGAGTGCTCTTCCATAGAAGATCCTCGGATGTATTTCTTGTGAGAAGATTATCTACGGAAGAACATAAGTATTCATCCATAGATGTTTCTTACACTTAGTCAATTTCGGAAATTGACTAAGTATGATGTTTGAACCTACAATCATACATATAAATCAACACAGATATCGGTTAACCTATATACATAATGCATACATTAAGGTAATGAATTACAAGAGTTTATTACAAGCATTGATTAAAGTGCTAATGTTCCTAGATCTAACAATACTCCCTCTTAGGCTTAGAAACTTTCAGATCAGCTCTTCAGGCTTGAAAGCTCTTTGACTCTTACAATTATCTTGTTGTAGAAGAAAGAGACTACAGTCTTCTGATCATCATACTTGTACTTTATCTCCATCTTGCAAATCATCTTAAAAGTTTCAAAACTTAACCCCAAAACATCTTCCTCAGTTGTAAGTGTTTCCACAACACTCTGATTATGAACTATCTCTAGCTCATCTTGTTCTGAGATTCTAAGTTTAGATAGTTCTTTGATGTTGGTTCCAATTAACTGCCCAGCCTTATATCTCCTTATTTTGTATGTCTTTGCATGTAATTTGTCAATCACTTGAATTAAGTGTACATACAAGCATAGATCATTTTGAGCTTTCTTATCAGCCAACTTAGGGAAAAATTTGTCATGCAGATATGAAGTGTAACTTGGGTGGAGTAGCTTGATTTCCACTGGATCAAAGATCCTTATCCATTCAGCTTTCTTTTTCTCTTCATTTCTCAGTAGCACTAACTCTTTAGTTTTCTCAACATATCCCCATTCTGTTATAGGATATGTATATTGATTTCCATCAAAGCTCTTTATAGCTGCTGTATTCCTATTGTAGTATCCAACCCTCTTTAGAAATTCATCATCTACCAATGTAGAGGAGTTGGATTTTGATCTTTTCTACCATTGCTTTCTTCTTATGTGCTCAACATCCTCTCTCTTAGCTTCTTTGATCACATCATCTCTGAATTTTGTCTTTAACTTACCCACTGAAACAGAGAAGTCTCTTCCTCTTGGGTGGATTGGGTAATTAGAGATGATTAAGATTTGCAGATCCTTGATGTCACATTCAGGAAGACTTAGTATTGTTTCTACATCATGGTAGTATTGGATTCTTCCAGATGTTCTTTTAATAACTGCATAATCCCAGTCTGGATCATATTTCCAGGCCATAATCTTGTTTTCTTCCACAGAACTGGGAGTTGTGAGATGATCAAATAGCTCTATCAATGTTGACTTTTATTCAGTAATTTCCCTCACTATAGTTCCCAATGGCCATACTTTGCCAAGAATAACTTCTCGGGGCTTTTTGATAAGCTTTTCTTTCCTTTTGTGCTGGTCTTTGCTCTCAACAGTCACAGGCTCAGCAGGGAGTTTGTTTTGATGCTCATAAGCAAGATTTGGAGCTTTAGTCTTGAATCTCACACCAGCTTCCAGCTCCACTTTCATTACATGCTCCATCATCTTTCTCAACTCAGCCACTGATCTCCCCTTCAGCTCATGCATTTTGTAATTATGACCTTGTAACCAACAAGTCATATTGTATTTGCTTAGCCTTGCTGTATCACAGTGACCCAACTCCTTCTTTGTTTTCTGAATGGACTGAAAGACTATGAATGTTTCATAATTGCAGTTGGGGATCATAAATCTAGCAAGCTCAAATTCTTTCAACATATCCTTCATCTCATTCATGCTCATCCTTCCTACCATGTCATATGGAAAGCCATGAATGATCAGAGTCATAAACATTGCTGATTCTGGCCTTTCTTCCAATATGTCTTTGGTAGTCAGCAGATCATCAGCTTTTGATTCCTTTTGTTCTTTGGGAGATTCAATATTTGTTAGCTCATTCCACTCAGCATCACTCTCAGTTTCAACATGAGACAAAGGCTTCAAAGTGGAAACAGTTTAGAGAATCTTGAACTTCAATCACTTTCTTATTAAAAGAACCCAAGTACTTCCTTTTCCTTGAATATTGTATGATTGACTTTGAAGCTTCAGCAGATTCTTTTGTTGGTTTTGTTGCATGAGCACTTGATTCAAGAGCTCATAATCTCATCTTTAGCTCCTCAACTTCTTGATATTTCTGCTTCAGCATCTCAGACACATTATTCAAGTTGTTTTTGGCTTTCTTCAATTCCTCTTGAATTCTCTCCTTTTCATCTTTTTCATGTTTCACTGGATCCTTGAGTTCTCTTACCAGTTGATGTAATGCATCAATTACTCATTGTTGGTTTGAGCATCTTCTCTTAATCTCTTTAGTCTTGCTTCTTGTTGATTCATCAACTCATCCTTTTCTTTTATCATTCCCTTTATTTCTCTTATTCTTTCCAACCTTTGTTTGACTTAATGATCAACTTGTTATACTCAGCCACCAGATAACTTTTGCTCACTGGGATATCATCATCACTGAGATCATCTTCATGATAAGCAATAATATCAACATAGTTAGCTTCCTCTTCATCTTCTAGATGTTGATCAGTAATCTCATCCTCATTACCTTCAACAGGAGCTATGCTTGCAGAACTTGAACTAGACTCAACTGCTTGATTAGCAAGTTCTTGATCAGGTTGATCTTGGTGATGATGATCAGTGATTGGTGACACTGGCTCAGTATTATTTGAGAGAACAGGGGTTTAAGATTTGGTTATTGATAATGGAACAGTGCTGGCTTGAGATGCTAACTCTGTCTCACCAGTGTGAACTGAGTTTTGAGATTGAGTAGCAGAAATAGGCTCTGTATGAACACTTTCAGGTGATTGATTTTGAGAAGTTGGAGGTTGTTAATGAATTGGTAATTGAGGGTGAATTTGAGAGATGGGCAATGTGTTTTCACTGGCTGGTGATTATGGTTGTGGGGATGGTTCATGATGAATAGGTGAGATGGGCTGTGTGTTTTGACTGGCAGAGGATTTGATTTGTGGAGATTGATGATGGTGGTGTATGGGTGATTTAGGAGGAAAATGTGAGGCTTGCTCAGTATCAGCAGGTGAACTATCTTGCTGGTCTTCCCACACCAGCTCTGGTGGAATGTTGGCATTAGGATCAGCCACATGTGCAAACATGGGCATGTCTTCACCTTGATAATTTCCAATGATCTTGTTCAGGACAGATCTTCCTAAATGAGCTTGAACAAACACATCGCCATCTCTATCTATTCCAGGCAGCTCAGCATTGATGATCAGTTGTAGGAACCTCGGAAACATGTACATCTTATCAGCTTTTTGTACTCTGATTTGGTCACACAGACAACCAAAGATGTATTTCGAGTAGTTGTAGGTCCTCCCCTCGAATATTCCAATGATTCTAGATGAAATGTGCCTTGAGAATCTATCCGACTGGATTTCTTGTTAGAGATGCACTTGAGGTAAGTGTGACATAGACATCGATAAGGCTTGCACAGTCTCCCTTTCTTTATCTCTCCCTTCTTAAAGTCACCATCATACCCCATTAGATAGAAGATCTTCTTTATGTACTCATTCTTAAACACATCAGGGTGACCCGCTTCTTGTTCTCCCAGCTCAAGTACTCTCCTGATAATCTGTTCATCAACTCTCAGCCGTTCACTCTTAATCTCAGCAAGTATCACCTCAGATTCTCCTTCTTCTTCTATTCGAGCCGAATTCCAGAAATCGATGATGTGTGCTTGATGAATCACAGGCTCTGCTGTTAAAGCATAGAAGAGCCTGGATCGTCGCAAGAATCTGATGATATCTCGACATCCTTCCGATACAGGGTCGTTGGGATTTAAGAATGCACATACATTATGCTCTTTTGCAAAGCGATTAGCCATCTATTCATAAGAATAAAGAAGATTATGTTAGAACAAAGTCATCACACCTAAGAATACGAAGAGTTTAGACGAAAATGATGAATCAATCAGTTCATTATTGATGATTATGATATGTTTTACCTTGAAACAAAGACCTGAAATCAAGTTTAAGATTTGTTTGATTTTATGATTTAGGTAATTTTGAAATCGGATGAAGGAGGGATGATGTTTTTGACTAACGGGATTCTAGGTCAGATAGGGCTCTGTAAAAGTGAATAATGAATACCAAGTCAAAACATCATTTATACTCCCTCGGACACATTAATTTCATTTATTGTATGAAGTGGGTCCCACTTTCCTTATTACACTTCCGTGGAATTTATTTATTCCGCAGATTTCAATTCTTCCGTAGGATATCTGCGGATGCCTAACTTTAAAGAGCTGAATTTTCATTGAAGTATAACTTGATTTTCCATAGGTTACCAATCAATGGAAATGTATTATACTTTTAAAATATCACCACATCCGTAGGTTACCAATCTACAGATTGTTAGGTTCTGGATTAAGTTTCGCATTGTAGCATCTGCTGATGAGTGAAATGTGCTGTAACTTATGCCGATGCTGCAATGTAAAGTTTGAAACTTATTTGATTGTATGGTTCTATTCAAATGATAGAACCATTTGTTGCTTTTGGACCTTTTGACTTTGTTTACATGACAATTGGTGCACAAGAAGAATTATAACATGAAAAACTTCATGTATCCTACAGCCAAGTTAGTGCTCAAGTTTCAGTTCCTTCATTTGACAGTTTAGATTTCAAACTTTTATGAATTAACTAATCCCCCTAAATTTATAATTAATGTTAAATTGATGCATTTATCATAAATTTATGCAGAAGAATAGCATGAAAGGCACATGACTGTCCAAAAGTACTGAAAAATAAACAAGCTAAATTAAACAAAATTGAATTAAATTCTATGTACAAGCATATATATAAAGATATAATAGGATCATAATATAACACTAAGCATCTTCTTGTTTGATTTTGTTGATACATATATGTCCCTAGATCATGATATGAATGTAATAGGTCTTGTTTGTTCTTACACTGATGTAATGTTTGGAATGTTAATGAAATGTTATTGGTTGTTTGTGATTTATAATGTCTAATATTTCATTAATGAGTTGATGTTGAATTGGTTAAATAGGTTTGTGATTGTTTGAATTGATACACATAATGTTATATAAATGAATACATTCAAACTTAACATGAAGCTCTCATGCGAATGGCCCATGCGAATGGACCATACGCATGAATAACTTCATGCGAATGACTCAGTCGCACGACTGAACCAGGAGACTGGATCAGTCGTATGATTGTAACATGAGATTGGCTCAGTCGCACGACTGAACACTCAGTCGTGCGGATGGATCAACCGCATGGTTCAATCGCACGACTGAACCATACTAATGGTTCAGTCGCCCGAATGAACAACACTAACCTATAAATACCACCCAATTCGTGGAAAAACATAAGCATTCATTCTATTTCGATTCCAGACGTACCCTAGCCATCTAGAAGCCTCCAAGTTCGTACTCCAAGTTCAAAGAACACTGTAGATCGATTCCTAATCGATTCTTAAACGTTTGATTCAATACTTTATTGATTCTACGTGCGTTCTCACTGATTGGATCGCCAATCAAATAGGATTCCGCACTATTTGGTTTGGTTTACACGTTAATCATTCGGTATTTCGTTCAAATCTCAGCTGATTATGCCTCTGTTATGGAAAAGGGATACATTCATGATGGTGCTTATCGGTGCTTTGTCTCGCAGTTTGAGCCAAAATACGTCAGTGATGCACTAAACGATGAGGCGTGGGTGAGTGCCATGCAAGAAGAACTTCTTCAGTTCAAGAAGTTGGGTGTATGGACTCTGGTAGATAGACCTAAAGGTGCTAAGGTCATTGGCACCAAATGGGTCTTGAAATGCAAAAAGGATGACCAAGGAGTCATTATCAGGAACAAGGCTCGACTGGTGGTTCAGGGATTTCGCCAAGTCAAGGGGATTGATTACAATGAAGTGTTTGCACCCGTGGCAAGGATTTCCATCCGTATCTTCCTTGCATATGCATCGTATATGAAGATTAAAGTCTATCAATTAGATGTGAAGAGTGCATTCCTTCATGGGGAAATTCGAGAGACAGTTTATGTCAGTCAACCCGAGGGATTTGAAGATCCTTATCATCGGGACAGAGTTTACAAACTCGACAAGGCCTTATACGGGCTTCA
Source organism: Flaveria ramosissima (assembly GCA_025215565.1). Classification (NCBI taxonomy): domain Eukaryota; kingdom Viridiplantae; phylum Streptophyta; class Magnoliopsida; order Asterales; family Asteraceae; genus Flaveria; species Flaveria ramosissima. Next base: position 57,747,139 of record CM046045.1, read on the forward strand.
TCAAGCTCCAAGGGCCTGGTATGAGAAACTCTCGACTCATCTTGTGAAACACGGCTTTCGCAGGGGAGTCATTGACTGCACACTGTTTATCAAAGAAAAAGATGGAGACCTACTGCTAGTATAGATCTATGTCGATGACATAATCTTCGGTTCAAAGAACGAAGAATTATGCAAAGAGTTTGAAGCAGTTATGAAGAAAGAGTTTGAGATGAGTGCTATAGGGGAGATGAAATTCTTTCTCGGGTTACAGGTGGATCAGACACCAAAAGGGATCTTCCTACATCAGACCAAGTATGTGGGAGACATTCTCAGTCGGTTTGACATGGAGAATGCTTCTGCTGCTGGAACTCCACTTGCTACAAATCATGATATAGCACCTGATGAAAATGGAGATCTGGTAGATGCCACAATGTACCGAGGAATGATTGGATCCCTCATGTACCTCACTGCCTCAAGACCTGATATCATGTATGCTACATGTCTATGTTCTAGATATCAGGCTAAGCCTAAGGTTAACCATCTGATCGGGGTCAAGAGGATATTTCGTTATCTGAAGGGTACACCCACACTTGGGTTGTGGTATCCTCATGATGATGACTTTGAACTCACAGCGTATAGTGACTCGGATTACGGGGGCTGCAAGATGAACTACAAGTCTACATCAGCAGGGTGTCAATTTTTTGGGAGGAGATTAGTTACCTGGCAGTGTAAGAAGCAGACCTCGGTTGCATTGTCAACCTACGAAGCCGAATACGTTGCTGCTGCAAGTTGCTGTTCACAAATCATCTGGATTCAACAGCAAATGCGGGATTACGGTTTAAATTTCTCTTCTACTCCTATTTTTGTTGATAACTCTGCTGCAATTGCAGTAACTAAAAATCCAGTACAACATCCAAAGACCAAACACATCGGTATTAAATACCATTTTATAAGAGACTGTTTTGAAAAGAACTTAATTGATGTGGTAAAAATTAATACTGATTTTCAACGCGCTGACCTCTATACAAAAGCTTTTGACAAACCACGTTTTCTATATCTGTTAGAGGTCAACGGCGTTAAAAAAAAAAGTGATGTTATTCCTGATGATGATCATGTGTAGTCCGATGCAGTGTAGTTAATTTTTCTTTTTTTATTTTCTTTATTCATTTTATTTCTCTGTTTAACTTAAACTCATGTTATTTAGCTGTCTATTAAAATCCTAAAATAATTAAACCAGTTATGATTTTAGAATTTTAGGGGGAGAATAGGTCAGCCAGTAACATTAAAAAAAAAACAAAAACAAAAAACGAGGGAGAAGGAGAGGCTAGCTGATATAAGGTAAACCGTACCTGTGATACCGATTCAAACTCTTTGGAAGATGATAGTACACAGGAACAAATCAAGAGGGACTTTAAAATTTAATTTAGAAAAGATGCAAAATTCAAAGTATAAGTCTATGTAGTCTGAGCAATATAAAAGGAAAGATGATAGAAAAACTGGTAACTACTAAGGTAACACAACGAAAGTAGACCTAGAGGTTGCTAGACCACAAATGATATGTCGGTAGATTCAACACAATAGATGATTAGACCTGACTGGTGATCTCAATATCAAACTAAGTTGTTCAACTGACTGTGGGCTCCCATCTTGTCACTGGTTAACACAATCAACAATATTCCAATAAGGGGTAATGAGCATGTAAACGCCACAAATGTGTGCGGATGACCATAAATAGAGCAAAGCATGAAAAATTGAAAAGCAAATGCTATCAAGCTAATAACTTATGTTGTTGGTGCATTATGTGCAAAAGAAAAGAAACATGCTCTAACAAGAAGATAGGTTGTGTGCCTCTCTGCTGTGCGATGGCACTGACCTGAGGATAAGCACAACCTAGATATTCTAGAATTCATTGTTGTTTGCCGCCTCTCTGCTGTGCGGTGGCACTGACCTGAGGATTGGCTTCTCTTTGAAAGCTCTAAGAATAGTCTCTTCTTGCAAAAATACCCGTAGACCGCTCAAAAGCCTCTGAGGAATGTTGATTACCATATAAGTGTGGGATCCACAAATGTTAGTTGAAATAATTAAACCTTAAACTATCACCAATCTGTGTCAAAAGTCTGTGTATGGATTTAAGAGGACAAATATACTGACAATCATTGTGGCTGCAATTCTTGAAAGTTCAAATCAATGTGGGAATCTAATAGTACCAGTATGATTTCCTAACTTTGCTAACAACTCTGGATGAAAACCAAGAATTGAGCATCAAAAGGTTTTGATAACAAGTCCCAAATGATTTGACTTGCCTGTATGATTCCAAAATTGAATTGGTCCAGGTGTGGTCAAACTAAATAGAAGCTGCCTATTCCGGAACCAAATCCAGTAGATTTCTATCTTAGGATTTATCTCTCACAAAAAGTCAAAAACAAGTTTAATGTTTGTACTTTAGTTTGATTTTCTAGTTATTTAGTCATTTCAGTTTGTTGGTTTGTCGGACTACATCATGAAATTCAGTATGGGATTAACTCACCAAAAAGAGTCATGTCTGAGATGACCACATGTGTTTTAAAGGATAAATGGGTCACGTCTGAGGTGACAAATTGTTTAAAATGATCACGTCTGAGGTGATCAAAGGTTTTCAAGTTAAAATGATCATGTCTGAGATGGTCAAATGTTCATAATGTTAATTTAACAGTTAAAAAGGGGTTTAAATGTAAAATGGTCAAAATGGCAGAAAATTTAATAAGTATGACCCATTCGCACGAATGGACCATTTGTATAGACTTATCATACGAATGGGAGCCATTCGTACGAATGGACCATGAGTATGGACTATTCAACCGAATGGCCCATACGATTGGCCCAGTCGGATGCTTACGAGCGAACGAATGAGTTAGTCGCACGACTGAGCTCCAGTCGGACGACTGAAGGGGGGCGACTGAACCAATCGCACGACTGAGGCCCACTCGCACGACTGAAAGGTGCGTATGAGCCCAGTCGCACGATTGAATTTAGGGTTAGTATAAATAGAGGGAGAGTCGGTCGCAGGGACTCATCACTCTCAAAATTACCCTAAATCGCACGACTAAAGTCACTCTGCCCAAATTTCGTTTGATCTCTATAAACCCTTGATTCTCACATACTGACCATCTACATTGACTCTACAGGTAATTTGCGGTGCAGAAACACTACAACAATCGTTCAATTTGACACTGAATCTGGAAAATTAGACCCGTTAAACAACCGAGACTTGTGTGACAAAATAACCTAACTAAACAACTCAAACAAATGAAATTAAAGATGTTAGGTGTTAAACGAATGGATTGCGAGTCTAATGAACCAGAACACGAAGTCTAAAACTCAAAATTAGTGAACAATTGAATATGAATTGAACAGTCAGTACAACATGCGAATGGACAGGTTGATGAACTTCAGTCGCACGACTGAAGGGTGCGAAGAGCTTAACCGCACGACTGAACCATGCGTATGAGTTCAGTCGCACGACTGGTGTAACCGCATGAGGTTACATACGCATGAATTCAGTCGCACACTCAGTCGTACGCATGGGGTCATTCGCACGACTGAATCCCAGTCGCACTGTTCAGTCGCACGACTGATCTCAGTCGCACAACCTCATTCGCATGACAGAAAGATTTTTCTTCAAGTCCAAATGTTTCATGACATTCTTAGCCAATGGGTACTAATGTTTACTTTGTTTGTGTAACAGATGGCGAGTCGATGGACTATGAGTACGAAGCACAATATCTGTGCTCATCTGGATCTGACATCCAGAAATGCTGCTGATTTCTCAGGCATTATCACCTTCTTAAGGAGATCGAGGATTGCACACGCCATATCTGCTTCGTGTACTCCTTATCGTTCCATTCAGCAGGCCTTCTGGGAAGGTGCGACAGTTGATCGATCCTCTGAGCCTCACTGCATCAGAAGTACTATCTTTGGAGAGGCTATAGCTATCATAGAGGAGGATCTAAGGATAGTGTTACAGTTGGGGGACGATGCTGACTGTCCGACTAGATTACACCCCCTCACTGTCAGAGGATGCTTTCTTTGAGCCAAGTACTCTGGGAACATCAATGCTGGGGTGCTCAACAAGAGCAACCTCTGTCCCCAGTTCAAGTATCTTGCGCACGTGCTGCTAAAGTGCATAGCTTCCAGGAAGGGAGGTTTTGATGAGTTATCCGACCAGATCCAGAACGCATATGTTGCGTTGGTGCTGAACCACCCGTTCAGCTTCTCCAAAATGATCTTCATCTACTTGGTGGAGAACATTAAGGGGAAAGGGAAGGAGGGCTTCTGTATGTATCCCCGATTCATGTAGATGATTATAGACCAGAAGCTCCCCTCCCTGCCAAAGGAGAAGGATGATGTTGTTGTGCTTGAGGTGATGGATGATACCACCTTAGGCAGGATGAAGGTATACAGGGGGAAGCAGATGAAACCCCCTGTCAGGAGATTGTTTGGGCATCTGGCCCGGAAGGACTATGTGGTGCCAGCTAGGAGGAAGTGGCGCCACGACGACAGTGATTCTGATGTTGAGCAGATTGCTCTACCCACACATGATTCAGATGATGATGACAGTGGGGATGCTGGAGATGACATGCCTATTCCATCGAGGGGCACAGCTACAGACGTTATACCTCCAGTATCTGCCCCCGAAGGCGACATAGCTGAGTCGGCTGGGTTCCACCAGGACTTTATACCTGGTGAGGAGGAAGAAGAGTCTGATGAGGAGCCACTGACCAGGACTGTGGGAAGCAAAGTTGTTCCCACAGAACATGGACTCCGGGCGGTTGGTGAACGCCCCAGGGATTCGGAAGAGACAGCTGCGGACCCTAACTATGCTCCTGAGCCATCTAGCCGTGTTCTAGGGGGAGCATCCTCCTCGACTGGATCGAGGAAGAAAAGGATGGCTCAGCCCCACGGCCAGAAGAAGAAGAAGAGAAGACTCACCTACATCACCACCACAGCCACCACAGCTACCACCACCACTACCACCTCTACAGCCACACCATCCACCACCACAGTCACCACAGCCACCACAGCTACCACTACCACCACCACACCTCCCACCACTATACATATGCCAACCACCACCATATCATTCACACCTACATCACCTCCAATATCATCTAGACCAAACCCCATCTTCACCACAGCCACCACCACCACCACTAGCCACCAAGCAGGACCCTCATCACATCCCTCACATACATACGGATCATCTCTACCTCCAATTAGGGTAGAGGAACAGTTTTCAGTGCTAAACTGGATGGTGATGCGTCTGTTAGCTGCTGACGAAGAGAAGACTGCGCAGATCCGGCAGCTGGCAGATCTCACTGCTGCGCAGTCACATCAGATCTCGGAGCAGGCTCGGCTGATCGAGGAGCAGGCCCAGCAAATGGCTGCTCAGAGCCATGAGATCGCCCAACTCCAAGAGCACAGAGTCACATCAGCTAAAAAGATTGAGGAGTTGGAAGAAGCTAAGAAGACCATCATGCTCAAACTTCAGGGATCCAAAGATGAGCCTCTGAAGATTAAGGAGGGAGATGGTGATGATGGTGATGATGATGATGAGGATGAGGATGAGGACGATGATGAAGAGACTGAGGATGATGAAGGGATTGAGGAAGAGAGGTCAGAGGACAGGCATGAGGACGATGATGATGAAGGAGGAGATGCAGCTGCATCTGCCTCTGCTCAAGGTCAAGAAAGGAGATCTAAGAAGAATCAAGACCAACGAGCTTCATCCTCTGCCCCACCAAGTGATGACCCAACGATCCAAGGCAAAAGTAATGATTAGATGTCTATGTATTTGATTACTTTTGTATTTGGAATCATGTATTTAAACTTATGTATTCGATGTTTATATTAAGATTAATGCATTTCTGTTTTGATTATTAACTAATGATTGATGTGTTGCATGTTTAAATCAAACAGATCCAAACTATCAAAGGGATGAATTCGATGTTGCTCCCCTTCAGCAGGTCAAGACTCAATTAACTATGATTCTTGATCTGCAAGGGATCGTCAAGAGGTCTGTGAGTTATACCCCTGAAGAAGGGGAAATAATTCACGATCTTTCAAATGAGCAACTAGCTGAGATCTTCAAGCTAAATCCCGATGAGATCGTAAAGGATGCTCCAATGTGTGACTCTACCAGTGACGAAGAGCTGAATGATATCGATGAGATTGAGATAGAAGACGTCACTGCAGAGCACTATCCTCAGTATGCTGACAACGAGGGAAATGTGGTCCCCAATCTGGGTGAATCCCTTGTCAGTGATACATTTGAGGTACTAGACAAGATGGAGCAGGAGTCTGAGAAGACAGAAGGAACGGCCCAAGCCTCAAACGACGATGTTGACATCCGAAAGGCTGAATGGGCTGCTTGTTTTGAGGAAGTTCGAGCCCAACGCGCTGCTCCTAAACAGAACGTCTACACCAAACTCTACAGAGTAAAGAAACATCATAAGGTGTCGGGCAGGATTATAGCGTGGGTATATTTTGAGGATCTAAACGCTTATGATGTTAAGAGGGAGAAGGGCATAGAGTACTTTAGATTTCCACATGATCTAAAGACTCTACCAGGTTTTGAGCTCAACCAGCTGGCCAAACTGAAGCTGTTGTATGCTGACCCAAGAAAAATGTCAGGCTGGTTTGAGGCTGCCCTAAAGAAAGAGTACCACACTAGGTTGGTTAACTTCAGACCCCAACAGCCTACAAGGTACATCAAAAGGTCTGAAGTTGATGCCATTACTGGAAAGCCAAAGATAGTGCTGAAGTGGAGTCCTCCGCGCACGATGTCAAGAATCCCTCTCAGGGAAATGCCACAGGACTTCACTCCACACTTTAAGTGGTGATACTATGATTGGAGAACCGGAGAAGCGGTCATAGTGCTAAACAAAGAGGGGCAAATGGATACCATCAGGGTATTTGACCCAATGTGGCTCACCAACTTGTCAGCTAATGATGTCTACACTCTATACAAGTGGCCACTGTTCTATTACACGCATGATATAGTACAAGCCCTCCAGTTCCAGAACGTCATAAGACTCTGTTTTGCGTTTGAGATTCACGCAGGAGTCACAAAAGAGGAAAAGTACAAGAAGTATGAGGAGGTGATGCAGAAAACAAGACATTAGAGAGATCTAGGTCCAAGGGGGAGTTTGTTGATACATATATGTCCCTAGATCATGATATGAATGTAATAGGTCTTGTTTGTTCTTACACTGATGTAATGTTTGGAATGTTAATGAAATGATATTGGTTGTTTGTGATTTATAATGTCTAATATTTCATTAATGAGTTGATGTTGAATTGGTTAAATAGGTTTGTGATTGTTTGAATTGATACACATAATGTTATATAAATGAATACATTCAAACTTAACATGAAGCTCTCATGCGAATGGCCCATGCGAATGGACCATACGCATGAATAACTTCATGCGAATGACTCAGTCGCACGACTGAACCAGGAGACTGGATCAGTCGTATGATTGTAACATGAGATTGGCTTAGTCGCACGACTGAACACTCAGTCGTGCGGATGGATCAACCGCATGGTTCAATCGCACGACTGAACCATACTAATGGTTCAGTCACCCGAATGAACAACACTAACCTATAAATACCACCCAATTCGTGGAAAAACTTAAGCATTCATTCTATTTCGATTCCAGACATACCCTAGCCGTCCAGAAGCCTCCAAGTTCGTACTCCAAGTTCAGAGAACGCTGTAGATCGATTCCTAATAAATTCTTAAACGTTTGATTCAATACTTTATTGATTCTACGTGCGTTCTCACTGATTGGATCGCCAATCAAATAGGATTCTGCACTATTTGGTTTGGTTTACACGTTAATCATTCGGTATTTCGTTCAAATACCAGGTCCTAACAGATTTGTTTGATGAAATGAGACCTGATTCAAGTCCTGATTGCAAGTATGATCTTCCACTTAAGTTCAAACAAAAGTATGGTGTCAACTAGGCATGTTGTTTATCATGTTTTGATGTTTATTAGAGAGAAACAGTTTTGGGCTCCACATTCAATTCACATTAGAGTTTGTCCTCCCTTTGTGAGTCAAATCATCACTTTTTCACACTTAGAAACTATGTACTTTAAGTTATAAGTTCTATCTTGAGATGTATTTGACATCTCATTAATGCATTGATGCAATAGCTCTTAATTTGATATACAGTTGATCACAGAGGATTCTTTTGAGAGCTAGGATATGATCATCATCAGGTCACCAGGTCTTTACTTCCGTAAAACAGAGGTGCCTTTAACCCAGGTCTTTGTTTACACAAAATAGAAGGATGATAAGGATCATGATCTGTTCACTTGTTGGTTACAAATGTATACCAAAGTGATCATAAACCCAGGTCTTTGTTTACACAAAATAGAGGAAATATGATTTGCAAAGATAGAGATTATAAAGTGTTGGTACATAGTGTGCTTAGATGAGTGATTTGATCACATCAGAAAATGACTCACTTGCTGTATCCTCAAAATGGAGTTTCCCACATACAGTCACTTTTGCATTATGTTAGGCATGCTCTTAGTGTAGTTTATACTCAAGATGAACCTACTCAAATATCAAAGAACTTTTGATCAGATCTTAATGAAATTTAAGAACTCAGGAAGCAAGCAAAGGCATAGTGTACTATCATTTCCCATATATATGTCATGCTGAATCAAAAGACACAATAAATAAAGATAATATATTTGTATTTTTGTATGTTTTTTTGAATGTTTTTGGTTTTTATTTATGACTATGTACAAGGACAGACACGTGCATTTCTTTGATAATGATGATTAATCTAAGTTAATCATGCCCAAAGACTCAATTAGAAAATTAAATCTAACTGAATCAAAGGCTTTAGTGAATAAATCAGCAAGCTGATTTGTTGTATCCACCTTGACTAACTTGATTAAACCTTTTACTGAGCAATCCCTCAGAAAATTAGCTGATTTGTTTTACTATGTTGTATTGGATTAGCAGTGATGAACATAGCAGCTAAATTGTCAATATAAATTGGAGTTTGATGGAAATTGTAACCATAATTAAGTAATTGGTTTTGCAACCAAAGAACTTGAGAGAAACCAGCTGAAGCAGCTATGTACTCAGCCTCAACTGTGGATACAGATTCATTTGTTTGCTTTTTGCACTGCCATGAAACAAGTCTTGGTCTTATGAATTGACACCCACCAGTTCTGGATTTTCTGTTGTTGTTGCATCCTCCAAAGTCACTATCTGAATGAGTAAAGAGTGATATCTCCATCTTATGGATACCAAAGGCCAAGGGTTGGTTTCCTTTTGAGATACTGAAGATCCTTTTAACGGCATTCAGATGAGACTCTTGTGGATCTGATTGGTACCTAGCATAAACACACACACAACAAACATTATGTCAGGTCTAATGGCAGTTAAATACATGAGAGACCCTATCATTGATCTTTGATCAATAGATTTTCCTGTAGGGTCAGGTACAATCTTATCAATTGTTGAAGCAGGTGTTTTGCATGAAGATGTATCAGCAAGATTGTCCTTCTTCAAGATTTGATGAATATACTTCTCTTGATTAATGAAGATGTCATCTAGTTTCTGATGAACTTGTAGACCAAGGAAGAAGGTTAATTCTCCCATAGAACTCATCTGAAATTCAGATTTTATCAACTCTTCAAAGCTTACACACAGTCTCTTGTTTGTTGATCCAAATATAATATCATCTACATAAATTTGAACAACTAAGAGGTCTTGATGTTCTTGTTTGAGAAAGAGAGTCTGATCAATAGTTCATCTTTTATATCCATGCTTGAGTAGGAAAGATGATTATGTTTCATACCACTTTCTTAGAGCTTGATGAAGACCATACATAGCTTTGTCAAGCTTGTATACCCTATGTGGGTAATCAGGATCTTCAAAACCTGGAGGTTGAGATACATAGACCTCTTCATCAATTTTTCCAAATAAGAAAGCACACTTGACATCCATTTGATAGACTGTGAACTTCTTATATGAGGCATAGGCTAGGAATACTCTTATGGCTTCAATTCTGGCAACTGGTGCAAAAACTTCATCATAATCCCTTCTTCTTGAATATACCCTTATGCAATCAGCCTTGCTTTGTTTCTCACAATTATACCTTTGTCATCTAGTTTATTTTTCAAGAGCCACCTTGTGCCAATTGGATGTTGACCTTCAGGTAGATCAACTAGATTCTAGACTTTATGATTTCTAAATTGTTAAAGCTCTTCCTACATAGCTTCGATTGAGCTATTATCTTTTAGTGCAAATGTGATATTTGGAGGAACCACTTGTGAAAGAAAACAAATGAAGAGACAAATGTTTGTAGCTCCCCCTTAGCTTCTTGTAGTTCTTTCATTAAGATCACCAATAATGCTGTCCATTGGATGAGTCTTATGATTTTTTGTTGTTGGAATAGACTCAACTAGAATAGATGATCCCAAGTTAGTCATATTCATTGATGAAGAGGGACCCAGCTGAGATGAGGAATTTATGAAATAATCAAATTGTTCTTCATGTTGATCATCTGAAGCTGAATTGTGAACGCCTTCCGCAGGACATCTACAGATGTGTTTTGAACTTCCGCAGGAGTTATAGGAACATCTATGGATGGTGTTTGTTGACCTGCTAACATCAATTCTTTGGAATGTAATGGGCAATCTCCAGTGTGTAGAATATCTACTGATGCAATATCCATATCTCCGGATGTAGAACACTCATCTGCGGATGCAGAGTTAGCAGCTGCTGATGTAGTGTTTTCATCTGAGGATGTAGATCTATTTAGCTGATCTTGTGCTGCATTATTTGAATGATTTGTAGTTCCATGGTCAATAACATTTGAAGTTTGAATTCTTGGAGGATCAGCAGATAATGACACTTCATTCATGTTTGGAGGAACAAACGGATAGCATGTATCCGCAGAACCTGCAGTATTCAAATAACCAGAGTTACATGAGTTTGTGAGTGCATCTATATCACACACCATGATGATCCTTTAACAGATTTTGGAAATAAGGATTCATCAAATGACACATTCGGTGTTGTTCCACAATGTTTTTTTGCGGATTGTAAATCCTATATGATTTAGATGTTGAAGAATATCCAACAAAGAAACCATCATAGGCTTTCTCTGAAAACTTTCCTAGTTGTTCTTTTGTGTTTAAAACAGACACATGACACCCAAAAGCTCTAAGATATCATATGTAAGGTTTTCTTTTAAATAAAAGCTCATATGGTGTTTTGTTATGTTCTTTGACAAATAATGTCCTGTTTTGAACATTGCATGTTGTGTTCACTACTTCAGCCCAAAAGGTGATTGGCAATTGTGAATCAGCTAGCATTGTCCTTGCTGCTTCAATGAGAGTTTTGTTTCTTCTTTCAGCAACTCTCTTTTGTTTTGGAGTTCTTGGTGCACTGAATTGCCTTGCAATGCCTTTAATCTTGCAAAAAGAATCTAAGACAATATTAACATTTTCAGTCCCATTGTCACTCCTGAAAATTTGAACTTTTTGATCAAGTTGATTTTCAATCTTAGTGACAAAATCCATTAACATTTCTGAAGTGTCACTCTTTTGTTTTAAGAAAAAGACCCATGTGAATCTAGTGAAATCATCCACCACCATAAACAATATTGCATTTTGCCAATGCTCATCATATTGGTTGGACCAAAAAGATTCATGTGAAGCAATTTTAGTGGTGTTGTGTTTGTATTGATAATTTTGGATTTATGTGACACCCTATGTTGTTTTCCTTTATAACATGAAGGAAAATGATTTGAATAATAAAATTCTTTCTTTGGTAGTCCAATGACTAAGTCATTTTTCACCAATTTATTCATATTCTTCATGTTAGAATGAACAAGCCTTCTATGCCACAACTGAGATTCATCTTCTGATGACTTAGACAGCAAGCATGTTTCATTGCTTGTGAGTGCAGTATTGTACATATCTAAAACATATGTGTTTCCTTTTCTTGATGCTTTAAGAAGGATCCAGTCTTCTGGAATTGAAAAACCTGGCTTAAAAATGTAACAATTAGTGTTATCAAATAATGTGGTATAGTTTTGATCACAAACTTGAGACACATTCAGTAAATTATATTCTAAATTTTCACAGTACTTTACTTTCTCAAATTCGAGCACACCATTAGTTACCATTCCTCCACCAATAATTTTACCTCCCTTCTTATCCCCACCAAATGCCACATAAGAGGTATTTTTATGTTTGAAGTCATGGAGAAGAGAACAGTTTCCTGTCATATACCTGGAACAACCACTGTCAACATACCACTTGTTGTCAGCTCTCCGTGTTTGTTTCTGCACACACATAAAGAAATCAATTAGAATTGGGAACCCAAGCCTTAATGATCTTGGGTTTTCCAGTAGTGTCTAATATTGTAACTCCCTTATTAATGAGTCTTGATGTTTCAGTATTAATTATAAACTCAATTGATTCATTATGTGTTGTTTGTGGTGAGGATGATTTTGTTGAAGATGAGCTTGTGGAACTTTGTTCTTTTTCTCAATCTCTTCTTCATTCACCATTTCTTTGTTTGTTTGCTGCTTTGATTTTGATGATGAACCTTGATTGTAGAAAGTTTCACCATCCTTTAATTTTGAATGTGGTATGTGAGTACCCTTTTCAAAATGATCAAAGAATGTATCATCAGTATTTGCTTTCTTATCTGTCAAATGCACCTTTTGTGAGGTGTTTTGAGTTGCTGATGTGGTTTCTCTTTCTTCAAAGGTTTACCATCAATAGATGTTTTCTTCTTTGATTTTGGCAACTTTTGTTTTTGCTACTGCTTCTTTGGTTTTGAATCTTCTTGACTATCACTGGATTGAGAGTCTGATTCAGCCTTCTCAGGTTGTTGCTTCTTTGTGCTCTTTGTCTTGTTCTTTTTGTTAAAATAACATTCCTGAGTGGAATGGTTATTTTTGTTACAAATTGCACAATGTTTGTTGAAGTAACAGTCAGAAGTCATGTGATTGTTCATATTGCAAATAGAGCAATAACTGCTGCGGTAACAGTCTTCAGTGTTGTGCTTTTTTCATATCACACCATTTGCAGTACTTTTCCTCCGACTCATTTTGAGAGTCGAGCACTTTCTTCTTCTTTTGCTGCCTTTGAGTCTTCAATTCTTTTCAAATTTTATAGTAGATGAATCCTTCCCCTTTCCTAATATAATATCAAAGGGTTCTTGTTTAGCATCAGCTGATTTCTGTTGCTAAGGATTCACAATTTTTTGTTTTGTTTTCTTGTTGGTTGTTGCCTTTAGTTTCGCAGATCTTCTACTGACTCAGTAGATTTGTTCTTCCGCAGATCTCCTACTGATGAAGAAACTTTCTTCTTCCGGAAAAGTTCTGTTGATTGTGGTTTCTTTCCCTTTTCTGTGGAAGATGTGTTTACTTCTTCTGTAGATGTGCACTTCTCATTAACTTCTGTTGAAGGTTTTTGTTGCTTGTGAAGTTCTTGATGTCCTTCATTCAACTGAGCTATTCTCTTGAAAATAGTTTTTAACATGTTTCATTGCTTAGGAGGATAAGGCAGCTTGGTTTCTTCAAGGACTTTGGGAATGATTGGTTCAAATGAAACATTCTTACCAATATCCAGTTCATCTGCACATTTATCATCATCAGAATCATCCAAGTCATCACATTCATCAAAGTCAAATTCTGAGTCATTTTGTTTGACTTGTTCTGATTCAGAAGGCTCAATTTCACTCACCTCAGAATCATTGTTATTTATCAGTTGATTAGATTTTGATTCAAACTTGGTGTATGGCACAAAATGATTTGACAAACTGTTTGTCATTGTTTCAGGTAAAGTTGTATAGTTATCATTCAGAGGGGGTGCAATAGCATTGTATCCCTACCCATACCTGTTCTTTGATTCAGTAGAGAATTTAATAATTTCTCATATTGCTGAGATGAAAGTTAAAACTTCTGAAGTTTTACTTCAGTTGTGCATGATCAGCCATGGATTTTGTTAAGGAAGTGGTCAGATGCTCAAGTTGGGCTTTTAAACTGTAATTTTCAGAAACAAGTTTATCTAAATCTTTCTATAAAGAGTTTATTTTGATTTGATATAGTTTATGCTCTCTTACATGAGATTCATTTATAATCATTGTTTCTTTTACTTTGTCAGGCAGTTGTTGAGCATAAACTCTATATCTTTCAACTTCCTCAACACATAATGATGAACATAGTCTATCTCTTACCTCTCTAGCCATAGGTGGAACTTTGTTCTCCATGTTGGTCATTAGAGCTTGATTCTCTTCCAACACTTCCTTTTGATACATGCTCCAGTCACAAGTTCCATCTTGTAAAATGATCAACCCAGTTTCTTTTGAATTACTAGGCCCTGTTGATGCATTTGTGGCTGGTGGGAATGAGTTGGTTAGCTGAGGTTGTCTGAAAGATCTTTGAGATGTTGTTGGTTGTTGAGATTGATGTTGATGAGACTGATGTTGCTGGATTTGTCTCATGTCAGGAGTTAATTGTTGATTACATTCTCTTGAGAAGTGCCCATAGAGATTGCATTTGAAAAATCTCACTTTTGACTTATCAACACCAATTTTAGTTGTTTTACTTGCTGCAGTCAAATTTTTGTTTCTTCTCAGGTACTGCTTGGCTCTATATGCAATCACTGCCATTTGCCACTGAAGATACATTTCCTCTACTACATCTGGATGAAGTTCTTCCAGGTCTTGTTGGTAGATGTTGGCAGGTGTTAAAGTGCTTCCCAAATAAGCTTGAAAGCTTGAGCTGAAAGCTGCAAATGCTGCTTTTTGTTCTTCAGAGTCCAGAATCACAGTGATGGGCTCTACTTGATTGTTGTTTGATGAAGACTTTGCTGATGATGTAGATACATCTTTTCTTTCATCTGGTCTTCCTTTTTCTTTTCCTGATTTACTTTGAAAAGTTTTCTTTGAAGGCTTTAAGGCATAAAAACTAACTTCTTCTTCATCTTCACTCAAATTACAAGAGTTGTCAAAAGCACTTCCAGCACTTTTGGTTTCTTTAAAATGATAATGAGTGACATGTGCTCTCACACTATTGTTTCTTGACTTTTCATCCATTTCAAGAGCTTCAACTTTAGCCACCAATGTATCTAAACCAGTGGTTTTGAGATCAAGGGTGTTCTTGAACATGGACACAGTTTGCTTCCAACTTTCATGCAAAGTATGGAGCATCTTTTTGTTTAATTCCTCATTGGTATACTTCAACTCCAAGATGTTCATCTCGGTTACCAATTGCATAAACCTATAGAGTTGTTGAGGAATTGATTCACCCTCAATATGATAAAATATTTCATATTGTGAGTGAAGAGTATCCTTCCTTATGCTTCTGATTTCATCACTCCCTTCACAAAGTGTATGAAGTATCTTCTACAAGGAATTTGCTATTTTATAGTTCTCACACCTGATTAGTATTTCTTCAGGTAAAGCCATACTAAGCGAACTGTATGCTCTAATATCGACTTTAACCTTTTTAACATCCTCAGGTGATAGATCTTTTGTACTTATAGGTTGATTATTGTCATAATCTGGCCCAAGAGCGGGTGGAATATAAGGACCTTCAGTTATTGATACCCATAAGTTTGTTTCCAACTTTGGAGGTTGGTATGATGATCCACCGACAAAGTTACTCATATTACTCAAAGTATTAGAGTTCAACTAAAACAGAGTTTCTTTTGGGTAATGAACTAATTAATGACAAGAACTTAGATATTGAATAACTAAGTAATAAAAGTCACAAATCAGTTAATCCTTTTAATGATTATTAATATCAAATCAAGGATTTTGTTAATGTATTTGTTCAATCGATTTAAACAATTGATGAATATAAATCAATAACACAGATCTATGTTTCAATTAATGTGAATATAGATCAATATTAACCGAGCAATGTAACAGTACTCGCTGAAAGACAAATCACCGTTTGATTGTTTTAAAATTGATTCACACTAAAATAATTTTACTCAAAATCAATAGATCTAATCAGAAAACTGATAGATCTAATGAAATAAACAATCAATTAAACAATTCTAACACCGAGAGATCAATCGATCTAAATCAATGAGCACCAAGCTCTGATACCACCTGTAAATCCTAGGATCACAATCAGGAATTATCAGTGTTAGATTGGGTTCGATTTAATGGTTGCGGAATGATCATTAATCATTGCTTAATTGATTAATTATTAAATATCAAAGACAATAAATATTAATAATCAAGAACAGGATGATTTCAATACAATAAATGAAAGAACAAGATTTGATTCAAAATGATTTCATTAAAAATAATTAATGATTACTGTCACACCCCCGCTAAAAGCGGAAACACGGGGATGTAACGAGACCGGGATCGTCATAACACATGGTAAGCGATAGAGAGCAATAATAATAAATGATGACATGCGTGTCATGACGACACCCGACAACAAGGGGACTTGTGTCGTGTTTAGTCAATGTCCACAACACATAGCCATAAGCAACATGATAATGATAACACCTATACACATACGATGAAAATGTAATTGTTAATTCCCACAACCCGGGAACAAGTTTCAAAAGTTGATAATTGTTTACATGCGATAACGTTGTTCAAAAAGATTGTTTAACAAAATATGAGCTAAGTCCCAATGCATCCTAGGGTCTCCACTAAGGCAGCACACCTAGATTCCTGGACTTGCATGATCACCTGAAAAGATATGCTTAAAACGGTCAACAAAATTGTTGGTGAGTTCGCAGGTTTATGTAATAAAAGTGTAAGTGATGATGTAATAAATAAGCGCGTCGGAATACCGTGAATACAGTTATTACACAAGTAAATATCACATGACATGAGCTTTGCAACCAAACCTAGCGACGTACACAAAGAAATTGTCGGCATATATTCACCCAAGGGCCCGTTCCTGGCCACTGATGGTACCAACTAGTATACCATCGAACGAGGGTGGGGGTGTCAACCCAGTAGTACTACCAATACCTAACCGTCGGTTCCCACACTGGAATTAAATAGTTGCAAAGATAGAACCACACAGCAGACCCAAGCATGTATCAAATAGTACTTGCAACACAGTATCACGTTGATTCCTTGTATGTAAAATGTATGTAAGTGTACAGCATAAAAATTGTGTAAGCATACTTTTCCCCCAATTTGTAAATGATTGAAATATTGTATAAGCGTAAAAAGGGGCCACGAAACTCACTTGTTAAGTGGTAAGTATGTATGAGCGATGTATCCCAAATGTTGAATGCAAATAAACAGTCAAACACCTATTGACAGTTATTGTATAGCATTAATGATATGATATATGTATAAGCGCGCAATAATGATGGGTCGGTTCGGGTCGTATCGGATGGGTCGCGTACAGCACACGCAGACTGACACACGTACTAGATCTTATGTAGATCCAAGTACAAGACATTGTTGCCACCAATGATGGGGTTTAGGTAAAAGTATCGTTGTTAATCGAAAGAATATTGAATAAGTGTCAATAGTTATAAGTCAATTTAGTCGTTCGTAAGGCGTTAGTTTAATTTGCTCAAAATAGTTTCTGTGCCCTTTCTCGCGTTGACTTTAATTTTCGTGGCCAAACAATGGCATTATTGTGTTAGTGTTACCTCGACACCACACGACATACTCACGCCACGCACAAGGGGTCAAACACAACAATTTCAGTCGCATACAAGGCCAGACGCACGACTCAACCTCCATTCGTGCGAATCAACCCTCAATCTTGCGAATCAGCTTCATTCGTACGATTGAGCCTTCATTCGTATGATTGGCCTTCAGTCGTACCACACAACACCCAAACGCATGACTCAACTTCCATGCGCACGAATCAACCTTCAATCGTGCGAATTAGCTACTTTCGTACGACTGAACCTTCATTCGTGCGATTGGACCCCAGTCGTGCGAATCACATTCATTCGCACACATTCAGTCGGTCGCCTGACTCAATCGCACACAAACACTCAATCGCATGACTCATTCGCATACACTCATTCGCACGCATGACTCAATCGCACACAGACACTCAGTCGCACGACATGCCCAGTCGCACCACTCAGTCGCGCGATTGACTCAGACGCATGATCCAGTCGCACGACCCACTCAGTCGCACGGCTCAATCGCATAGATGACCCAGTCGCCTGATCTGCAGCATCGCGACTGTGGTCGGGAGGAGCAGCCCCCGAGCTGCTCTAAACACGGGTTTTACACCACAAGGACCTCCAGAAACACTCAACAAACATACACAAGCATAAAACACAAGCAAATAGACCTCACACGCACCCATACGACCTTGTGTGTTCGGGTTGAACCCGAACACCCGAAACCCTAGCTTGGACAGCTGTGAAAAGGCTCAAAAATGGACAACCAAAGACAACTACCTGCTAAGGAGGGGTAGTCTATGCTGTAGACGGTGACAAGACGAAGAAAACGAGACCTCTCGGGTCGGATTTGGTGCAAAAATGGAGATTTGGTGTGTGAAGGAGATGAAGATGAAGAAGATGATGAAATGGGGGATTAGGGCTGGAAAAGGGGTATTTATACCCAGCCCAAGTTTCCAAAATTTCAAGTTTAGTCCCTGCACTTAACCCCCGAGTTTTCCCAAATTTTGTTCGGTTGAAAAACGACTTCGTTAGGTGTTTTATATTAATTGTAAAAGTATATTTAATGTTGTCATGACTTAAGAAATGGTTATATAAAAACATTTATTATATTTATAAAATGATATATTTAACGTTTTCAAAAATGAAAGTTTTAAAGGTCTTTTTAAGGTTCACACACGGTTTTAATCGAATGCACACACAACGATAATATTGCACACATGATATCCACATAATGAGTCAAATAATGATGAGGAATGACCAAATATAGAATAGATGACGGTCAAACACGTCAATTGACGGACCTTAAAGTGACGGATGTCACAATTACAAATAATCAAATAAAGATTGCTAATGACAATGTTTGCTTTGAACGTGTTGATGATTTTGGTGTATTGATGTGACGGCTGCTAGGGTTTTGTGTTTGATTGATCATGTGGATCGATGTGATGTTTGGTGTTTTTTCCGTCCTCCGGATGTGTAACCTAGGACTCGTATTTATAGGCACATGGTTTCTGTTAAGGAAACAGTGAATCTCTTGGAGTCTGTGTTTGACTTGTTGACTTGAATTACTTGATGTTTCAAGTACAAGTGTTTGGTCTTCCGCAAGAACTTTGTCTTCCGCAGGAGTTTTCCCTTCCGTAGGAGTCTTCACTTAGTATTCTTCATTGAAGTGCAAGTTATTCATCCGTGGGTCTTTGATCTCACAGCACTCCCTTGACTTCATCTGCAGATGAGTGTTCTTCCGTAGAAGATCCTCGAATGTATTTCTTGTGAGAGGATTATCTACGGAAGAACATAAATTTTCATCTGTAGATGTTTTTACACTTAGTCAATTTTAGAAATTGACTAAGTATGATGTTTGAACCTGCAATCATACATATAAATCAACACAGATATGGGTTAACCTATATACATAATGCATACGTTAAAGTAATGAATTACAAGAGTTTATTAAAAGCATTGATTAAAGTGTTAAGCCTATACAAAAGGATCGAGACCTATTTTTTCTAGATCTAACAAAAGCTGAATACATTGCTGCTGCTAGTTGCTGTGCTCAGTTTTTGTGGATTCAAAACTAGATGATAGACTATGGATTTAACTTCATGAGTACTCCTATCCACATTGACAACAAGAGTGCTATCTCCATTACAGAAAATCATGTCAAGCATTCCAAGACAAAGCACATTGACATCAGGTACCATTTCATTAGAGATATTCATGAGAAAAATCTGATTAAACTAGTCAAAGTTGATTCAAATGAACAATATGCTGATTTGTTCACCAAAGCATTTGATGAACAAAGATTTAAGTATCTTATTACGACTATTGGGATGATAAACATTGATTAGCTTATCTCATTTGAAAACCTTTTAAAATGTGTACTGTCTTTGTCAATATAATCTAAGCCCTTTTACAAAAAGCTTTTCTTCAATAAAATCTTTCGAAGAGAAATTAACCCTCGGAAGATGTCATATATATCTTCCGAAGAGAAATTCCTCCTTGGGAAATCTTATCTTCTGAAGAGTTTTTAGTCTCGGAAGAAGCATTTGATAACATATCAGATCTGCTTCCAAAACCTAATAAACTTCTCCACTCGGAAGGCCTTCTTATGTTCGGAAGTAAAATTTACCTTCGGAAGCAAGATTGGCTTCGAAAGAAGATTACCTTCGGAAAAGGCTTTGTACGCGGAAGAAAGCTTTACTGTGTAACAGAAATCTTTTGGGCCCCACTCTATAAAAAGGTAAAGATTTTCTTAATGATGTCGAAATGTTTTAAATGGATTCAACCTTACCGCCCTTGTCACATCTTACCCCAAACCATCACTTCACCATATCCATCCACCATTTTCACCCATTTAAATACTTCCGAATCACCGCCCTTTTATCTTTTTACCGATTTTACTGCCCAAACCTTCCTTCGTCTTCAATTTACCCAAATTCAAACTCATCTCTCTACATCTTTCTCAAAATGGCTCTAAACCCTCAGCACAATCAAGTCGCACTCCTTGACTCGTCCAAGGATGCTGACTTTTCTGAAATCATCTCCTTTCTCACCCAATCCAACTATTACACTGCCCTAACTGTTAACTCCATTGTTTATTCGAACCACATGACCGAATTTTAGGGAAATGGACAGTTGTAATCCTGAACGGAGTTAGGGTTCTTAGGTCAAGCATTTGTGGTCAGGAATTGATTATATCAGAAAGATCATTAGGGAGCATCTAAAGGTTCATGATGAAGGCTCTCCTATAGAATTCCCCAAAGCAGACCTAGATGACACATATAACCAGATAGAATATGGTGGTGATGTGCGCAGGTCAACTGTGTACAAGTTCAACTTTTCCTTCAACTGGAAGTTCCTGCTTCACATAGTCCTTCACTACCTGTCAAACAAGTCTGGGGGATAGGATCAAATCCCTTATGAACTAGGATGCCTAGTTCATGGGTTGGTAAAAGGCCTCTGGTTCAACTATTCAAGGTTTGTGCTAACCAATCTGATGGGGAACCTTCAAAGGGAAACATTTTACATGTATCCCCGGTTCATTTAGCACATAATCAACTGTGAACTGGACCAGAGTAAGCTTGTATGTGCAGCTGCTCTACATGTCCCTCACATGAGGCCAGTCATCTTTAAAGTGCTGAAAAGGATGTCCACTAACTTTATTGGAAGACACACTACACTTCTTCCAGGTATGATTGAGCACATAGCTCCTGGTGACATCCCTATTAACCCCACAGGTGATGAACCCACACCAGCAATTACCCTCACAATCCAAATCTACCTTCCCACCCCATCAAAATTACTTATCAAAGATGATCCAAACAAACCCTTGTTCAATCTACTCTGATTGAACAAGTTGCCCATGTTTAATCCAAAAATGCTAGAGTGGAAACATGGGCTCCTACTCAGTCTGAGGTCCCACCTGCCTTCACAATTGACCTTAATATGGGCATTGAGTCTCCTCAGTCTCAATCCCATGAGCCCCAAACCAAGCTACAACCCCTCAGGATGAGTCACTATACTCTCCTGAGCAGCCCAAAAGGGACAACCCTCTCATAGGCTTAATGCCATTCTACATTGATCAAGGTCCCGGGTCATTAGGCATAACCTCTATATCCTATACAGACCTTTTAATAAGAACTGATGAGAAGATTATGTCTCTTCAAGGCCATGAGGTTGATCCACAACACCCACCTAAGGATCAACTGCGCCTAGAGAGACCTCAGATCTCTAGCCCCCATCAGCAATCCCCAATTGAGGTGAGTCCCACTGGTGTGGAGGGGACTCATGTAGATTCAGCTGCCACTACTAAAGGCGCCTCATTGGACCTTCAGGACAGTGGTAACATATCTGAGACTAAATCTACGGCAGTTGTGCCTTTTGATGACTCTAAAAGAGACATCATTAGGCAAGGGAAACCAGGGCGCCAAGAAACCACATCTGGTGGTGAGGATGAACATACTAGATATGTTACCTCATCTCCCCGTGATTCTTCTAAAGAAGATGAGGGAAGTATGCAACTCACCATAAGAGGCCTACTTTTTAAAGTCTCAAACCTTGAATCCAGGGTTAAGACTTTAGAGGATAAGTCTGCCACTCAATAACTTGAGATTGAAAATCTCAAGGCCAAACTAGCTGATAAACAGACTGAGAGATCTGTTAGGCATGTACCGATTCAAGTCTCTTTGACCTCATCCTCTAGCTCATCAAGCTCTCAAGATAATGCTACCAAGAAGGGGGAGAGTGTTCAGAGACAAGCACATGAGGAACCATAAAGCTTAGCTCTTTCTACTTTGACTTCTAGATATCCTGCTCAGCAAGCAATAGTTTTCCCTGAGCCTCCTCCGGACCCAAGGATGCTCAAAGATCTAAACAGGTTCTTTTCCAAGTTCCTGATGGGATCTTCTATTGAACAGCCAAGTCCAGATGTTGCTGTGGCATACTTTGGAGCTAAAGAGTTTCAAAGGTTGAATGCACCTTCTATCATAGTCCAAGAAGTTGGTCAACCTAAGGTCCACATTGAACCTTAGATTGAATTCGAAGGGGAAATGAAGACTGATGGCCCAACAACTGAAACAGTTGGTACAGATAGTGCAATCCCACAGACTTCTGAAGCTGAAGTCAAAGCCTCAGAAGAATGTCTTCAAACTTCCGAAGCTGAGATAGAAGTTGTGGAAGGATTATTTTCTCTGTCTAAGGATCTAATTATCACATATGCAATCCTTGAACTTGCATCTGAGGTAAATAGTGAAGACCTTCTCAACTTTCCCCTCACTCAAACACCATCATCACCTTATGCTCCAATCACCACCTCCCAACCTGAAACCTCTACACAAGAACCTCCCAAGTCTCAATCTTCCGAAGACATTAAAGGGGAGAGGAAGATGACTGTGGAAGAACTTCAAGAGGAAGAAAGGTTAGAAAAGCTAAAAAGAAAGGGTAGACTCCCCACTTGGAAGCTACTAGCTGCAAGTAGCAAAGCAGCTGTAGCCAACCAGGAGGTTATCAACAATAAAAGAAGGGTGGAGATCATTGACAAACTTGTTGATCTGGGAGCTGCTAGTGAAGATATGCTCCTGCTGCCACTAGAGGAGCTGGTTGAGTTTGAAAAGGCAACCCTGCTGCGGATTGAACAAGAAGAAGAAGCAGCAAGGTTGGCTTTAGAGGAAGAAAGGAAAAGAAAGGAAGAAGAAGCTGACCAACAGCTTAGGAATGAGAGGATAGCTTTTCTAAGATTCAGGGGATTCTCTCTTGAGGAGTTAACTCCTCATAACAATGATACGATCTTGTGGCATGTCAAGAAAGAACAGGATCAAATGGAGAAAGAGAGTTGCTAAGGAAAAGCTAAGGAAGAAGAAGAAGAAGAAGGAAGAAGAAGCTAAGCTTGCTGATGTCAAGAAGATGGGTGACAAAGCCTAGATGAAAGATTATCTCAGGGCCCATGGCTTCTCTGGCAGGCAAGTGGGTCCCATGTCTGAAAAGATCCTGCAGCGACATGTCAGTGACATCAAAGTTGATATTCGCTCAGGAAGAAGGAAAGAGATGTACGGAAGAGTACAGGGGATGACTTCTAGGACAACACCTCAACCTCAATTTGAACCAATTCCTTTCCCTTTCCCCATCAAAATTGAGCCAACCACTGAGCCATACACTCCTGAACCCACACCATCAACCATACACTCCTGAACCCACACCATCAACCATACCCTCCTTCTCACACATTCAATCATAACAACCACCACAACTACCCATCCTTAAACCCAAAACTCTACATAGAACCCAAACATCATTACCTACCCAACAACCACCCAAGTCATCCTCTTAGCCTTCCAAATTTCTTTCCTTATAAGAATTCAGAGAGATCAAGACAAAGCTCATCAAATGTACTACTTTGAGCGATATCTCTTGTGAGGAGGGGTCAATCAAGATAACCTATGTTGATGGCTCATCTCGTTCCCTCACTAGAGAAAAATTCCTTGATCTGCCAAGAGGAACACTGGACCAGGCTGTTAAACTCTTTGGCCTCAACTCTGACTTGCTAAATGAAGAAGAGAAGAAGCTAAGAAGAAGGCTGGTGACTCTATTGGATTCAAAGAAAGGGGACAAGGTACCAAGTCAGCCTCTTGTGTCTAGAAAGAAAATAATCCAGTGGAGGTTCGAAGACTCTTCTCACAACTTTGTTGTGGAAAGAGAGAATGGTGAGATCAGCAGGCTTAATGCCTCCTCTCTGCTACACTTAAGCAGATTTGATATTGCTGAGTTAGCACAGAAACCATTCTCTAATCCCTCCAACTCTGAGATAGCTGCTCACATCAGAAATTATCTGAGCAGTCTTCATCTGGCTGAGCTAACCGCAAGGGACAAGATTAAAGAAGAGTTGAAGCTGGGAGAGAAAGATGAAAAGGAAGGATCAGCAACCAAAGGCAAAGCCTTTTCTTTAAATGGTTGAAGGTCCTGAACTGGAGTCTATAGTTAGATGGGAGTATGAGTGCAACTCCCATCAACTAACTCTCTTCAGAGGGCCACAACAGAGGGTACATATCATTCAAAGTGAAAGACTGGATCTCCTATCCCCGAATGATTTGTACAAACTTCTCAGCACCACATCTGGGAAAAACAAAAAGATAGATAAATATCTTCTCTCCCTGGTGCTGAAAGTTTTGAAAAGTAGAAACAAGTGAGGTTTTTGTAGCATCAGCCTAGGGGGAGTTTGTTGGATCAAGTAAGGCTGGTGCTACTAAAACAAACACTTAGACAATCTTGGTGCAACTGATGAAGAACTTCCGAAGGCAGATGCTGAGCTTCCGAAGGTCTAGTCTGAAAGGGCTTCTGAAGAGGAACTCCAACTTCCGAAGACAAAGTCATCCTTCTTCCAAAGTTCAACACTTAGAAGAAATCAAGACAATGACTTCCAAAGTAGGAAGGCCTGAAGAATGTCTCAAGCCTCGGAAGAAGTAGCCTCTTCCGAAGTATAAGTGGCTTCGGAAGAACTTGTTCTTCCGAAGCCAATTAACCTTCAGAACAACCTACTATGAACCAGTGGACATAAGTATGGTCACTCTGACACTCCACTGCAAATATCTGATATACTGCTGGTGCTTTTCCCACACCCATGTAGTTGACCATACTTTATTCCACTGTTCACTGTTATCAGTTAGTACAGTTACCAACTTTAGTTGGTGACAAAAGGTAAGTCATGGACATGTCATGACTACCAAATCTTAGATATTATTTTATCCAAGATACCTTATCTTTAGCAATGTAGTATTTGCTTTAGTCATAGGTTTCCAGCTGGTATCAAAGTATATCCGGCTATAGGTAGTAGTATATATAGTTTCTCATTGTAACTCATGTAATATGCTTGTAAGAGTCTTGTAATACTTTGAGTTGAGAAGTAATATATACAAGTATCTTGAAAATTTATTTTCTTGTGTTATCTTACTTAGTATATTATTATCAACTCTGTAAGGATTCTGCATCATCAAACCGTGTGTGATTTAGTGAATTTGAGAGTTAATATTTGTGTTGAGTGATAAAAACCGATCCTGCACTTTAGTTTCTCTATCTCATTATCCTTTTCTTCCTTTTCATCTTTATATTTCTCTCTCAGATCTTTGAGTTCTTTCTCCTTTTCATCCAATTCCAGAAGTCTGTCTCTGATAATACTAGATCTTATGTCAAGGAGTTATTCCATCCGAGCCACCTTCACCAACAGCTGTGAAATCATCTCATCTTTCTCATCTGGTTGATTAACTTCTGATTCAGTATAACTTTGCAGGATCGGGTTTGTCACTTAAACACTTGGATTTCTCTCAAACTCACTTAAATAACACTCAAATCAGATGAAGTAGAGTCTTTTATAAGAGTTGATAATAATATAATAAGTAACAAAGAACACACAGAAATAACTTTCAAGGCACTTGTATATATTACTTCTCAACTCAAAGTATTACAAGACTCTTACAAGCATAGAACATGAGTTATAATGAGAAACTATATATACTAGATCCTACAGCCGGATATACTTTGATACCAGCTGGAAACCTAAGACTAAAGCATATACTACAATGCTAGAGTTAAGGTATCTTAGATAAAGTATTATCTAAGATATGGTAGTCATGACATGTCCATGACTTACCTTTTGTCACGAACTAAAGATGGCAATTGTACTAACTTATAAAGGTAAACAGTGGAATAAAGTATGGTCAACTATATGACTCTTGAGAAAGCGCCATGTAGTATCTCAGAGGTCTTCAGCGGAGTGTCAGGGAGGCCATACTTATGTCCACTGGATAATAGTAGTGTCTTCTGAAGGTAAGTTGGCTTCGGAAGAACAAGTTCTTCCAAAGCCACTTATACTTCGGAAGAGGCTTCTATACTTCCGAGGCTTGAGGACTTCTATACTTCGGAAGTTGACTTCTGATCTATCATTCTAAGTCTTGATCTTCGGAAGTAAGTTCTTTGTCTTCGGAAGTTGGATTTCCTTCGGAAGTTAGTTTTTACACTTTGTCTTCTGAAGAGCTCCTTTTTCCTTCGGAAGTTACACACTTAGCTTTGGAAGTCCTTTATTAGTTGTACCAAAATATTCTAAGTGATTTGGTTTTGGTTGCACCAGCCTTTCTAGATCCAACAAACTTTTAGAAGGGCCTGCCTCAGATATAGCTTGTCTCATAGGCAACTTCATGGTGTGATCCTCCTAATCCAAAGATGACTTGGATTCCGCTGAAGAGCTGGTAGATTCACCAGACTCAAAAGGTTCAGCAGCAGCAAGAGGTGAATGAATGGGTGAAACATGATGATAATGAACTGGAGAAAAATGAGGAGACTGAATAGGAGATGGTACAAAAGGTGATGCAATGTCAGCTTCTTGAACACAAGGCCCAATGTGAAGATCACCACCTACATCCACTTGTGGTGACACTGTCCTTTGTCCTTCTTGAGCTTCTTTAGCATGCTCATCAACATGTTGTTAATCATGAGCAGCTTGTTGTTCTTCCTTATCATCATGCTCATCAGCAGCTTCTTCTTGATTAATCTGTTGCAACATCCATGGGAGCAATGGAAAGAAAGTCCCACACTAGAAGTTCCTAGGATCTTTTTTTCTTAATATACTTATACGATTTGGCATTGTAGTATGGGATATCCATAACTGGTCCTTCAGGCACTATCTCAGGAAAGGCATCATTTATAAAGCACTGTAAGAATCTTGGGTACATAAGGAACATGTGCCTTCTTCCTTCTTGGATGTTAGATACCAGGCCATTGAACACATGAGCTGACATGTTAAATGACCTGTTTATGCATAGAGCATAAATAGCAGATGAAGTGGTGATAGGGATGTCATTCAAGCCTGTCTTTCTCTTGGATAAACAATGTTAGAATAGGTGTATAAGAAATCTCCACTATTAATCAACCAACCCTTTTACAATCTGTTTGCCTTCATATCCTTCTTCATATCCAATGTTTGCAAATAAATTCATGATCTCTTCATCTTCAAGTTCCAAAGGAGTGTTGGAATCATCACCAAACTGTAGACACTGTCACACACTCTGTTTAGTGATAAATAAGGTGAGATCAACAGATATTCTTCTAGAGATTATCTTGACACCATCAACCTCAGTCACCTCTGCAGTACTCTAGAAAGACCTTATGAAGTTTTCATAAAAAACAGTTCTAACAGCAATGGCATGAGCAATTCGGGTGGTAGAGATGAATCTGATCATGTCTCTCAGATGCTCAGCTTTGGGTACATCAGGGTCAAGATAATCACTAACATTATGGAGCTTGCTCCAAGTGATATTGGCCATTGAATCCTGCATAAGAAGCATATGAGTTAGAATTTGACTCATACTCATCAGATTAAATAATTGAAGTCAAGTTGACTGATTTTATTTTGACTTGGTTTGGTCAAAATTGAAAAATCATAGGTACTATTACATAGAGATTTGACCTAACTTGATTATGCAAAGAAACTCCAATTTTGTTATGTTTAATCATTGTTTTCGATGAACTTTTTTGTTTTGAATGCATGTTAACACTGAAACTCAAGTTTTGACTTCGACATTTTCATTTTAGTGATCCCCTGTTCATGTGATGAACTTAGGGTTCTGATTATCACTTGTTCATTGTTATTTTTGTCATTATTGCTTCCATTGCACTCAAAAATGTCTAACAATCCTTAGTTAGAGTTTAAGTTCAATTATTCTTTCTTGACCTAGGGTTCTAAGTTCATTATATGTCTGATGGTTTAGGTCTTGAGGTCCACAGATTATCACCTTATTTTGATACTACAGCAGTTGAGAATCGAAATCGAGGAGAAAGTATGTAGAATGAACACTATAATCAGTAGGTAATGGATGATGTTGAAGATGAATGAAGAACAGTGAGAAAAACGCTCATTGCACTTTATTGTCTCTCAAATTTAAAAAGTATTAAATGACACTTTGTAATCTGTTTAAATAGTCAAATTTAATTGCTTTTACAAACTTTACAAGTTTCTAAACAGATGCAATGGATCACAATGTAGCAAATATGATAGAATAAAATTGATCAGCATTTGTGTACTTTAACAAACGCGGAAGTGTAAAACTTTCCGGTATTTGTGTACCATAGCAAACGCGAGTTAAAAGACTTGACAACATTTATGTACTGTGACAAATACGGAAGAACAAAGTTTGTCAGCATTTGTGCACAGTAGCGAATGCGTATATTTTAACTTGGCAACACATTTGTACTGTAACAACTGCGTAAGAACTGAATCTATCAGCATTTGTTCACTGTAGCGAATTCGATTGAACAATTTTTACTTAACAACATTTACTTCAACAAATGCGAATGAACTTTTAATCGATTCGCGTTTCTTGATCTTCAAAACATCACATCATGACTGAAGAGTGTAAGCACACTTATTATTTATTTTTGATACAAATACACAATCAAGTTTCTACATTGAACATGAGGAAATGCGGCAGAACAAAAGTTAACCACATAAACAAATGCGGAAGAACAAATATTGTCCGCATAAGTTTACAACACTTCAAAACTTGTTGTCTATTGAAAGAAATGTGGTACACCAAAGTTGTCCGCATTAATTTCGCTTGTGTGTTTCTTGAATCAAAATAGTTAATCGCATTGGTTATAGGCTTGGGTTACCTTCACCCTCATTAACCAATGCTCTTACCCACATTAATTTTTTGAACTTGTCAAAAATTAATGTTTCTGCAGTTGATAGATTTGGCTGTTTTGAGCTGATTTTCTGAGTTTTATGAAGATGTGTCTTCTGATTTTGACTGTTACTATTGTTTAACTTGTCAATTCTTGGTTGGATTGAATTGAACACAAGATGTGATACAAGTTTCCCAGGTTTGACTGATCTTGGACTTTTGTGCTTCCATAAATCTGCATACACTGAGGTACTATGGTATAACTTCTGCACCAACACAGTCAATTTTCTGATTTTAAAATTTTGAGAAAAGAAATTACTGTACATAATGATCAAATTTTTAATTACTTCCTCTAAAGTTTATATCCACATAGGATAAAAACTTTTAAAGATTTTGAAATTTTGAACAAAATATAATTTTTTTTTGTAATTTTTGTTTTCTAATTTGTACATGAAGAGGAGATATACCTTTCTTGGGATCATATCAATCTTACATTTCACAAGTGCAAGCAATTTTTAGTAAGATAGGCATAATCAAGAACATATTGATTGTAAGTATGTTTGTCCTTTTAAACTCATGCTTGGTTAATATTTTGATGCATGTGATCTTTATCATGTTCTAAATTGATTTAGAATTCAACATGTACCTCATACTCAAAAACATAGCAAGATCAACCATCTTCATGACATGCATGGTAGAACTTTTTCACAACTTACATGACCAGGTCATTTAAATTATGAAACCTCAATTTGCTTGATCCTCATTGGGATTCTTTTGCTTTGATCCTTTAATTTATTTGATCCATATTGGGATTTATTTTCACTTCACTTTGTAAGGTGATACTTGTTTGGATTCTTTTTGTTCATTCACAAGGAATGTGTTTCTTTTATTGCTTCATCCAAGGTGGATGTGTTCCACATTAGGAATCCTTTTGGATCATGACATCAGCACTATGTGCTTATTTCTCTAGATCTTTGCTCAGCAAAACCGAGGAGAAACTGATGTGGTTGAATGTGTTTTATAAGATATCATTACCTGGTGTGTTTAGGTTACTACTCACACACACACACTTAGATAAGCCAATACTTACTGATACTCTGAGATGAATGCTTCATAATTGAATATGAGTTTTACTTTATCACAGCATTTATCTTCTTTTTCAAGTTGTGCCTACCCGCAAATCAGATAAGTCAAGTTATTCTTTTAGGTTTTGAAATAACAGTGAATGATATAACGACTATAATTATATCATTTCCCATTTGAAGTATACATCAAATCCTTCAACACAATGACTTCTTTTGTAATTTTTGAAATATTTTGATATTTTTGTGAGTTTTGATTTTTTCTCAAGGTTCATCATGCCGGTTGATTGCACTAAGAGTTCAAATCGACTGGGTTCAAATGCCTTGGTGAATAAATCAGCCAATTTGATTGTTCGTGTGGACCTGAATCAATTTAATTAACCTTTTTTTAGCACGGTCTCTCAAAAAAATGATATCTAATTTCAATATGTTTTGTTTTTTAGTGCTGAACTGGATTATTTGTGACCAACATGGCTACGGTGTTGTCAATATGAATTAGAGTGTGTAAGAAGTTAAAACCATAATCAAGCATCTGGTTTTGAATCCAGAGAACTTGAGAGCAACATGCAGATGCTGCTATGTACTCGGCTTCTACTGTTGAAACAAACATATTTGTCTGCTTCTTGCACTGCCAAGAGACCAGTCTAGGACCAAGAAATTGACAACCACCAGAAGTGGACTTTCTATTGAAGTACTGATTGAAATAACACTTATTCGTGCTATGATTTGACATTTCAGAAATGTCACAATATTTGTTTGTCTCTTGATGCTGATCTTGAAGTTGAGCCCTCAGTAGATTTAACAGATTTTAACTGTGCCTCAGTCTTTGTTTTCAGTGAGGAAGCAACATCAGCCTTTTTAGTAGTTTGTTTCACAACACTACTATGTTTAATTCTTTTAGGCTGATTTTGTTTCCTTTTGCTCTTGTTTACCTCCTTTCAAACTGATTTACTTGTTCTTTGTTGAAAATAACAAGACCAACACCTTGTTTTTGTTCTGATGCTTGTGACTCTGTTTTGATATTTGACTTCTGAATCAAGGGAGTTTTCCCTTTGTTTTTCTGTGAAACCTTTTCTGGTTTGATTGAATTCTTAGGAGATTTGATCTCATTACCAGATCCGCTTTCCGCAGAGGGTTTCACAAAGACTTCTACCTTTTTCATTTCGTTGAGAATTTCGGGAATGAACTTCACAAATGGCACTATTGCCTTGACTGTGCTTCTCGGTTTTTTTTACATTTACAAATTTGTCTGAGCACTCTTTGATTTTGATGGGATAACCTAATTTGATTTTATCCTTATTTGTTTTAATATAAACACCTGGTTTATTTCAAGGATTTGTTATCTGTGAAACTACTGATTTAGTTTCGATAATCTTAGGTTCGATTGGCTTAGAAAGAGTGAGTGACTCAGACATAACAATGTAATTGTCATTATAAGTAGGGGGACATGAATTTGCAGGATCGGGTTTTGTCACTTAAACACTTGTGATTCTCTCAAACTCGCTTATAATAACACTCAAATGAGATGAAGCAATGCCTTTAACAAGAGTTGATAATAATATAATAAGTAATCAAAGGAACAAGCAGAAATATATTTTCAAGGTACTTGTATATATTACTTCTCAACTCAAGATTACAAGACACTTACAAGCATGAAACAAGAGTTACAATGAGAAACTATATATACTAGATCCTACAGCCGGTTATACTTGATACCAGCTGGAAACCTACGACTAAAGCATATACTACAATGCTATAGTTAAGGTATCTTAGATAAAGTATTATCTAAGATATGGTAGTCATGACATGTCCATGACTTACCTTTTGTCGCCAACTAAAGATGGCAACTGTACTTAACATAAAAAGGTAAACAGTAGATTAAAGTATGGTCAACTACATGGCTTTTGAGAAAACGCCATGCAGTATCTCAGAGATTTGCAGCGGAGTGTCAGACAGGCCATACTTATGTCCACTGGATAATAGAAGTGTCTTCCGAAGGTTAACTGGCTTCGGAAGAACAAGTTCTTCCGAAGCCACTTATACTTCGGAAGATGATTCTATGCTTCCGAGGCTTTGAGGACTTCTTTATACTTCGGAAGTTGACTTCAGATCTTTGTCTCTAAGTCTTGATCTTCGGAAGTAGCTTCTTTGTCTTCGGAAGTTGGAGTTTTCCTTCGGAAGTGCATTTTACACTTAGACTTCGGAAGAGCTCCTTCTTTCTTCGGAAGTTCTATACTTGGCTTCGGAAGTCCTTTGTATGTTGTACTCAAAATCTTCTAAGTGACTTAGTTTTGGTTGCAACAGCCTCTCTAGATCCAACAAACTCCCCCTAGGCTGATGCTACCAAAACTTCACTTATTTCTACTTCTCAAAGCTTTCAGCACCAGGGACAAAAGATATTTGTCTGTCTCTCTGTTCTTCCCGGAAGTAGTGCTGAGAAGTTTGTACAAGTCATTCGTGGATAGGAGATCCAGTCTATCACTTTGAATGACATGTACCCTTTGTTGTGACCCCCTGAAGAGAGTTAGTTGACGGGAGTTATAGTCATCCTCCCATTTAACTATGGACTCAAGTTCAGGACCTTCAACCATTTGAAGAAAGGCTTTGCCTTTGGTTGCTGATCCTTTCCTTTCCTCCTCCTCTCTCAGTTTCAACTCCTCTTCAACCTTGCTTCTAGCAGTAAGCTCGGCCATATAAAGGCTGCCTAGATGATTTCTGATGTGGGCAGCTACATCGGAGTTTGAAGGGTTGGAGAATGGTTTCTCTGCTAACTCAGCAATGTCAAATCTGCTTAAGTGTAGCAGAGATGAGGCATTCAGCCTGTTAAGCTCTCATTCTCTCTCTCAACAACAAAGTTGTGAGAAGAGTCTTCGAACCTCCACTAGATTATCTTCTTTCTGGGTGCAAGAGGTTGTCTTGGTACCCTATCTCCTTTCTTTGTATCCAGCAGAGTCACCAGCTTTCTCCTCAGCTTATTTTCTTCCTCATTCAATGTATCTGAATTAAGGCCAAGGAGTTTTGCAGCTTGGTCCAAAGTTCCTCTGGGCAGATCAAGAAATTCATCTCTTGTGAGGGAACTTGAGGATCCATCAACATAAGTCAAGTTGACTGAATCCTCCTCACAGGAGATGTCGCTCAGAGTTGTACAGTTGATGAGCTTAGTCTTGATCGCCTTGAATTCCTCCATAGAGAGATGTTTGGAAGGCTGAGGGGATGGTTTGATTGGTTGTTGGGTAGGTTTAGGAGTTTGGGTTCTGGCTAAGGTGGGTTGGATGATGGGTAGTTTAGGTGGTTGAGGTGAAGAGGTTGGTGGGTGTGATGGTGTAGGTTCAAGGGTGAATGGTTCAGAAGAGGGTTCAGTTTTGATTGGGAAGGGAAAGGGTATAGGTTCAGGTTGAGGTTGGTTTGGATTTTGGGTTGAGAGGTTGCTTTGAAGGTCATCCCTTGTCCCCTTCTATACATCTCTTTTCTTCTCCCCGCACAAATGTCAGCCTTAATGTCATCGACATGTCGTTAGAGAGTCTTCTCAGACATGGGACCCACCTGCCTGCCAGAGAAGTCGTGAGCTTTGAGATAACTCTTCATCCAAGCTTTCTCACCTATCTTCTTCGCGGCAGAGAGTCCAGCTTCTTCTTCTTTCTTCCTCCTTTCCACAAGCTTCTCCCTTGCAGCTCTCTTTCTCTCCTTCTCCATTTGATCTTGCTCTTTGTTGAAGAGCATAAGATCGTATCACTGTTGTGTGGAGACAATTCCTCTTGAGAGAATCCTCTGGAGAGAGTAGGAAAGTGATCCTTTCTCGTCTGAGCTGCAGATCAGCTTCACTCTTCTTTCTCTGCCTTTCCTCTTCTAAGGCCAACCTTTGCAGCCTCTTCTTTGCTGTTTTTGTAGCAAGGTTGCCTTTTCCAGCTCTATCAGCTCCTCTAATGGTAGCAGGAGTACATCTTCCGAAGCAGCCCCTAGACTGACAAGTCTGTCTCTAACCTCTACCCTTCTTCGATTGTTGACTGCCTCCTGGTTGGCTGCAGCTGCTTTGGTACTTGCAGCTAACAGTTTCCCAGTTGGTAGTCTGCCTTTTCTTTTGAGCTTCTCCAACCTTTCTTCTTCCTGAAGCTCTTCCGAAGTCATCTTCCTCTTGCCTTTTATGTCTTCGGAAGTGCTAGACTTTGGGGGTTCTTGGATAGAAGATCCAGGTTAGGTGGGTAGAGGTAGGAGCTGGAGTCAAAGCAGATGTTAGAGCCAATGGTTGGCTGAGAAAGTCCTCCCTATTAACCTCAGATGCAAGTTCCAGAATTGCATCTGTGACTATTAGATCATCGGAAAGAGAAAATAGTCCTTCCGTAGCAGCAATCTCAGCTTCGGAAGTTTGAGCTTGTTCTTCCGAGGCTTTGAATTGTGCTTCGGAAAGTCTGTGAAAATACACCTTCTGTCCCAACTGTTTCAGTTGCTGGGCCATCGGTCCTAGTTTCCCTTCGAATTAATCTCAGGTTCCACTTGGGCCTTAGTTGACCAACTTCCTCAACAGTGATAGGAGGTGCATTCAACCTCTGAAGCTCTTGAGCTCCAAAGTAAATCACAGACATATCTGGGCTAGGCTGTTCTTTGAGGGATTCCAAAAGGAACTTGTTTGAAGAACCTATTGAGATCCTGGAGCATCCTTTGATCCACTTGAAGGACAACTGGAGGAGGCTCAGGGAAGATAGCAGCTTGTTGCATTGGATATCTTGAGCACAAAGAAGTAAGAGCTTGACCTTGGGTTTCCTGTCTTTAGGCTTTGTCTCTCAACACTCTCCCCCTTTTGGTAGCAATCTTGAGCGCTAGATGAGCTAGAGGAAGAGGTCAAGGAGACCTGAACTGGTACATGCCTAACAGATCTCTCAATCTGTTTCTCAGCTAGTTTGGCCTTGGAGTATCAATCTCAAGTTGCTGAGTGGCAGACCTATCCTCTAAAGTCTTAACCTTTGATTCAAGGTTTGAGACTTTAAAAAAGTAGGTCTGAATGGTGAGTTGCATACTTCCCTCATCTTCTTTTGAAGAATCACGGGGGAGATGAGGTAACATACCTGGTATGTTCATCCTCACCACCAGGTGGTTTCTTGGCACCCTGGTTTCCCTTGCACAATGATGTCTCTTTCAGAGGCATCAAAGGGCATGGTTGTCGTAGATTCAGTCTGACTGTCGTTACCACTGTCCTGAGGATCCATTGAGGTTCCTTCAGTAGTGGCAGCTGAATCTACATGAGTCCCCTCCACATCAGTGGGACTCACCTCAGTAGGGTTTGCTGCTGGTGTGGGCTAGAGATAAGGGGTCTCTCTAGGCTCTGTTGATCCTTGAGAGGGGTGTTGTGGATCAACTTCATCGCCTTTAAGAGACATAATCTCTTCACCAACTCCGGTCAAAGGTTAGTAAAAGAAAAGGAGTGAAGACCTAAGGACCCGGGACTTTGATCAATGTCAAAAGGCATTGAGCTGTCCCTTTGTGGCTGCTCAGGGGAGTATAGAGACTCACCCTGAGGGCTATCAGCTGGGGTTTTGGGCTCATGGGTCTGAGACTGAGGAGAATCAAGACCCATATTGAGGTCAATAGTGAAGGATGGGTGGACCTCTAGCTGAGTGGGAGCCCTTTGTTCCACTCTAGCCTTTTTGGATTGAAGAGGAGGGGGCTTGTTTCAATCAGTAGAATTGAACAAGGGTTCGTTTGGTACGTCTCTGGTATGTGATAGTAATGGGGTGGAGAAGGTAGATTTGGGATGGTGAGGGTATTGCTGGTGTGGGTTCATCACCTGTGGGGTGACAGGGATGTCACCAGGAGCCATTGGCTCAATCATACTGGAAGTAGTGCGGGGTATCTCTTCCAGTGTAGTTAGTAGACACTCTCTTCAAGATCTTGAAGATGGTCGGCCTCATTTGGGGAGCAGACAGAGCAGCTGCACAGACAAGCTTACCCTGATCCAGCTCACAGTTGATGATGTGCTGGAGAGGAGAAACCTGGGATACATAAAGAATGTGTCCTTTTGCAGATTTCCCATAAGGTTGGTCAGCACAAACCTTGAATAGTTTGAAGCGGCGGGGAGGCTTTGTACCAAACCCGTGAACTAAGCACCCGAGTTCATAAGGGATTTGATCCCATCCCCCAGATTTGTTAGATAGACGTGAAGAACCACAGCAGCAGGAACTTCCACTTGTAGGAGAAGTTGAATTTGTAGACCGTTGACCTGCTTACATCTCCACCGCATCCCATTTGGAGATAAGAACTATCTAAATCTGATTTGGGGAATTCCGTCGGAGCGCCCTCATCATGGAGCTCGAGATGCTCCCTGATGATCTGTTCAGTGATGACCAACTCTTGGCCCAAATGCTTGACCTTAGAGCACGAACCCCGTTTAGGGTTTCAATCCGATCATTTGCCCAAAATTCGGACATTTGGTTAGAGTAGATGGAGGGTTTACCGTCAAAGCAGTGTAGTATGAAGATTGGGCTAGGAAAGAAAATGATATCTGAGAAGTCATCATCCCTTGAAAAGTCAAGGAGTGCGACCTGGTTGTGCTGAGGGTTAAGGCCATTGAGGAAGGATATAACAGTAGAATAGTTCGGAGTAAGGTAAACTGGAGAAGAAGAAAGCTTTTAGGGCAGTGATTGGGTGTAAAAGAGTGTTAAGTGATTAAGCGGAAGTATTTAAATGGGTGAAATGGCGGTTTTAAAGTGGGAGGGTTGGATAAGATGATTGTAGGGTTCAGTGGATGATGTGATATGGGCGGTAAGGTGGTAGGTAAGGTGATCATTTAAATAATCCGACATCATTAACAAAATCTTTACTTTTTACAGTGTGGGGCCCAAAAGATTTCCGTTACACAGTAAAATCTTTCTTCCGAGTATAAAGTATTTCCGAAGGTAATGTTCTTCCGAAGGCAAATTTACTTCCGAAGGTAAATTGCTTACTTCCGAGAGTATATGTTGCGTTCAGATGGAGTGTGTTAAGTGCTTCGGAAGTAGATCTGAGGTGAACTCAATCGCTTCTTCCGAGACTTAACACTCTTCCGAGAAGAAAATTATCCTGTGAGAAATTTGCTTCGGAAGATATGCAAGACATCTTCCGAGGGTTAATTTCTCTTCGGAAGAACTTATACTTAGATAAATTTAAGAAAAGATCTTTTGTAACAGGGCTTAGATTGTTTTGACATAAGACTTTACACATTAAAAGGTTTTCAATTGAGATTAACTAATCAATGTTTATCATCCCAATAGCTGTAATGAGATATTTAAATCTCTGTTCATCAAATGCTTTAGTGAACAAATCAGCATATTGTTCATTTGAATCAACTTTGATTAGTTTGATAAGATTTTTCTCATGAATATCTCTAATGAAATGATACCTGATATCAATGTGCTTTGTCTTGGAGTGCTTCACTGGATTTTCAGTAATGGATATAGCACTGTTGTTGTCAATGTGGATAGGAGTGCTCATGAAGTTGAATCCATAGTCTATCATCTGGTTTTGAATCCACAGCAGCTGAGCACAGCAACTAGCAGCAGCAATGTATTCAGCTTCAGCAGTTGATGTAGAGACACAGGATTGCTTTTTGCATTGCCATGAGATGATCCTTCCACCAAGAAATTGACATCCACCTGATGTTGATTTCTTGTTGATGTTGCAGCCACCATAATCGCTATCAGAGTAACCATAGAGATTAAAATCACTATTTCTTGGATACCAGAGACCTAATTTAGGTGCTCCTTTGAGGTATCTGAGAATTCTCTTGACAGCAATTAGGTGAGACACCTTTGGAGCAGCCTGATATCTTGCACAGATGCAAGTTGCAAACATGATATCAGGTCTACTTGCTGTGAGATACATCAGAGAACCAATGATTGCTCTATACTGATGTTGATCAGTATCCTCCCCCTCAGAATCAGGGCAGAGATCATGGTTTCTGGGTATAGGTGTCTTTGCTGCTTTACAATCCTTCATATCAAATCTCTCTAAGATATCATTGACATACTTAGATTGATTGATGAAGAACCCTTCCTTCAATTGCTTTACCTGAATTCCAAGGAAAAAGTCCATTTTTCCCATGGAACTCATCTCGAACTTCTTCTTCATAATGCTCTCAAAGTCTTTGCACATTTGGTCATTGGAGGAACCAAATATGATGTCATCAACATAGACTTGAACAAGCAAAATGTCTTTCCCAGACTTTCTAATGAAGAGAGTCTTATCAATGGTACCTCTAGTATAACCATTCTTCAGGAGAAATTGAGACAATGTCTCATACCACAGCCTAGGTGCTTGGTGCAGCCCATATAGAGCTTTATCCAACTTGCACACATAGTTTGGATGTTGTGGGTCTTCAAATCCTGGAGGCTGGCATACATAGACTTCCCTATCTATATCCCCATATAGAAAGGCACACTTGACATCAAGCTGGTAGACAGTGAAATTCTTGGATGCAGCATAAGCAAGGAAGATCCTAACTGCCTCAAGTCTTGCAACAGGTGCAAAGACATCAGTATAATCGATTCCTTCCTCTTGAGTGTATCCTTGAACCACCAGTCTTGCCTTGTTCTTGATAATCAAGCCTCTATCATCTCTTTTGTTCCTGAATACCCATTTGGTGCCTATAGGTACTTGACCAGATGGTAGCGGACATAGGTTCCAAACCTTTTGTCTTTTGAATTGAAGCAGCTCCTCTTGCATTGATTCAACCCAGCTACTATCTTTCAAGGCATCTTCCACCTTCTTGGGTTCCATTTGGGATAAGAAGCATGAGTACAAGCAGACATTCCCATTATGAGTTTGTCCTCTTGTTCTCACACCCTCAGAGACTTCCCCTATGATGTTTTCAGCTGGATGAGTATTGTGAATTCTGAGTCTTGGAATCACCTCCGGTTGCAAAGATAAGTCCAAGTTGGACATATTTTGCTCAGGTGCTTGAATACTTGGTCCAGCTGTTGTTTCAAGCTCATTCAATGAGGACTGATTGAATGAAAGAGAAACATCATCATTTCTTTGCTGTGAAGCATCATTAACAGTTGCCTGTTCCTTCAGAATGCTGCTTCCATCAGCTTGGTGTTGTGCAGGATCACCTGAGGAGATTTGAAAATCATCAGGTGAATCCCTTGTTGAAGTTCCACTATCTCTTGAAATGGTTATGCTGTCAGATCTTTCAATAGTGGGAACTTGATTTGTTGTAGCTCTTGGAGAACTTGGAGTAGGTCTGGGAAGCTCAAACAGTTGATCTTCATCAGAATTACTTTGAGCACCTGTTCCAGCTGAAACATTCTCACAAGATGGTTTAGAATAGTTTGGAAACAATTCTAAATCAAAGATATGATCAGGGCCATTCCCCCTAACACAAGGAGTGTGCTCATTAACTACAATGTTGGAAGATTCCTCAAATTGTTGGTTTTTAATATTATAAACCCTGTATGCTTTAGAATAGGAGGAATATCCAACAAAGATAGCATCATCTGACTTTTCAGCAAATTTTGCCAAATTGTCTTTTGTGTTAAGTATGGTACACCTGCTGCCAAAGGACCTTAGAAAGCCAATGAACGGTGGCCTCTTGTTCCATAACTCATAAGGGGTCTTTCCATGTGGCTTTACTACAAGAACTCTGTTCTGCACATAGCATGCAGTGCTGACTGCCTCTGCCCAGAATGTTAGAGGCAGCTTTGAATCAGCTAACATAGTCCGAGCAGCCTCAATAAGTGTCCTATTTCTCCTCTCAGCAACACCATTTTGTTGAGGAGTTCTAGGAGCACTGTATTGTCTGGCAATCCCTTTTGAGTTACAAAATGAGTCAAGAACAAAGTTCTTAAACTCAGTCCCTTGATCACTTCTAATTATTTTAACCTTGTGATCAACTTGATTTTCTATTTTAAGAATAAAAGATTTTAAAGTTTCAGCAGTTTCATCTTTAGTTCTTAAAAAGAATACCCATGTAAATCTAGTAAAATCATCAACTACCACAAGGCAATATGATTTCCTTCCAATGCTCATTATACTTGTGGGACCAAATAGATCCATGTGCAATAAGTGTAATGGAGTGGTGATAGAGTTAACAACTTTGGATTTATGAGAAGACCTGTGTTGTTTCCCTTTCAGGCAAGCAACACAGTTATCTTTGCAGAAAAATTCCTTTTTAGGCAAACCATGTACCAAGTTATTTTTAGCCAATTTATTCATTGTCTTAAAATTGACATGACACATTCGTTTATGCCATAGTGTTGACTCATCACCATCAGCTTTGGAAAGAAAGCATGATACTTCTCCCATTGGGGAAGCATTGTTCATATCAAGCTTGTACATATCCCCTCTCCTGG
Source organism: Flaveria ramosissima (assembly GCA_025215565.1). Lineage (NCBI taxonomy): Eukaryota > Viridiplantae > Streptophyta > Magnoliopsida > Asterales > Asteraceae > Flaveria > Flaveria ramosissima. The sequence goes on from CM046045.1 coordinate 57,787,852, forward strand.
GAGATCTAAGAAGCACCAATTCCTGAGGAATTGTCATCCCAGGTTTGAGGATGATGCACTCATGTTCTGTGAAAAGCATTTGATGCTTTTGATCACAGAATTGAGAAACACTTAACAGATTGTGTTCAAGCTGTTTGACAAAATTAACTTTGTCAACTTTTAACTTTCCATTGGATATACTTCCTCTGCCAGAAATATATCCTCCGGCCTCACCTCCAAACTGGACAGGACCTCCATCATAATGTTGAAATTGTTGAAGGAGAGATCTGTTCCCTGTCATGTGCCTGGAGCATCCACTATCTACAATCCAAATGTTGTTATTCTTGTCATATGGATGTCCCTGCACATAAGGTGAGATAATTAGTTTTGATTGGAAACCCAAGCCTTGTTGGTCTTGGGTTCTTCCAATGAGAGTGACATAATTGAACCAAAATTTATGCATGGGGGTTCAATTGATGTCTTTGAAGAAGAGGTTTGGGCTACAGCATCTTCCTTGATCTTCCATTCCATCCCTTGGTTGATCATAGAAGATGAGCTTGTTGAAGCTTTTGTAGCTTGGCATTCTTCCGAAGCTTCTTTCTTTTCGGAAGAGACCTTCACCACCTTTTCTTCCGAAGCAGTCTTCTTCTGGGATGGTTTCAAGGGGACTCTTTTAATTTTCTGAGTCTTTGCAGCCTTAACTTCCGAAGCCTTTTTCCTTTCGGAAGAAGAGTTTTCTTCCGAGAGAAGCCTTGCTTCGGAAACAAGCTTTCCCTTTTTCATCACTTGAACCATTTGATATGGTCCAAATGTGAAACCTTCCCTGACTCCTTCTCTTTAACATTATTTGCATAATGTGTGCTAGCAGGATTGTAGTAACAATCTTTAGCCATGTGGTTTTGCAGACCACACATTATGCATGCAATGTTAACTTTCTGGGAATGAGAGGGTTGCTGTTTCTTGTTCTTTTTCTCCTCATCAGCAACCTTTCCCTTTAACTTCTGATCCTTTGGTAGGATAGGAGTACTGGTACTGTACTCTTTTCCTGAATCAGAAGGTCCAACCACCTGAAATCCAGCTGATATGAATACACCCTTTTGCTTTGGGTCTATCTTCAGTTTGGATTCAGCCACCTTCTTGGCAGTTTTTCTGGCTGCTTTAGCCCTGCTTCTTCTGGCTTTGGTGGTCAGGGTTTGATCATCATTGGCTGGGGAGGGCACAATTACCTGTTCCTTCCCTGTGATGGTCATGGTCTCCATAGTTGCATCACTCTTTGACTCTTGAGAAGGTGGGTCAACAGATGGAACCTCTTGCTCTTCAGTACCACACCTTGGTTGTCTTACAGACTCATAAGAGTGTGGTGGAGCAATTTCATTGGTTCCCAACCCACCTTTGTTTTGATAACAAAGTTTTGAGTGAGAGGATGATGCAAGAATGGCTTGGAAGTTTTGCTCGGAAATAGCATACTTCCTGGCTTGAGCCTCAGCAGTGACAAGCTGGGCTTGAGCCTCAGTCAATTTGGATATTAAATCCTTGATTTGAGTCTTGTAGTTTGTGTGTTCATGTTTTAAGAGGGACACAGTTTTCTCTAACTCCTCAATTTTCTTTTGGTAGTCAGATTCAGCCCTTTTAAAGTCAGATTTTAAAACATTTAAAGACTCAATATCAGATTTAATTTCCATATTGTAGTCCTGATACAGTTTAACCTTAGCAATACAAGCAGGGGTACAGAGATGTTCATATACCTTGTTTTCATCTGTTCCTGCCATGAGTGCTTGAGCAGGAGTCACATCTTGAACCATGAAGCTCCAGTCAACTTCTTGAGCCATTGCTGCAGTTTCAGTTGACTTTCCGGTGGGCTTTGGTGTAGAAGGATGTGTGGAGGCCTGTGAGGTTCCCGGGTTGGACTTGGGAGCCTTGCATTCCCTTGCAAAATGGCCAAGTTGGTTACAGTTGTAACATTTAGCCTTGCTTTTGTCAAACCCAAACTTGCTGGTGATTGGGTTTTGAGGGAATTGCCTTCCAGTTCTTTTAAAGAACTTCTTCGCTCTGTAGGTTAGAAGAGCCATTTGTTGGACTATGTCCACATACTCTATGTCATCCGGGCTAAAGCACTCTAGATCATCAAAGCAGTATTGATAATCATTAGAGTGTCCACTCCCTGAGACAAATGCACAGCCCTCCTGAAAGGAGCTTTGCTGAGCTTGTTGAGACCTTGGAGTCTCAGGGAATGTGATGTAAGGCCCAGAGGAACAAGATGGCTGCTGGGTGTAGGTCAGGTACTGCTGAGACTGGGAGATGCCTGAGCCTTCAGCAACCATTAAAGCGTTGCTAGCAGGAAGGCTCAAGGGTCTGCTTGCTTGGTGACCCCTCTTGCTTTCCATTTCCAAACGGTATCCATCAAGGATCCCATAGAGTTCGGTCATGGTGAGTGTATTCAAATTCTCTGTTCTCTTGATGGAGACACAGTAGAATGTCCACTCATTGGGTAGAGCACTCATAAACTTTCTAGTAAGGTCTCTGAGTTCATGAGTGATTCCCACAGATTGAAGGGAAGAGATAAGATCCATATACCTGAAATATTGCTGGCTAAGAGTCTCTCCAGCAACGTAGGTGAAGTTCTCAAACTGCTGCTTCAGTGAGTCCTTCTTTGAATCATTCGAGCTTGAGTACATTTGAGCAAGAGCATCAAAGAGTTCTTTGGCAGACTTACAATGCTCAAACCCCACCATGATGGAGTTTGGGATTGCAGTCATAAGAACAGTCATAGCATTGCTGTCTATGTCAAGCTTCTTCCTGTCTTCATCAGAATAATCTTCAACGGCCTTCTCGATCATGGCACCGTTTCCACCAGCCACTTTTGGCTTATACGGGCCATTAACGATGGATTGCCACATCTTGCTATCCTGGTACCTGATGAAGCCTTCCATTCTTCTGCTCCAAGACCTGAAGTTTTCAGGGGCGATGATGGGAGCTTTGGTCATTGTTCCCATCTCAACTTCAGATTTGTTGAGGGCCATTTTTGAGTGAGGTATAAGGAGGAGTGAAAAACTGGTTGATTAGGATGGTAAGATCTCACAATCAAGAGCCTAAAAAGCTCTGATACCAATTGCAGGATCGGGTTTTGTCACTTAAACACTTGTGATTCTCTCAAACTCGCTTATAATAACACTCAAATGAGATGAAGCAATGCCTTTAACAAGAGTTGATAATAATATAATAAGTAATCAAAGGAACAAGCAGAAATATATTTTCAAGGTACTTGTATATATTACTTCTCAACTCAAGATTACAAGACACTTACAAGCATGAAACAAGAGTTACAATGAGAAACTATATATACTAGATCCTACAGCCGGTTATACTTGATACCAGCTGGAAACCTACGACTAAAGCATATACTACAATGCTATAGTTAAGGTATCTTAGATAAAGTATTATCTAAGATATGGTAGTCATGACATGTCCATGACTTACCTTTTGTCACCAACTAAAGATGGCAACTGTACTTAACATAAAAAGGTAAACAGTAGATTAAAGTATGGTCAACTACATGGCTTTTGAGAAAACGCCATGCAGTATCTCAGAGATTTGCAGCGGAGTGTCAGACAGGCCATACTTATGTCCACTGGATAATAGAAGTGTCTTCCGAAGGTTAACTGGCTTTGGAAGAACAAGTTCTTCCGAAGCCACTTATACTTCGGAAGATGCTTCTATGCTTCCGAGGCTTTGAGGACTTCTTTATACTTCGGAAGTTGACTTCAGATCTTTGTCTCTAAGTCTTGATCTTCGGAAGTAGCTTCTTTGTCTTCGGAAGTTGGAGTTTTCCTTCGGAAGTGCATTTTACACTTAGACTTCGGAAGAGCTCCTTCTTCCTTCGAAAGTTCTATACTTGGCTTCGGAAGTCCTTTGTATGTTGTACTCAAAATCTTCTAAGTGACTAGTTTTGGTTGCAACAGCCTCTCTAGATCCAACAGAATTGTATCCTATCCTAGTCATGTTCTTCGGATCCTTTTGTGAATCAAGCAACTCTTGCAGCTTTTCAAGTTTCACTTTGCTGAAGATAGTTGAAACTTTTCAAGTTTCACTTTAGTGGCTGATTGCTCAGCTTTGTATTGAGTTAACAGTTCAATTAACTTTTCATTTTCGGCTGCAAGAGAGTAAGTTTCCCCATGAAATTTTTCAATGTCAGCAATCAAAGATTTGATTTTAATTTCAAAGTTCTTCATTTCTTGTTTTAGCATTTCAGATTTTACTTTTTCTTCTTTGAATTTAGCAACCATTTTGTGATTATGCTCACGATATCCCTATAGTTCTTTAATGCATTTATCACTGCAAAGAATTAATTTTACCTCAGATGGCACTGGAGTGGGCCATCGTTTATGTGAGCCATATAAGAATGGTTTTGAAATTGAGGATTCACTTCCTCAACATACAAGCTCCAATCACATATTCCATCTTGTCTGATGACAAGTGCATTTGAAGTAGTTTGGCTGCTTCCATGAGCTTGATTAGTCGGTTGAGGCTGACTTTGGTGAGATTGTTGATGCCGACTTTGTAATGAAATTGTTGTTGATTGCTGGGTTGGAAGTTTGAACTGGGTTGTGATGATGATTGCCCATGAGAGTTTCTTTGAAAGTTGTTATTGCTTCTTCTCGATGCATTACATTCCCTTGAGAAGTGGCCAATCATACCACAGTTAAAACACTTAACCTTGGACTTGTCATATCCAAGTTTGGTATTTTCATTCAAACTCACCTTCATTCCCTTTCTGAAGAACCTTTTAGCCCTCATAGCTATCATGGCCATTTGCCACTGCAAATCCATTTCTTCTGCATCATCAAGATCCATTTCTTCTAAGTATTCTTGGATCAGATGAGCTAAAGTGAGTCTGCCTCTCAAGTATGCTTCAAAACTAGCAACAAAGGCATTATAAGTTGTCTTTTGTTCTTCAGATCTCTGGTCAGCTGGCATGCTTGAGGGAGTGGCAGTTGATTGAGTTGATGTTGATGGCTTGCTTTATGATGGAGTAGCAATGAATACAGTTGATTTTGCTTGATCTTTTGAGAAGAGAAAGTCATCTTCCTTAGTGACATAAGCATTTTCCACAGAATGAGTTTTTGAAAGAAATTTGTAAGCCTCATCACTTGTGGTCCACTGAGGTTCCTGCTCCTCTCATCAAGCTCAAGAGCTTCAATTTTTGCAATAATAATATCTAAACTAGTGCTTTCCAAATCAAGTGTGTTTTTTAGTATGGTTACATTATGCTTCCAACTTTCAGGCAGACTGTGTAACATTGTTAATCTCCTTCTCCTTGAAAGTAACCCCATAATCTCCAGATCATTTACCGACTGCACAAACCAATGCAGTTACTTTGAGATTTATTCTGTCACACCCCAACCAACGGCGGAATCATCAGGGCAGACGAATGTGAATCGATTGCTCATAGCTCATGGAAATAAATATGTTGAAATATTATTAAATGTCATTTTCATTGGATAAGTCAAATCAAATATTTCATTACAATGCAATAAATATTCAAACACCATAATAAAGTCTTTTAAATCTAGGTCCAAGTCCTATATGAGCATTAAGAAGTCCTCTAAACTGCACCCTTAAACATGTTAAAAATACGGTCAACATATGATGTTGGTTAGTTACCACGAATTTGTACATACATATATAAAAACCTTTTAAAAGTCCATTCAATTAATAGGTTAAGAAATAATACAAGAATATATAGATAGCATAATGATACAATCAAACATTGACAAAAAGTATGGCCACGATAACATATACGATTAGCCAAGTGTACTTGGTTCCCATAATGAACAAGACTACGTCATCAGGATCCGCAATAACCTCGGCTTTAGCACCAAATAGGCTTGTCAAGCCCATAGATCTATGACGTCGCTAGGCTAGCAATAGTTAATGATTGCTTTTACAAGATGACTATCAGATAATGCTCATCATTATCTCAAATAACCATGACTAAATTTATAAGATGAATTGTACGTGCATTACAAGTATTAAGATATTTTACAAGTTTGAATTTATATGGTTAACATGCTTCACCCCAAAAGATGTGAAATAAAAATGAAAACGGGGTATGGAAAACTCACATTGTATAACGATGGTTGTAGGGTTCATAAGAAAGCTTGGATGTTCAAAAGTCAAAGGTGATGTCCTAAAGAATAAAAAAAACAATATCTTGAGGTTGAAATTCATTACAAGAAGTTAGGACGTTTAGAAAATACCAAAATGCGAAAGGTAGATTGAAAAAGGATTATTGCATCAATTTTAGATTCTGGACAGAATATTTGGTACGTGTTTGAATACATTTTAAAAAATCAAATGGTTTCATAAAATTATAAAAATTTAGAATTGACTAGTTCAGAGCTTCCCAAAAAACTTTCGTTTAGAAACATTTTTATGAAAAGACCCGTAAATAGGTCAAAACATTAGCACAAGACAGAAGGTGCTGAAATGCGCACTTATCTTGTGAAGGATATTGTTGAGTCGTCCGATTGAGTTTGAAGATGTATAAACTATCATTAAAAAGGTTATTCGATGAAATTAATATTGAAGTCCTAATTTTACTCAAATTTAGTTTGTTATGATCAAGTTATGGTCAGTTAAAGTCAAACTATATTCTGCCAAAATTATAGTAAGGCACTTATGTGCACTTTTAAAATTGTTAAAGCATGAAACGGGTTAGAAAAAATTTATTATGTCAACATATGGTATAATTTACTTCATTTGAGTTATAGAAAAATATTCCAATACTTCAGCATAACCATCACTTAGAGAAATAATCTTGTGGAATAACCGAATGCGGCGGCATAGCCGTCCATATGCAAACGGGATTCTTTGTTTACGTTAGTGTGTTGTTAGCTTGATTTAGGAATGTTAGTGATTGTTATAAGGTTAGTGAATATTAGAAGGTTAATGATTAATGATAATGATTGAAATTAAAAGAGATTTGTAGAAAAAATAATAAAAGTAAAAACATAAAGTCATAAGAACAATTGGATGTTAGGATGATTGAAACAATATAAAATTGCATAATAAAAAAGCAATATAAGGTTACTTTAGTATTATAAACTTCTTGAAATTACTTATAAAAGAAAATTCTTGAAATTGATCAAAACCAAAGGATGAAAGAAAGGTTTATTAGTGAGATCTTTAGAGAATGAGCAAATGAAAAGTGAGACCTAAAGCTTGTTTTTATAGTAGAGGTTAGAAGGAGGTTATGAATGGTGTTAATGGTGAGTTACAAGTATTTCAAAAGGGGGTTATGGTTGGAATTTGAAATAAATATAAAATTAAATAATTTAAATAAATAAAAGAATAATTACAATTTAAACTCTAAATTTATTAAGACTTTAATTTTAATTTAACAATTATTTTTTTATTAAATCTTTATAGACTTTATAAATCTCACAATAACTTGTAATTTGATTATTTATTTCAGTTGAATGTTTTAAAATCTTATAGATATTAATAACACTTTTAACATTAATAAAATTTATTTTATAAATTATAGAATTTAAGTTAAATTGATTAAGTGACACATTTATTGTTTTTGATCACAAAAATAAATAAAATGACTAAATAATGAATTTGATTTACAAGATTGACTCAAATAGGTTTGGGTTTCGGTTTATAGTTTGAAAATAGGCCGGATGTTACAGATTCACCCTTGGTGTGATGTAAGGTTTCATACTCATTCACCAGTTTTTCTTTGTTGATCTCAGTTACTTCACTACTTCCTTCATACATTATTTGCAGTGCATCCCATACTGCTTTTGTTGTTACATATTTTTCCAACCTTTTTAGTACATCCATTTTCAAAGCTTGTGTGAGGATGGGGTAAGCTTTAAGATCAGTCTTGATTTTCTTAGATTCATCATCATCAAGATTTAAGTTTGGATCTTCAATGGGGATTCAGATTGTCTTGTATTGTGCAACTTGATCAGCCGTGAGTGACATAGGGATTTAAGGTCCTTTGCATATCGAAATTCAGTAATCAGGATCCACACCAATAATATAATTCCTAAACCGTATCTTCTATTGCTTAAACTCAGATTTGTGTTTAAGCATTGGCGGTTTAGAGGCATGACCAAGTTCAGAAAAATTATATGAGTCCATTTTAATATACTTGTTTTAAGAAGGTTTGAATATGAATTAGATTGATTTTTAAGTCCATATAGTTCAAACTGTCCAAAATCAAGGTGTTCTTGATGGTTTTACGAGTACTTTAGCAACAGAAAGTTTGTCTGATGAACAGATCACTGGTACTGTGTTCCTATTTATTTTAGGTTAATAATTTCGATGAAGAAGATGTTTTTGTTTATTTCTGATGAAAGTCCACTATTCTTATGATGTTCTTATATCTTCGAGTGGTTGAATCTGAGAAGAAAGTTGATGTTTCAGAGGTTTTTACAGCATGAATACATATTAGAAGTTGAAGAACTTGCTAATAGTAACTCAATCACCAGATCAATCGGGTTTCGTTCAGATCTGAGCTGACATGAAGCGAATCCGAGAGCCAAGGCTCTAATACCAATTGACTGGGTGGTGAGAATGATATTCTCTGTTGATGTGAATCAACAAGGATCGAATATGATGATTGAGTTAGTGTTTATGTAGCAAAAATACATAATCACAGATCATTAAATGATGAATATACTCATAAATATTTTGTATTAATGAAGGTAAACAAGTTACAATGAATGCTAAGGTTTTAGCAAAAAAAAAATAACTTGACACCTCAGATACATAAGACAATCAAAGATTCTAATATTCTAATTTGGTCGAACTCATAAAAGTAGGGTTTTCTATTCTATTTATAGGCTGACAAAAGGCCTGTACAAAATGACTAAGCTACCCTGAATCTATACATCATATGTCTAGTTTAAGTACAAAACTAATCATCATTTCTTCTTTACATCCGCATTGACTAATGCGGATGTCTTGTTCTTCATCAGCCTTTCTTTCTTGACTTCAGCATTAGTGTTAGGTCATCAGCATTGACAAATGTGGATGAACAAACACTTAGCGCACTTGTCTTCTGAGCATTCGCATTAGTTAATGTGGATGAACAAATGCTTATCAACATTTGTTTTGTCTATCCGCATTTGTATATGTGGATGAACAAACACATGTCAGCATTTGTTCTTTGGTCATCCACATATACAAATGCGAATAGCCAACACTTGTCTTCTATTCAACAGTCTTCACCTGCATATCTTCTTGGACTTGTGGGATCTTGGACTTGTGGTAGTATACCAGTAGAACAACCATCAACCACTTCTTGAATTGGCATGTATGATCCTTTCAGGGTCCAACAGACACTAAGAAGAAGAAGAAGTCCAAGCCATCCTCCTCTCCACCTCAGGATGAGTCAGAGCATCCTGAGGTGGCTCAAGAAGAGGCTGCTCAACCAAGTCCAACTCAAGTAGAGCCTCTTGCAGCTGGAAGACCCATCTTGTCCTGGAATTTTGCTACAAATCCAGACAAATGGTATGTCATTAGAGATCAAGGAGGTCAAGATGATTATTTCTGGCAAGACATGCTTGATCTTCCTTTGCATGATCTTTATGACATGAGAAGATACTATGAGAGTCTGAAGGATCCTAACCAATTGATGAAGAAAGGAATGGTCTTGATCCCGATGAGGACTGTCAATATCTGAATGACCTTCTCTATTTTGGTAGCATCATCCTAGCGGGAGTTTGTAAGGTTATACTTGAAAGGCTGATGCAACCAAAGAGCTTCCATCATGCATGCATGATATGCAAAGTAGAAGTTACTTCGGAAGTTTTACACACTTCAAAGAAACATTCTAAGTGTAAAATATTCCGAAGCCGAAGATCAAATCTTCTGAAGCCAAATATGAAGTCTTCCGAAGCTTCAAAGACAAAGTCTTCCGAAGCCAAAAGAATAAAGACTGATTTCTTCTAAGACAGAGAAGACATGCTTTCTCTGATAAACTTTTGCATAAAGCTGACTAATTTTCCGCTGCAACTCTAAAGACTCACCAACTTGTATAAGTTGGTGAAAAGGTTCATGCTTTTGCAACTGTAGATTATGGTTTGGAGTCTGTAATTTTCTACTTTGTACCTTTTATCCTTTTTGTAATATATTAGAATGTGAGCTATGGCATGTCATAGTCACTAGTCAAAAGGCAATCTGACTTTTGACTTTACATTGATCTTGTTGTTTAGATTAGTGTTTCTAGCTGGCCTTTAAATTATGGTTAGTTGTAGGATGTAGTATAAAGATCTCAGGTTCTTGTATTTAGCTTTATAACACTTGTAATAGAACTTGAGAGCATTATACAACATTCTTGAAAACCATACTTATCTTGTTCTTGTTCTTAGTTATGTCTCATTACTTATTTGTGATCTTAGTATCCTTCACATAGACTTGGTTCCCTATTTGATCTGTTAAGTGTTCTAGCACTCTCCTCATTATGAGACTGATTGTATTGACCATCCCTTAACCGGTCCTGCAATGTGTTTGTATTAGTATGTCGGACGCACGTCTGCATGTGTATAAGTGGATGTTTCATAATGGATTATTCATCTGTGTTTTATATGTGTGTATTAATCATCAATGTCTTAAATATCTATATTTTAAAGTATGTTTGATATATATATATATATATATATATATATATATATATATATATATATATATATATATATATATATATGTATACGAATTATGAACAATAGGGTTTTTATACATCTTCATTAATTGTAATGTAGTTTTTTGGATTTTTACACAATTTGGACTTTAGAGTATTCTCATAGTACCGTACTTGACATCATGTTGTCTTTGGTTTTCTAATATATAGATGTCGGGAGCATACGATGGTATTGAAGAACATAGGATTGACCTTGACAGCAATGATGATTAGATTCCACAAACAAGTCAAGCACCTACAAAGAAAACTGCAGGACCGGTGAAGGGTATGCACTTACAACACAACAACACAATGAGGAGAGTTGCTTAGAACACTTAAACAGATCAAATAGGAAACTGGTTAACTTGTTAATGAAAGATGCTAAGAACACAAGTAAATATGAGACAGAACAAGATGGCAAACAACACAAGTAATTGGTTTTCAAGAATGTTGTATATTGCTTCTCAAGTTCTATTACAAGTGTTACAAAGCATGAAGGAAAGTTACAAGTACTTGAGATACATATACTACATCCTAAAGCCGGCCATACTTTGAAGGCCAGCTGGATACAATTGACTAGACAACTACAAAATCAAAAGGTAGAGTCAAAAGGCAGATTTGCCTTTTGACTAGTGACTATGACATGCCATAGCTCACATCCTAATATATTAAAAAAAGGATAAAAGTACATAAAGTAGAAAGCATGGACTCAAGACCTCAATGTACAGTTACCAAAAGCATGGACCTTTTTACCAACTCAAGTAAGTTGGTGACTTTACAGAGTTGCAGCGGAAAGGTGGTCCAGCTTTATGGTAAAGTACATCAGATAAAGGCATATCTCTAAAAGTCTTCGGAAGAAATCTCTCTTCACTCTTTGGTTTCAGAAGACTCTGTCTTTGAAGCTTCGGAAGACTTCACTTTTGGCTTCGGAAGATGTTGGTCTTGGCTTCGGAAGATTTTACACTTAGAATATTTTTAGTGCATGGTGTAAAACTTCCGAAGCATTTCTACTTCTGTTCTTCAGTGCATGCATGCAGAGAGACTTTGGATGTTTTGGCTGCATCAGACTTATAGGAATCCTTACAAACGCCCCCTAGGCTGATGCTACCAAAACATTTAGAAGATCTTCAGATGTTGGTGGTCTTCAGGATGATGATGACCATACCCTTCTTCATCAGATGGTCAGGATCACTCAGACTCTCATAATATCTTCTCATCTCAAAGAGATCATGCAGAGGTAAGTTGATTAAGTCTTGCCATGTGTAGACATTCTCAACACCTTGATCTCTGATCACATGCCATCTTCATGGATTAGTTATTAAGGTCCAGGATAAGATGGGTCTCTCAGCTGCAAGAGGAGCCACTTGAATTGGAGTTGATTGAGCTGTCTCTTCATGCACTTCCTTAGGTTGATCTGACTCAGCCTGAGGTGTAGAGGTGGATGATTCAGGCTTCTTCTTCTTTGATTTTGGTTTGGAAACCATCCTCTTCTTCCTCTTAGAAGACTTCAACTGAGAAGACTGGTCTGCAGCACCTTGTTGATCATCCTTGTCTTTCTCAGTAGGGTGTTCCTCCCTCACAGGTTCAGAAGGAGAGGGAGTTTGACCCTGCTGTGGATCAAAAGATGAAGCTTGCTGAGGCTCAGCAGGAGGTCCAGGTTGTGTTGTCTCAGGTTGTTCAACCTTAACCTCCACTTCAGGTGGGATTTGACTTGGAGGGGATTGTAAGTCAATCAGCTCTCCACTCTTGATCTTCTGCTTGATTACCCTGATATGCTCATCCATTGTGGATAGAGACATAGGGCCAAGTCTCCTTCCGGAGAATCCATACAGCTTCAAGAAGCTCATCATCCTTTGTCTGTCAGCAGACTTCTTCATATTCTTTTGGATGATGGCTCTTGACTTTGCAGCATCTTCCCTCATCTTTTTCTTTGTTGCCTTTTGTTCTTTGAGCACTTGAAGTTCAAGCTGTTTGAGATACTCAAACTCAATGTACTCAAAGGACAAGGGAAGAAGTGCAGATGCCTGGTACAGACCTGTGGCACTCAGGTAGTTGATCATGTTTTGCCTATCTGTTTCCTTGTCTACCTGAGGTTCTTGTGTAGCTGCCACATCCTCTTGCACGGGGCTTTCTTGAACTGGGGAGAGAGTTAGAACATGCTTGTATAACCTTTTCTGTCTCTTCTCCTCTTTGAATTGGAGAAGTAGCCTTGTATCCTCTGCTTCCTTCATCTCTCTTGACACTTCCATGTCAGCCAGTTTATTTAATTGATTTAAGGGGAGAGATATAATCTCATCTATATCATAGTTCCTGGTCTGCAGGTAAGTAATCCTGACTGCCCTCAACTGATCTTCTTGAGTGTTTGGTCTGGGGGCAGCCCTGATTGCAGCTAGCATAAAGCCTGAAGACCCAGAGGAACTTTCTCCCCTTAGCTTCCTCTTCTTCTCTCTCTCCTTTTCCTCAATCTCCTCAGGAGTTAAAATCCTTTTCCCTTTGTCACCCATAGACCTTTGTGACACAGGGTGGAGAGAGCTTTGGCCTTCATTGCTTGGTGTAGCATCCAAGCTCTGGCCAGAGAGAGGTTGTGAGACACCTTCACCAGCAGGTGTTTCACTGAGGGAATGAATTTCTGAAGCAGTTGTTGGTGTGACAGGGCTCTCAGGCTCTATCACTGGGCCTTCAGCTAAGGTTTTCCCTTTGAAGCTAATCTCAGGGTCTGCCTCAACATCCAGTTGACCAATGACATTACCTGATTGCCTTTGTCTCCTTCTAAGGCTGAACTCTCAGTAATTCTGTCTTGAATCCTGAGTGCTAACCTGTCAGCTTGTCTTGATTGACTTGGGTTGACAAGTGGCATGTTGATCAGGTCAAGACCTTCATAGTAGTTCAAGGTCTGAAAATTAAATACTTCTTGCTGCCCTTGAACTCTGTGAAGAATAAGGGCTCTTCTATCAGCATCATACCTCCACCCAATAATGTAGTTTGAAGTTCCTTGAGGTGGAGATGACATAGCCCTGGGAATGCCTTCCTCAAAGAGACTCCTAATGACAGAGTCTATAATGTCCACATTAATGTTAACTTTAGGAAGTTGCTGAGTATGCACAATTGCAAGTGAGGATAGTGAATCCTCAATGTCCATACTCCCTGAAGAACTCCCAGGTTCTGTGACTGTAATGACTTTCTCCCCCTTTTTGGTAGCATCACCCTCTTGCATAGGTGAGCTAGGAGTTAGGTTAATCACATTCACAGGTTCTTGTGTTCCTGGTTGAGCTCTTCTTAAAGGTCTCCCAGCTAGTTTTTCCCTGAGATAAGATATCTCAAGTTGCTGATCATTGACCCTATTTTGCAGGGTAGTCACCTGAGATTCAAGGTGACTAACCTTAGAGACTAAATAGGAGCATGTTTTTGACAGTTTTTGCACCTTTAGTCTCAGATTCCCCTCATCTTCATCAGAAGAATCATTGGGGGATGAGATGATTGGACTAAGGTCCTCTCTCTCACCACCAGTTTCAGGTTCTTGGCTGCTGGATTTCCTCTGCACATTGACAGCCTCAGTTGAAGTGTCACTGGGCTGAGTTGCCATGGTTGAGGTCTTAATGATGTAATCACTTGCAGAAGTAAGAGCCTCTTCCATATGGATATCCTGAACAGGTTCAGAAGTATCCACCTCAGTGATGGGTGACTAATGTGGGCTAGACAAAGGAGACTCAGGAGTACTCATCTCTCTTTGAGTAGGGGAAGAGTAGAGAGACTCATGGGTACCCACTGAAACCTAAGTCTTCATCAGTATAGAATGAGAGGTTGGGAATGGGTTGATTTAAGTCTAAAGGCTGGGGATGGTAACTGTCCCCTGAAGGTTGTTCACTTGAGTGTTGAGACTCATCAAGAGAACTTTGAATTAGAGCTCTAGATTTTTGTTCATCCCTCGCCGCAATAGTATCTCGGGGTAACAGAAATATCCAGAAATCTAAATCTAGAAATAACATAATTAAGAGAAATCACACGAATAAATTCTCTTTGACTCTGGCTCTTCAAGTGACTGAATAAGATAAACTGACCTATTCCAACTTAGTGAGGGCTTAAGGCAGTTTGGCTTATGAGCTCATCAGGGTGAGCATGAGGAACCTCATCCCTGATTCTTGAAGAGATGGGAGTGGTTTACTCCTCACGGGAAGTGGGAGCTCTAGTGTCCACTTCCTCCTGTATGGGTGAGTATATGGGGGCCTGCACAGACTCAATAGCTTGGGCAAGGGTTCGTTTGGATTTTTTTTGGTAGGTGAGGGTGATTTGTGGCCTTTTTGGTGGTTAGGAGGTAGAAGGTGTGGGTTCAACACTAGCTTGTGTTGCTAGGTTGTCACCTTGAGCAATGAGCTCTAACATTTTTGGGACAAGGGCTGTTTCTACCCCTGAGAAGCCTACAGTTGGCTTCTTCATAATTTTAAAGATGTCGGGCTTCATCTGTCCCAATTTAAGAATATTATATGTTTCCCTCAACTATGAGCCCATTTCATAGTTGAGAATGTGTTGAACATATCTAGGAAACATATAATACTCTAAGGAGTCAGTTAGCAAGCAAATTTGTATAAACAAACTGAGAGTACATGAACTTGATCCCTTGAACCATTCCATGTACTATGAAGGAGAGATACTCAGGAATCTGGTCCCACCCTCCATGCTTGTTTGACAAGCTGTGGATAACCACATGAAGCAGGTATTTCCACTGGGATGAGACCTTCCTTTTCCTGAAAGTCTTTATAGAGAAATCTCCCTCATAGCCCATCTGCTCAAAGGAATGATTTACAGCTTCCTTTGGGAAGGACAACTCACCTTCTTCATCATCCAGCTGCAAGTGAGTGTTTATGATGGCCGGAGTGATGAAGATTGTCCTTCCTTGCACTGTGGCAGGCAATACCTTCTCCCCATCCATAATGACCCCTTGGCAGGTCTTCCAGAACTCAAGCAGATGATCCTCATAGAGAGTAGGATCAATGGTTAGGGAGGTGAAGTAGTTGGATAGAGCCAGGAAACGGCAAACCTCTGAGAAGCTTTCATCTTTCTCAGAGCTCAACAGAGCAACCTGGTTGTGTTGCCTGTGAAGTTGCATGGAGAAATCTGGGTTGTTTCTGCGGTTTAGGTTGGCCATTTGAGAAGCTTAAGGATGAAGAAAGATGAAGAACAAAGGAGGTTTGGGAGAATTTAGGTTTAAGGAATAGTGTAATTAAGGAAGATAGTGAAAGAGGGGGAAACCGTTGGGCATTTATGTGAAAAGGATTTGAGACAAAGTTAATGAAAGAGGATAAACTTTGAAATCCGGATGTCGGTCCCACCTCTGAAGAGTAGTTTACTTTTGCCCAAAAAGTAGTTTTCTTGGAAGTCGAGAAATCTTCCGAAGGTTATTTGCTTTGGAAGTTCTGAAGAAAAAGCTTCCGAAGGCAAATTGGCTTCGGAAGATATTTCAAAGGTTTTTGAGAATTTTGCTTCAGAAGAGAATTTACACTCAGGAATTTTTTATTCTAAGGAGAATAAAAACTTCCGAAGGTAAATTGCTTTCGGAAGAGACTTGTTCTTTGAAAACATACAGAGTACTTAAGTTGATTTTAAGCTTCGGAAGATATTTCAGAAATTTCTTCCGAAGGTAAAATTACTGAAGCAATTTATTTTTTTACTAAGACATAAATTTCTTCCGAAGGAAATTTTAAGTCTTCCGAAAAGAGATCAAAATTTTCATAAATCTAAGAAAAGTCTTTTGAAAAGATTTTCTTCCAAAGAAAACAAGGGCTTATGAAGGTGATAAGATAGACAACTTAGGACACACGAGTTTTAGAAATAAATATGATTAAGTTTTAAGAAAAGCTATTCAAAGTTAATCATCCCAATAGCTGATACAAGATATTTAAATCTCTGCTCATCAAAAGCTTTGGTGAACAGATCAGCATATTGTTCATTTGTGTTAACTTTGACTAGTTTGATTAATCCCTTTTCAAAGTTATCTCTAATCAAATGATACCTGATATTAATATGCTTTGTCCTTGAGTGCTGCACAGGATTCTCTTTGATGGAGATAGCACTATTGTTGTCTATGTGCATGGGAGTCTCTTTAAAGTTGAATCCATAGTCCAGCATCTGATTTTGAATCCAAAGCACTTGAGCACAGCAGCTTGCAGCAGCAATGTATTCAGCCTCAGCAGTTGATGCAGACACACAAGATTGTTTCTTGCATTGCCAAGAGACTACTCTTCCACCAAGAAATTGACATCCCCCTGATGTAGACTTTGCAGTCATGTTGCAACCATCATAGTCACTATCTATATAAGCATATAGATTAAAATCAGAATTCTTTGGATACCAAAGGCCAAGTGATGGAGCACCTTTGAGATATCTTAAGATTCTTTTGATAGTGACCAGGTGTGACATCTTGGGGTTGGCTTGATATCTTGCACAAATGCATGTAGCAAACATGATATCTAGCCTACTAGCCGTGAGGTACATAAGAGACCCAATCATTGCCCTATAGAGATGCTCATCAACATACTCCCCCTCAAGATCAGGTCCAAGGGAGTGGTTCTTGGCTATGGGTGTCTTAGCAACCTTACAATCAGTCATGTTGAACCTTTTAAGTATGTCTTGTACATACTTTGACTGACTTAGGAAGATGCCATTATCAACTTGCTTCACTTGAATTCCTAGAAAGAAATTGAGTTCCCCCATGACACTCATTTCAAACCTGTCCTTCGTCAGCTTCTCAAAGTCTTTACAGAGTTTTGGATTAGTTGACCCAAAGATAATGTCATCTACATATACTTGAACTAGCATTATATCATTTCCTGTTCCTTTGATGAAGAGAGTTCCATCTATAGTACCCCTTTTGTAGCCATGTTGACAGAGATACTGAGATAGAGTCTCATACCACTTCCTTAGTGCTTGGTGCAGCCCATAAAGAGCTTTATCAAGCCTGCAGACATAATCAGGATGATCAGGATCTGCAAACCCAGGTGGTTGTCTGACATACACCTCTTCATCAATCACCCCATAAAGAAAAGCACACTTGAACTCAAGTTGGTAGACCTTGAAGTTCTTGGATGCAGCAAAAGCTAGGAATATCCTAATAGCTTCAAGTCTTGCTACAAGAGCAAAAACATCTGTGTAGTCAATTCCTTCTTCTTGAGTATACCCTTAAACAACTAGTCTTGCCTTGTTCTTGATGACAAGTCCTCTATCATCCTTCTTATTTCTGAAAACCTATTTGGTTCCTATGGTAGTCTTCCCTTGAGGAAGAGGACATAGGTTCCACACCTTTTGCCTTTTGAATTGAAGCAGCTCCTCTTGCATAGCTTCAACCCAACTTCAATCCTTTAGAGCCTCATTAATTTTCTTTGGCTCTATCTGGGACAAGAAACAAGAGTGAAGACAAACATTTGCTTCATGGGTTTGTCCTCTTGTTCTCACCCCTAAATCAACATCTCCAATGATGTTTGTGGTAGGATGAGACTTGTGGATCCTTAGCTGATGGATCACAACAAGTTGCTTAGACAGATCTAAATTTGAAAAATTCTGATCTGGCAAAGAAGATTCACCCTCCACATCAGCACACTTATCAAGACTGACTTGATCCAATGAGTGTGTGACATCATTGATGTTGTCTTCAATGGAGTGGTTATCAGCATCAAGAAATTCCTGATCACTTTCACCACCACCATTTTCTCCGACATTTGAAGCTCCTTCCTCTGAGTTTTGTGCCTCTAAGCTGGAATTTGAAGGCACCCCAGAAGCATCAGTAGGATTTGTCATTGATGTGCTGGTAGAAGCTTCATTTGCAGGATTAGTTACCACTAGAGCTGAAGATGTGTAACTAGAAGGTCTTCTTAGCTCAAATCTTGGATCAGGATCACCTGTAGGTAGTATATCTGTAGATCCTGAAACATTCTCATAAGATTTGTTAAAACAGTTGGTAACTAAATCAAGATCAAATAGCCAATCAAGACCAGAACCTTTCACACTAGGAGTGTGCTCATTGAAAGTCACATTGGCTGACTCCTCAACTACTCTAGTTCTGAGATTGTATACTCTATAAGCTTTAGCTTGAGAAGAGTATCCAATAAAGTGTTCATCATCTGATTTCTCAGCAAACTTGGCAATTTGATATTTGGTATTGAAGATGGTGCAAGGACATCCAAATGACCTGAGAAAACCAATGAAAGGTTTTCTCTTGTGCCAAAGTTCATAAGGAGTCTTACCATGTGTCTTAAACACTAAAGCTCTGTTTTGCAAATAGCAAGCAGTGTTCACTGCCTCTGCCCAGAAGGTGATGGGCAGTTTAGAGTCAGACAACATTGTTCTTGCAGCTTCAATTAGTGTCCTGTTTTTCCTCTCAGCAACACCATTTTGCTGAGGAGTCCTGGGAGCACTATATTGTCTTGTAATACCCTTTTCATCACAAAATGTATCAAGGATTTGATTCTTGAATTCAGTTCCTTGATCACATCTTATGGTTTTGACCTTGTGATCATATTGATTCTCAATCTTTAAGATGAAATTCTTCAGAATCTCAGGGGTCTCATCCTTAGTTCTAAGAAAGAAGACCTAAGTGAATCTTGTAAAATCATCTGTGATCACAAAACAATAAGAGGTCCTTCCTAGACTCATTACACTGGTGGGGCCAAAGAGATCCATATGTAAAAAGTGTAGGGGATTAATGATGGAATTTCTTTCCTTTGGCTTGTGAGATACCTTGTGTTGTTTCCCCTTCAGGCATGCAACACAGTGGTCATCACTTGTAAACTCTTTCTTTGGTATTCCAGTTACCAAATCATTCTTAATTAATTTATTTATGTTTTTAAAGTTTACATGGCACATTCTTTTATGCCAGAGGAAAGATTCATCATTATTTGCTTTAGACAGAAAGCATGAAACTTCTCCTGAGGGAGATGTTTCTTGCAAGTCCATCTTGTACATGTTCCCTTTCCTGGGGGCTCTGAGCAAGATGTGCTCATGAGGAATGACCACCCTAGGCCTGAGAACAATGCACTCATGCTCAGTGAAGAGCATGTTATGACTCTGATCACAAAATTGGGATACACTCAGAAGATTGTACCCAAGCTCCTTGACAAAGTTTACCTTCTCAATGTTGAGCTTACCATTTCTGACCTTGCCCTTCATGTAATGTAACCTCCTACATCTCCTCCAAAAAAACTGGTCCTCCATTAATTCTTTCAAACTTTTGGAGTAGTGACCTATTGCCTGTCATGTGCCTGGAACAGCCACTATCAATGATCCATACATTTTTGTTTGTCTTGAGCTATTCCTGCACAAAGAGATGATTAGTTACATTTGGAAACCCAAGCCTCATTGGTCTTGGGCTCATCAAAAGAAGTTGAAGACAATGCAACAGTAATTGATCCTATAGTCATGCTAGAAGGATCATTTGCTGATGTTGATGAACAACTTTCAGCCACTTGGTCTTTCTTTGACTTCCACACCACCGTTGGAAGCTTAGACTTGGCCTTCAATACTTCAGAAGTTTTGATAACTTCGGAAGTTTTAATGACTGGACCTTTGGAAGATCTTGCTTTCACTGCAGCAGGCTTCAGTGCTACGAAGTATTCCTTTCTTCCGAGACCAAATTTTCTTCCGAAGGAAAGTTTCCACTTGTCTTGTTCTTCATTTTGGAGCTTCCGAAGGAAAAAGATTTTCCTTCCGAAGCTTGCTTCTTCTTTTCCAAACTCTTAGAAGTTTCTTTCTTGGTCATATGGAGAGTACTCTTTGGATTGTAAACACAATCCTTAGCAAGATGAGAAGTAATCCCACACATAACACAGTCCATTTTCTTCCTTCTAGGAGTTTTCCTTTATGAACAAGGCTGAACTTGATCACTTTCCTTCTCCATCTTCATCTTTGCAGATTCTGTGGCAGTTCTTGTGGGGATAGAACTACCTTTGGAGCAGGATGGTTCAGGTTGTACAGCAGTGATGCACAACTGATCAACCTTCTTCTTGATGATGGGATTTAGACATGAACTAGAACTCTTGTTGATGGAGTTCAAGTTCGTGTCTTCAGCCTTTACCACTTCAAATCCTGCAGAGATGAAGACTTGTTTCTGTGTAGAATTTAAGGTGGCCTTGATCTCATGAGCCTTTTTGGACTTTCTTTTGGCCTTCCTGATCAAGTTCTTTCTTCTTGACTTGGTCATCCCAATAGCTTTACTCTCCTCAGAGGGATGGTGACCCTTCTTAGAATGCTCTTCTTCACTCTTCTTAGAGCCATTCTCCACCATCTCCTCTTCATCCTCTTCAGTCACAGGATCTATGAGGGGAAGCTCATCTTTACAAGTTCCACACCTAGGAGATCTTACAGACAAGATTGTGTATGGGGGAGCTATCTTCACAAGTTCCATACCTAGGAGATCTCCACCACACCTAGGACATGTATCGATTGACTTTAGCAATGCATTCAGGAGTACAAAGATGTTCCAATACCTTGGCTTCATCATGGTCTGCCATGAGTGCTTAGTTTGCAGATGCATCTTCTACCTGAAAGCTCCAGTCAAAGCCTCCTTCTTCAACAGCAACTGCAGTTTGCTGCTTTGGCTTCTCATTCTGGGGGGCTTTCTTAGTGTAGTTTGGTCTGGTTTGTGCTTGGCCACCATTTGTCCTTGGTGCCTTACACTCTCTTGCAAAGTGTCTCATCTGCTTACAGTTGTAACACTTTACTTTGCTTTTATCCGGCCCAAACTTTCCACTGGCTGCATTTCTTGGAAACTTTCTCCCTGTCCTCTTGTAGAACTTCTTGGCTCTATGAGTGAGAAGAGCCATTTGCTGGACTATCTTCATATACTCCAGATCATCTGGATAGATACAGTCCAAATCTTTAGGGGTGAAGAGACAGTTGCCTGAGGTTTCATCAGCAGAGACAAAGGCATGATAAGAACTTGTCTCTTGAAAAGGACTTCCTTGAGTGTAGCTTTCCCTTGGAGTCTCTGAGAAGGTGATGAAAGGGCCCTTTTGTGAGTTGTCAGGGAAGCATATAAGATGATGTTGTGGTTTAATGATTTCCCTTTCAACCACATGGAGGGCTAAACTCAGTTGATTGCTGGAGTTACCAGATGAGTTTTGCATATTCATCTTCATCTGGTAGCCACTAAGAATACCATACAACTCTATAAGAGTAAGAGTCTTAAGGTTCTCAGTCCTCTTGATAACAACACAGTAATGTGTCCATTTTCTAGGAAGAGAGGACATAAACTTCCTTACAATGTCCCTATTCTCAGGAGTTACTCCAACATCCATTAGAGTATCCACAATCTCAACATACCTGAAGTATTGTTGAGTCATGGTTTCACCTACCTTAAAGGTGAAGTGCTGCTTCAGAAGATCCTTCTTGTTCTCCTTTGCTTCAGTAGACCCCTCATACATCAGCTTCAGTGCTTCCCATAGTTGCTTGGCAGTTTTGCACTTCTTGAAGCCTCTGTAGATGGAGTTTGGAAGAGCAGTTTGAAGGGCTGTCATGGCTTCCTGATCAATCTCTATTCTTTTCCTGTCTGCTTCAGAGTAATCAGCCACAGCCTTAGGAATCATACCACCACCAGTAGCAGAAGTGGTGCTTGGTATGTAAGGTCCTTCAACAACAGAGTCCCACATCCTGGAGTCTTGAGACTTGATGAAGCCTTCCATTTTTGACACCAAGTATCAAAGTCTTCAGGAGTGATCAGTGGAGACTTTGTCATAGTTCCAGTTTTCATATCATCTTTGGTAATAGCTTCCATTTGAGTTGTTAAGTATTTTATATGTGTGAGGGATCTTAAGATGGTGAGATCTTATATCAAGAGCCTGAAAAGCTCTGATACCAAATGCAGGACCGGTGAAGGGTATGCACTTACAACACAACAACACAATGAGGAGAGTTGCTTAGAACACTTAACAGATCAAATAGGAAACTGGTTAACTTGTTAATGAAAGATGCTAAGAACACAAGTAAATATGAGACAGAACAAGATGTCAAACAACACAAGTAATTGGTTTTCAAGAATATTGTATATTGCTTCTCAAGTTCTATTACAAGTGTTACAAAGCATGAAGGAAAGTTACAAGTACTTGAGATACATATACTACATCCTACAGCCGGCCATACTTTGAAGGCCAGCTAGATACAATTGACTAGACAACTACAAAATCGAATGTAGAGTCAAAAGGCAGATTTGCCTTTTGACTAGTGACTATGACATGCCATAGCTCACATCCTAATATATTACAAAAAGGATAAAAGTACATAAAGTAGAAAGCATGGACTTAAGACTCAATGTACAGTTACCAAAAGCATGGACCTTTTGACCAACTCAAGTAAGTTGGCGACTTTACAGAGTTGCAGCGGAAAGGTGGTCCAGCTTTATGGTAAAGTACATCAGATAAAGGCATATCTCTAAAAGTCTTCGGAAGAAATCTGTCTTCACTCTTTGGCTTCGGAAGACTTTTTCTTTGAAGCTTCGGAAGACTTCACTTTTGGCTTCGGAAGATGTTGGTCTTGGCTTCGAAAGATTTTACACTTAGAATATTTCTAGTGCATGGTGTAAAACTTCCGAAGCATTTCTACTTCTGTTCTTCAGTGCATGCATGCAGAGAGACTTTGGATGTTTTGGCTGCATCAGACTTATAGGAATCCTTACAAAAACCCAGCCAAGATCCATTATGTGGCCGAAGTTTGAGAAGTTTATCAATAAAGACGGTGGTGAAAGAGCAAAATATCATTATGCCATGGTATACAAGGGTGACTCTAAAAGTCAAGGTACGACTAATCTTAAGAAGAATTTTAAAAATTTTGCCCCGTACTTGGCTATAATTAGTGATGGGCAAAACACAAATTGCTTTTTAACATGGGGATGTAAATAAAATAACGACCTGAAGGTTTGATAAAAAAACAATTAGAAATGCTATAGCCCACATGATGGTACTTGATGAACTACCATTTAGTTTCGTGGAAGGGATGGGTTTTAGATATTTCATGAGTATATATCAACCATCTTTTAAATTACCTTGTAGAAGCACAATCACAAAAGACATATACAATATGTGTCAAGAAGAAAAATAAAAGTGTGTGACTTTATTAAAAATAATATTAGTAGGATTTGTGACAACTGACACATGGACTTCTAGTCAACAAGCTAATTATACATGAACTTTTGTTCTCGAGAGAGTCATCCTGGGGTAGATATTGGAAAAATGGTTGAGATATGTTTAATAGAATGAGGAAATGAAAATGTTATTATAGTTTAAGTTGATACTGCAAGTTCTAATGATGCGGCAATCAAGTTTTCGAAAAGGGTATTCCAAAATTCCAACAAGTGTCTTTTAACTAGTAAATGGACGCATATTAGATGCGTTACACACATTTCAAACCTAGTGGTCCAAGATGGAATTAAAAAGGTTGATAAGTCGGTTGAAAAAATTCGATGGATGGTTTAGTGGATTAGGAAACCACCTTTAAGGGTTGACAAATTCGATAGCTTTGCTAAGATAGTTAATGTCGATACTACGAAGCACCTAATTAGAGATGATCCAACAAGGTGGAATTCTACTTATCTCATGTTAGAAGTTGCACAAGCTTATGAAAAAAACTTTTAAGAGATACGATCGTGAAGAATCCTACTTTAGTTCTACCATTGGTAACACAGGTTTTGGGGTACTTACTCCTTCCGATTGGCAAAGTGTTAGAGAATTAGGTCATTTTCTATAACCATTTTATAAAGTTACTTTGATGGTGTCCGAGACACTTTATGTCACATCCAACTCATGCATACAAGAGATATATTCTATCCGTAGCTTATTGGATAATGCTACTAGCTCTCCTAGTCTTTGTTAATTTGCCATGGCAAGGAAGGCCAAGTTTGATAAGTATTTTCGTGACATACGTAAGATGAATCTATTGCTATACTTTGCTTTGATTATAGACCCAAGGAACAAAGAAAAGTATTCAGATCTTTTATTAGTTGACCGCTTTGGGAAAGTTGTAGCGACGATGAATTTAAAAATTATTATGGATTCTTTATTTGAATTATACAATGAGTATGTCAGAATTCACTCCCCCGAGCTCTAGTACATTCAAGTCTTCAACTTCTTCGGTATTAGAAAAACGCCAAACCTGGAAGACATGACTTCAAAACCTCAATTTGGAAACAAGCTAAGAGATAATATGAAAACTCATAAAGTTGAATCTATTGATTAGTTAGATAAATTTTTAAAAGAAAGTTTTGAAGAGGATTCAAAGTTTTTTAATGTTTTAGAATGGTGGAATGGTAATAGCACACGATTCCCCATTCTATCTTTAATGTTTAGAGACTTATTCGTTATTCCCGTGTCAATTGTTGCTTTTGAATCAGTTTTTAGCACAAGTGAAAGGGTTTTGGATTCATTTAGGAGTTCTTTGACTCCTATGATTGTTTAGAGTTTAATTTGCACTCAAGACTGGCTTTAGGATGATTCAACTTCAAACAAGAAACTAATAGTTAAGAAGATTGAGACATAATCCAGGAAATTGATAAATGTATTTTTGTTATTAATCATATGTTAATTTTTATTCATTTTTTATTTAATAGTTCTAACACTTATATTATTGGTCTTTATTTGATATAGCATTGCAAACGGATGAGAAAAATGAGGAGTGATGACTTTTAACCAATTTAGTTTATTGTCTTTTTTACTGAAACGTTTTGGTTTGAAACTTAACGGTTGTTTGGTTGGCTGAAATTCATTGGAATTTAAAGGAATTGGAATTTAAGTTCTATTCTTTAATATGCTTGGTTGGCTTGAAGAATGATTTGAAATTTGAATTAATTCCCACCAACTCCCACACTTGATGGAATTCAAAATCCTCTTATATATCGAAAGATTTCACGTGAATGTTTTCAAATAATGGTAATCACCTAGGCTTCTACCACCTGCTGCCAATCACCACCACGCTAATAAGCATCGTCCCTCACCCATCTCCATCGACTACCACCAACCGAGGCAGTTTCCACAATTTCACCCGCCACCGCCTAGTGTTCGCTTCCTACATCCACCGACACCGTCATCAGCAAAGCCACCAATCGTCCCTCATAGACCTTACACCAGTCATCGCCCCACCCCCACTCGCTATCAACTATCACCTCAACGGCCACCACCACCACCACCCCTATGTTATCTCATCATCTTCGTCTTCTTGACATTTCAATATTTGTTGTATATGAGTTTGTATATGTGTTTAATGCATGTAATGCTATGAATCAAAGAAGGTATTGTAAATCAATGGAGTTTTTTAATTTCGAATAAAACGTAAGATGATATATGTTTCAAAAGATACTGGGCAAATCAATGAAGTTTTTGTGATTTTTGAATGATTGAGGTTTGTATAATATGTATATATGATTATATGTTTCTATAATTTATGATATGCATTTGTATAATTTTGATACAACCATAACGTGAATCTAAGTGCATATTAAGGGCAATTTTGTCTATGTGTTTTATAATTTCAATTCCATAATAAACCCACCAACCAAACACATTTGAGATTTTCAAAGGAATCTTTTAAATTCCAATTCAAAATATTCATTTCCGATTCTAAAGCAAATTCCAATTATAAATCCAACGAATTCCGCGAAACACACGCCCCCTTAAAATCATTTACGAATTTTAAAATGGTTTAAAACATTATTTGTTCGTAAGTAATGCAATTGATGTTTGAACTTCATAAAGGAAACAATATACTTTTTGCTAGAATGTTAGTTTTGATGTTGGTGTGAATGTATTGAAGGTGATTGTTTTAACTTTGATTATTCATGATCAATTTTATCACATTGGTTATAGTGACAAGTAATGAAATGCTAACAAAGGTCTTCAATGAATGTATTGAAGGTGACTTTTTAAGATATTTGATAATCATAAACGTTTTAAAAAATATGCCTACAAGGTTGAAAATTATAACAAGGGCTAACCCGGTTACTGCTAAATCTAACCCGAATAAACTCTAAAATTGTGACCTGAGAACCGATGATATGTTATTTATTTGATTCGATATTCGGGTCGAATTCCTATACTTAAAAATTCAGGAGAACCCAACACGCGTAACCCAAAACCCATTAAAAAAACCCGAATAACACACAGTGAATGCTCTAAGAAACTTGGGTGTAGTAGAGAGTAATGAAATCTTTAGTAGAGAATAAAGAATAGCAGGGAAAGCAAAACCCCGCCGACTGTGACCACTCTAGAGGAGGGGCAGAAGGGCTCCGAAGCGCCATCGTGACCACCTGCTGGAGAACACCACCTGACATTGTCGTCGTAAGTACCATCTCCAAATATATATATCTATCTTTGAACTAGGGTTTCGTTGAGTTTTCAGATTAGTTTGGTTAGATGTAAACCCTAACCGTCTTATCTTCAAGTAAAATTTGTGTTATAGATTTGCAACGGGTTGAATATCATGTTCGTATGATATAAATTTAAATGCTTGACGAGACTTGCAGATGATTATTCTCTTGTTTTTGTTTTCCGAACAATAGTTTCATGTTCATAGTGGATTTGGGTTTGTTTTTGCAAAGTAGTCGTTCTAATTTACCTAATTGATATTGCATCCCTATTCACAGGGCGCGGAACTACCCTTCGGCTGAAACATCAGCCCTCTAGACTCTAGAGTCCGCCATCCATCAACCCTTCAAGCTCCGGCGACCAGAACTCCAGCAACCATTCAAGGTTAGTTTTCTTGATTCTTATATTAATTTTGTTTCTTTGTTTATTAGTCTAAATTAGAAGGTTCAAACCCTAGAATTTCTTTTCATGATTTTGGTGTTTTCATGCTTCTTAGTTAATTTATTTTAGTGACTTTGGTATCTAGATTGTGGTTAAGCCCTAGATTTTGTGTTTATTAGTTTATCACAATCACAATTCATATAATACAAATGAGCCTATCATTGAAAGGTTTGTTATTTGTAATCCTATGAATGAATAGGCTATTCACCAGGTTGTTTGGTTCCTTGTGTGTTTTTATTGATTTTAGTTTGGTTAATTCAAGTTTAGAGATTCTCAACTTCTATTCCTGTGGGTTTTTGAACCATGAAAAGATTCCAAAAGTTTATGTATTATGTATCATGTCATGTCAATCGGTTATTTCTGTTGATATAGAATTTCTCAATCCGTTCACTATTCTGTTTTTTGAATATCAGCTCACTGATGTACTGCATTTATATTCTCCTTGAACCAGCTAGCACTATTTGACTCAGGGTTTGAATGGTGAAGCCCTCTTAGACATTGAACAACAGCTGTGTACCTGATTTAGTAATTAACATGTCGTCATTAGCATCTTTGGTCATTTTTTTAATTACGGTTATTTTTATCATAGTTTAAATAAAAAAGAAATGATGTAGGAGCATCTACAGGATTAAAGTTGAATACGTTTTCGAATTAATTATCTTTTTAGTTTATTTATTTAATTTAGATTTATCTTTATGCTGTTTGTATCTAGTATAAATATTACGGTTTGGTAAACTTTATTATTAGTTACTGACTGAAGTTAAAATCATAAGAACTTCATTCTTGGAATCTTTGGTTCGAATTGAGATTTTGATTAACTAATCGTTCTTGAGCTATTTGATTGCTTCCGTAAATGCATCATTTGGTATTAGAGTTTTGGTTGTCAAATGTCTCTACGTGAAGGACGATGCTTGCTCAATTGTAGAATCGTTGACAGAGGTGACAGAAGTATGTCTGGATCACATGCCCATGGTAGAGATTGATATTCTACTATAGTCGACAGTGGCGGCGGTGAAATCAATTCTGACGCGCTAGGTCTCGAGATCAAGAGACTTTGGACACGAGTCCAAGATCTTGTAACCCAACAAGAGATCACACGTTTCGACAACAGATTGGAGATTTTAAGCTGCAAAAGGATATGCGTAAGATGGAGACAGAGTCATCAATCTATCCGCAATGTTGATCGGAAGACGAACCCGGGTTCGATGAAGATGGTGTTGAACCCGATGAGAAGAATGTTTGTTTGTGCAAAAGGCTCTCAGCAGAGTTATTGTTTAAGAGGACGAACAAGTGAAAGACAAAAATGATATTGATTGCAATGCTAGGCTTGAAGTTCAAATAAGAGGGACGCTAAATATGAAACTTAATTCATGAAAGTTGGAATTGTCTAAGGCGTCGAGAATTCAATTTGAAGAAATCAAGGAGGTTGGAAAAGATAAAGTGTCAAGACACTACTAATGATAACCGGATGGCAAATAAAGATAATTTTAACAAGGTGCAATTGTTCCATGCAAACAATGATGTGGCAAGAAAAAAAATGTGAAAGCTATTGAACTTTGGTCTTTGGTGGAACATTGACTTCAACAATTGCAAAGATAAATGTTGGAGAAGCCCTAAATATATATATGGAGGTAATATTATTGTTTGGCTCTGTAAATTAAATGGCCAAACTCATGATGAGATTAGTAGGTTGATTTAAGAAAATATTAAAGATAAATGTGGGTCTTTTTTAGTTCATCTTGGTCTTGGAAGAGATTTATCTAACAATATAGTGGAAGGCTTATTGAGGAAAAAGAAAATTAATTTTTATTACGATTTTATTCTACTCGCAAAACTATTTTTCAAGTCCCCAAGACTCAAGGACGAGTTTTTTTAAAGACGGGGAGAGGAGGCGGGGATAGGGGGATCTAACAAGTAACAACCTAATATACCCTGAGTAGACGACTTAGAATTCGCCAATCTGAGTCGTAAAAGTAATTTATTCGAGCGGGTCATGATAACAACTATTATAGACCACCCTATGTACCTTTCACCCAAGGTGACTTTAGTTTGGTGACAAAACTAGATGAAGAGTTTTTTTAGAAGACTGGGAGTATGATGCAGGAGTGTTGAATATTTATTCAAATTAATTATCTTTTTAGTTTATTTGTTTGATTTATCTTTATCCTTATGTTAGGATTTAGTATAAATATTAAGGTTTGATAAAACTTTATGAATAGTTACCGACTGATTTTGAATCATAAGAACTTTGTTTTTGTAACGTTTGGTTCGAATAGAACACTTTGATTAACTAATCGTTCTTGAGTCATTTGATTACTTCCCTAACTGCATCAAAATATTTATATGTATCATAGGTATATGTAGCTATGAGTTGGATTTTCTGGGGCAGGTTGTTGTATGTATCATCATGTTACGCTGGCCATTGTGATCATTTGAATTTCGTTATTCCTTTTTATGTTGATGCAAATGTACGTTTTATATGCTTTCCTCTTTTTTCTTGAAAACAACCCATGTACACACATATATGTATGTATATACACACATGTATGTATACACACATACATGTGTACACCCTTGACAATTAACATCATCCTCCTTCATGGTGGTATGGTAGGTTAACAGTAACGAATTAGGAGAGAAGAATGAATCAGGAGGCGGGCGTTCGTAGTCGAAAGCGTAAGAGGAGAAACAACCACCGCAAAACTGAAACCACTTCAACAAAGCTGAATATCACCACCACTGCCACACGTGATGCTGATTTGACTGTCAAACAACAGCCTTCTTCCTCTACTGTTGTTAAAAGTTCCTCCAAACCCTCATCTTTTCTTGAAAAGGTCCCTCTCTACTCATGCCGATTAAAATGAATTGTTTTTATATGACTTATATCAAATGAAATTTGATTATCTGCCTTTGTTTTTTAGATGAAAGCAAAGTTATCAGGAGGTCATTTTCGCATGATTAACGAGAAGCTTTATACCTGCTCGTAAGTCCAAAAGGCTCCTCTTTTATGTTTTACATTATTTGCATGTTAAACCATTTTATTTTCAGCTGATCTTTATCATGAGCTACAATTAAACTATCATATTCATGGAAGAACCCCATGTTTTTCTTCTGACTTTTTTTTATTAGCTTCTAATCTATAGAACGTAGATTTTCGTTAATTTTGTTATGGAGGTCTAATATGACTGACAATGAGTATATTTGAGATATCAATTCACTGTATTTTCTCTTTAACCACCGAAGCGAAAGGGTGGCTTTTGACTTCTCTGTTTTCCATGAATCAACTTTGACATATGAATTGTCAAATGTGTATCTGATAAGTAATATGCATGCAGTGGACAGGAAGCACTTAACTACTTTAAGGAAGACCCCTTGTTGTTTAACATGGTAAGATATGTTGTTCCAGATGACTTGTATAGTATTTTATAGACTATGTTGTTCCAAATGGTTTCTAGGTTTGTTTTTGGTTTTAGGACTTTCGCTATCTCAAGTAGCCGAAGTGGATGATGTGGCAAACTACGAAGTGTGTTGCGGTAGTTGAGATAACGAAAGTCATGGGAAATTGGTGTTCCACTATCTCAAGTATCGGAAGTGTGTTTCGTTTTTGAGTTGTTTTCCATGATTTCCACTATCTCAACTAGTGGAAGACACTTCATATTTCGCCATGTCATCAACCTGCTTAGAATCTCTTGGCACATCACCCACTTCCGCTACTTGAGATAGTGGATGTCCTAAAACCAAAACAACTCAAAACCAAACCTAGAAACCACCAAAATATTTTATAGACTATGATCATAAATGATGTAATTTACAGCCTTACTAGCTAGATGAAAAACTTGAGCATTGGCTTACATAGTTTATGGTTTTTATCATACCTAGACACTATAAAATCATACTAAATGTCAACAAATGCTTCAATGCTTTAATTTTCTTGGTTCAGTTGATTAGGAGGTGTTTGCATACGCATTTTGGAACTAGTTTTGTGATATTAAATCATCAAAATTACGTAAATAAGGGAAATAAAACAGGCTGCAAGAGACTGTGTTCGAATTTGCTTTTGATGTTGCTGAGTGTTTGATTATTTTGATTATTTGAGTAAGTTGTATAAGTTTAAACATCATCCATATCAATAATAAAACATCATCATCTAAATGCATGAATTTTTTTGACATTGAGACATATTGACAAAAGGCATTTAGAATATGGTAAAGACTAAAGAAAAGTAAATAATTACTTTAGTTTTCCCATTAATAATTTGTTGGCACTCATTGTTGACCTGAAATTGTGATAAACAATTATATACACGATAACTTATCAAAATATTAGCATAATTGTGAGTTCAAGTTGGAAATCAGAAACAGTTTTGTAATGCACATCCATAAACGATAAACCTTAACTAAACTTGCAAAACAATTTCAAAAGAACTCAATAATAAAATTGACATGCTCTAGCTGAAGGTTACGGGTATGTGTCATGGAAACAATTTGTTGAAGAAATTGGGGGTAGGATGTGTATGTTAGGCCCAAGGGGCCCGGCTCACCCACCCCCCCAAACCCCCAAACAAAAACAAAAAAACAAAAAAAACCAATCCTTCATGCTGGAGCCTTGTGCATCATTTTTGCCTTTTTAGCTAAATAAAGGAACTTTTTGGTCAGAGGCCTGGACCGCCCATTGAAAATATGAGTTTCTAGTGTTTCATACAACTAATATATAACTCATGTGGCCAGTATCATACAGGATATCAAGAGCAAATGTCACGTTGGCCTGAACAGCCGGTTAATATCATCATGAAATGGCTAAAGGACCATAACTCTTCCTTAGTTGTGGCCGATTTTGGGTGTGGTACAAACATTTTTCATTTTCTAGATTTGTGTTTTGTTGGTCAAATGTTTGATCTCTCAAGTTTTCTTTTTTTTTTTTAAATATATTTACTATTCACATTTTGGCATATACTAGGGGATGCACGTCTTGCAAAAGGGGTAAAGAATAAGGTCTTTTCTATAGACCTTGTCTCGAACGATCCTTCAGTGATTGCTTGTGACATGTCGAATGTAAGGTTCTCGCTAAATTTTCTACAATTTGAACTTTAAGCATTAAGTTACAAGATTCTAGACATGAGAAAACCTAATTGATCACACATGGATGATCTATGGAGGTGGCAAAATGGGTGGGTCAGGGATGTTGTGCAAGTGGTCAAAATGGACAACTTTTTGGTACAAGGTTAAAACAGGTTTTGCTGACCCTAAACGACTTTCTGTTTTTGAGCAAAATTGTTAATTTGCTGTTAAAAGTTTCTTTTCAAATGTGTTTGCATTACTTTAATGGTAATGTTATTTATAAAAAAATATCTTTTACTTTTTTAAGTATTTACGTGTGTGTCTCTATGTGTGGTGGGAGTTGGGGGGATTTGACTTGGCTTTTTTTTTTATTTGAATTTTTGCAGACACCCCTTGACTCTTCATCTATAGATGTTGCTGTTTTTTGCCTTTCGTTGATGGGCACCAACTTCCCAAGTTTTCTTCAGGAAGCACACAGAGTGCTTAAACAAAAGTATCTATCTTCATGCTAGCATTTTGTATACTTTATTAGCATTTAGCTCCTTTATTAAGTCATAATTCTGTCACAGTGGTTGGCTTTTAATAGCAGAGGTGAAGAGTAGATTTGACCCCAACAACGGTGGAGCAGATCCCAATCGCTTTTCTGAGGCTGTTTGTAATCTAGGATTTACTTCTGTATCCAAAGTTTGTTCATCTTCTTTGAAACCTTCAGTTATTTGATTCGGGTTGGGTTCAGGTCAACATGGCAGTTTTTAGCACGGAATAGAAAGGGTCGGGTTGGTTCAACCTTCAAACACTTTCTTTATCAATTTTATAATATTTGTAACTAACTGATTACTGCTTTATTATGATAATGAAAACCATAAATTCACAATAATATTGTTAATATAAAATAACACCAGTTGGTGCACCAAAGATGTTCGATCTGTTGGACCTGAAATAATCCAAAATACATTCTCTAGTTTTATCATCTTGTTTCCATCCTAAGTATATCTCAAATTGCAGGACTTCTCAAATAAGATGTTCATACTTTTATACTTCAAGAAAAAGGTTAACAGCCTTATTTATCTCATTTTCTTTCTTGGTTCATATTGAAGTGATGTTTAACCGATTTTTGTAACTTTGTGTAGCCGAAGAACAAATCTACCAAGGAGATTAAGTGGCCAGAGTTAAAGCCATGCCTATACAAGCGTCGCTGAGCTCATTGGTATGCTTGCATGATGTCAGATGCTTATTAGGTGCTTTTGTATTACTTCAAAAAAATTTAAAAGTTAATTCACAATTTTCTAAGCAGATGTGGTTTTTATTTAAAAGGTTTTCCGCGTTTTGTTATCATAATTATTATAATACTTATTAAAAAGTTTGGTCGGTGGGTGCACTGTGCAGTGAAGAATTATTGCTTTTCATATTATGCACACAAGTTTAGGAATGTTTATTAGGAATATTAACCGCCCCATCTCCCCAAAATGATATTAAAAGCATCCACATTTCCACTTTCAATTTCACACAAGAAAAACTCTCTATTCGCTATATTATGCACACAAGTTTAGGAATGTTTATTATCATAGTGATAAGAAATTGATTTAGGGTGAGATTGAAGATGAATGTAATGATGTAACAATGAAGTATGAAAGATTAAAAGTAGTATTCTAGATTGTTGAACAAGAAATTACAAAAGGATGACCAGAGCAAAACTCTCTCTCAATGCCAAATGCATGAGCCTCTCTCTCTACTAACAAAAACCCTATCTCCCATTTCTTTCTTATTTACTCTATATATAATATTCTTTTCTAACAACTCTTTGGCCACTATGTTTCTTGTCACCCTTGGTCCTTCTACAATACACCAACCACTCATTTGATCCTTCCTTTCTATTAGAATTCCTATCATTACTTCCCCCTTTGACAACAGTCTTGTCCCCAAGACTGAATTCAAGAAACTACATAGTAAACCAGTCCTTATCCTCCCAAGTAGCATCATCCCTGGATTGATCCGACCATTGTATCAACCATAGTCACCTAATTCGCGGTTCGCTCCGGTTCGAAAACGAGGTACGGGTTCGCGATTTCTAGGGGCCACGAATCGGTTCGTAAGGGGGTAGGTTCATTCCGGTTCGATCCGGTTTGGTGTACCAATCAATTCGGTTCACTCCACATAATTAAAAACAAGGCATGTTTAAAAGCAACATAATTATATATCTAAAAAACATACATTCTCATTAAACAAACTGATAGTTCAAAAAACTGAAAGAGGAAAGGCAAGAAAAGAGCCTGGAACATTGAAGTTGAAATTAATTTTTCAATGAGTTCGATTAAACTTCGGTCATTGAACACTACTGGAAGTCTAGAATTCGATTGGACTAGGGGGAAATTAATTTTCCCTCCAATTTCATGAATTCATGAATTCACAGTTATAGAAATCGCGAATCATGGTTACCCGATTCTCGAATCGATAGCGAATTCTTTGGACTACGAGCGAATCGCAGCCACGAACCACAATCGAACCACCGAGCGAACCACAATCGAACCCTTGAGCGAACCGCGAGCGTCTGGGCCGCTATCGAATGCGAATGGGATCGATTCGAACCAATTCGAAAATCGCTGGACATTTAGCGAATCCTGTGACTATGGTATCAACCATTGTTCCACCGACCTGCCATCCTCCTGCAGAACCCGAGTGGACAGAACAGACTTCGGAGTCAAGGGAGCGGACTCGCCAATATCTAATTCAGGAGGAAGAACCGGGTCACTAGTTGAGCTGATTGCCTTTTTAAAAGAGACACATGAAACACAGGGTGAATTTTGGAAGTAACAGGCAATTGAATTTTGTAAGCAACCGGTCCCACTTTATCAACAACTTGAAAAGGGCCAAAAAACTTAGCTGCCAACTTCGGATGAATACGTCGGTCGACCGAACTTTGTCGATAAGGTTTAAGCTTAACATAAACCCAATTACCAATAGAATATTGAACCCCTCTGCGTTTTTTGTCAGCCTGCGATTTCATGGAGGTTTGAGCATTAGCTAAATGTACTTTGAGTTGTTTTAGTGCTTCATCCCGATCCTGAAGGGCCTGAGCCACCGACTCGACACGAACCTCCCCCGTAATGAACTGAAAAACCGTGGGTGGTCGACGCCCATAAACGGCTTCGAAGGGAGTAGTGCCCGTCGAAGCATGGAAGGTGGAGTTATACCAGAATTCAGCCCACGAAATCCAATGAGCCCAAGATTTCGGTTGATCCACCGCAAAACAACGAAGGTAGGTTTCCACACAACGATTAATGACTTCAGTTTGGCCATCCGATTCCGGGTGATACGCGGAACTCATGTGAAGTTTAGTACCCATCGAGTGGAAAATTTCTTGCCAGAATTTACTTAAAAAAAGGGGGTCACGATCGCTCACAATAGTCTTTGGAATTCCATGATGCCGGATGATCTCTCGAACAAAAATTTCAGCGACGGATTTGGCGGTATAAGGATGTTTCATCAAAATGAAATGCGCATATTTTGATAATCGGTCTACCACAACCAAAATAACAGTGTATCCTTTAGAAGGGGGTAACACTGAAATAAAATCCATTGACAAATCTTCCCAAATCAAATTAGGAATAGGTAATGGTTGCAGCAACCCTGCAGGTAACATCGAACTGGATTTGCAACGTTGGCAGACATCACACTCACGAATAAAGCGTTTAATTGTCTTAGTCATGCCTGGCCAATACACATTTGCTGCAAGACGGCGATAGGTCCGGTAAAAACCGGAATGGCCACCTGTCGCGGTAAGATGACACTCGTGAAGAAGGTCCGGAAGAAAACGCGAATGACGCGAGATAACTAACCGATCCTTATAAAACAAGAGATCGTTTTTAACTGTATAACCTGGATATTTGTTCGGTTGTGATAGACATTTCTCCCTTATTGACAAAATCTCTGGATCATGCTTAGCCTCATGGACAAATTGAGCGCCTTGAGACCAAACTGGAGAAGATATGGCTTGACAAAAGGTTCTGGGATCTGCGCGTCGGGACAAGGCATCAACCACACGGTTTTCCCGCCCCGGCTTGTAATGAATTTCAAAATCAAAGCCCAACAGCTTAACAATCCATGTTTGCTGATCAGATGTAGATACATGTTGTTGAAGTAAGAATTTAAGGCTTTTTTGATCCGAATACACAATAAATTTCGTACCCTGCAGATAAGGGCGCCAATGTTGCACCGCCAAAGCCAAAGCCATTAGCTCACGTTCATAAGCAGATTTAGCTAAATTTCTTTCACTTAAAGCCTTACTAAAATATGCAATAGGTTGCTGATTTTGCATTAAAACCGCTCCAATACCGCAACCGGAAGCATCACACTCCACTACAAAAGGTTTGGAAAAATCTGGTAAAGCCAACACAGGAGCAATGACCAGAGCTTGTTTCAAAGAATCAAAAGCCTGCTGCGCTAATGGGGTCCAACAGAAAGCATCTTTTTTTGTTAGCTCCGTCAGAGGACGTGCAATGCTACCATAATTACACACAAATTTGCGATAATACCCGGTGAGTCCTAGAAACCCACGAAGAGCTCGCACCGAATGAGGAATGGGCCAATCCACCACAGCAGCTACCTTCATTGGATCCATTGAGACACCATGACTGTCGAGGACATGCCCCAAATATTCGATGGATTGTTGACCAAAACTACATTTATGATGGTTAGCACGAAACTGATGAGCCATCAAAATATTAAAAACCTCCTCCAAGTCCGCCAAATGAGCATCCCAAGATGGGCTATATACTAAAATGTCATCAAAAAATATGACCACTTTACGACGTAATAAAGAGCGGAAAATGTCATTCATAGTAGCTTGAAAGGTAGCCGGTGCATTCATAAGACCGGACGGCATAACTAGATACTCATAATGCCCATCGTGTGTGCGGAAAGCCGTTTTGTCAATGCTGTCGGATCGTATCCGAATCTGATTATAGCCCGATTTCAAATCTATTTTTGAAAAAAAAACCGAGCCGTGCAACTCGTCAATTAATTCCTCCACCACCGGAACATGATACTTATCGGGTATAGTAGCCTCGTTTAAGGCACGGTAATCTACACACATACGCCAAGAATTATCTTTCTTACGCACGAAAATCACAGGACTGGAAAACGCACTTTGACTAGGTCGTATCAGTCCCGTGTCCAACAATTCCCGAACCTGTCGTTCAATTTCAGTTTTCTGAATATGGGGATAACGTTACGGTCGAACACAGATTGTGGCAGAGGTAGATAAAGTAATACCATGATCATAAGCCCGTTTTGGAGGCAAAGCCGAAGGGAGTTGAAAAATCAAGGCATAACGGTGCAAAATTGATTCAAGAGAGGACTATTGATCACCCGAGAGGCCCTTTGGAATAAGAGAGTGAACCGCAGTCGAATCCTGCAAAAGAGGCGAAGACAGTGGTGAGGAGTCCTCCTCTAAGGTTAACCAAGGATGGAGAGCAGTAGCGGTGGCGTGCCCCACACGATGGCCCTGTAATTGAACTGGTGCACCTCGATAGACAAAACACATCCACGAATGCTGCCAATCGTGAACAACTTCGCCCAAGGATTGTAACCAAGCTAAGCCCAATATGAAGTCAAAAGATCCAGTATCAAAAATTAAAGCATTAACCGAGAAGGAACAAGGACCCACTGTCATCGGAATAGCCATACCACGCTCAGTGACCAACACATAGTGACCATCACCTAATTGAATTGAAATTCCAGAAAAGGACTCGACAGGCAGCCCAAGCGCTATAACCAACCGACGAGAGATGAAATTATGCGAGGCCCCGCTGTCAACCAACATGAAAACCGGTAAGCCATGTAGGGTCCCACCCAGTTTCATGGTAGGGGTAGCACCATGAATCGCCAAAGCACCCGTGACTTCCAAGGAATTGCAAGTGCCAGTGCTGGGAGGAGAATCGGAACCCGAGTCTGGAGCATCCATCGACTCCAGCACCAACTGAGCTCCCGTCGACGACTCATATTCATCCTCACCCAAGAGTAGAATCCGCAACTTACCTTCCGGGCATTTGTGAGCCGGACCAAATTGCTGACCACAACGAAAACACAACCCCTTTTTGCGTCGATCTTCCCATTCCGAACAGGAAAGAGAACGAACAACCCCGCTCCCGATTGAAGACCTGTCCCCCATCCCCCGGAGACACTAGAGAACGAAAGGTAGGGCGAGAAACATTGCCCGATTGAGAAAAAGCCCTGATCGACGGTTTAGGCCCAGGGAAGGATTTGGGCCCAGAACGGCCTGATTGTGCTAGTCCATCAGTCAATCCAGAAGAATGAGGCCCAAGAGGATTCAGGTAACGAAAGCGAGACGCCGATACACCACCGGAGTTAGGGCGCAACATTGCATCAACATCCTTCGCCAAATACATGGCGTCCAACCGCGACTGAGGCCGATGGAGACGAAGCCACTGTTTGACGTCGGCTTTCAATCCAGCTACAAAATATCCCAAAGCCTGCGATTCCGGTAATTGAGGAACCAAGGAAAGAAGATATTCAAAGTCATCGATATAGTCATAAATGGAATCCCCTTGTTGGATAGTCGCCAATTGTTCATACGGGTTCTGAATCTCAAGACCGCTAAAACGTTGTAACAATTCAGATTGGAAATCAACCCATGTAAGGGAAGGACGAACCTGCGTGATGATTATGAATCAATGTTGAGCAACACCGGTCATACTCAATTGAGCCAACTGTAAACGAACAACATCTGATGTTTTGTTGATATCAAAAAAGAGATTGGCCTTGCAAATCCATCCCTGGGGATCGAAACCTGAAAATTCCGGTAGCTTCACCTTTTTAACCGCCCAAGGAAGATCGGTAGAAACCGATCCTGATTTCCGATCAGAGGAGAACTCCGAGACACCGGAAGCGGATGGCCGGTCGACAGGGCGCTTTCCTTGCGAATTCATCCAATCGAGCATGACCTTTCGAAATTCAGCTGATTCCACCCGATCCCCTTCAAACGCCGAAAAGGAAACCTTCATCTCTGCAATATCCGATTGAAGTTGTTGAATAAGCTGCTCGTGAAGATCTAACCGCGATGATTGATTCACCATGATCACAACAGGTCAGCGGCAGGTCGGACCAGTGATAAGAAATTGATTTAGGGTGAGATTGAAGATGAATGTAATGATGTAACAATGAAGTATGAAAGATTAAAAGTAGTATTCTAGATTGTTGAACAAGGAATTACAAAAGGATGACCAGAGCAAAACTCTCTCTCAATGCCAAATGCATGAGCCTCTCTCTCTACTAACAAAAACCCTATCTCCCATTTCTTTCTTATTTACTCTATACATAATATTCTTTTCTAACAACTCTTTAGCCACTATGTTTCTTGTCACTCTTGGTCCTTCTAGAATACACCAACCACTCATTTGATCCTTCCTTTCTATTAGAATTCCTATCACATAGTCTTTTTAACTCGTAGCAATACGTGAATCATAATCTTATAAAAAAAACCAAAGCCGAAAGAGGCCCGCGGCAACGCGCGGGTCTCAATTTCTAGTTATTATTAATATGGTTGTTTTTCATCAATGCTAAGCTTGTTTCAACAGCTATATTTCATTGTGATTGAACATGTTTTAACTTAGATAATGACCATGTTTAACTTGATTGACCAAATTTGTCAGTGAGTTGCTAATTTTGGCCAGGGATTGGTGAAGTTTGAGTGTGGTTCGTTATGTTTGACCCCTACTAACACTAACTGACTGTTTATTTGCTAATTCCAGCCAGGGGTTGATTTTGAATGACCATGTTTGACGTGATCGTCTAATTTCACCAACTCGAGTGTGATTAACTATGTTAGACTATGAATAAGTAGCTTCAACATGGTCTGATTGTGATAGATCAAGTTTGAATGTGATTAACAAAATTGGATTGTGATGCTCTAGTTTTGATTGTGCTGAGATCATTTTGATTTTCTTTGAGCATGTTTGAATATGCTTAACCCTGTCAAAATGACTATGATTGGTTGTTCTTAATCAAGTTTGTGTGAATCAAGTTTCTTAACCACGCATTAATGGTCCTGAGTTGTGCCCTGGCGTGATGTGGCCTCATGCAAAGATTGTCAGAATTAAATTGTTCGCTTGTGTTAAATCAGAATTAAAACTGGAAAAAAGGTGACAAAGCTTGTGTTAAATCAGAGTTAAAACTGGAAAAAGGGTGACAAAGATCGAGATAAGAATGAGCCAAGAGGATAGAGATGGAGATGGAGATGGAGATTAGATTCCAAGTGTGAGGAGGGGTGTAATGTTTTTAGGTTTAAACTTGTGATCTCTTGACATCGAAATTGAATAATCTACATATGCCAAAAGAAATTGTGTTAAATATCATAATACATAAAATATTTCATGTTGGAAAACAAACAAACAAGAGTAAATTACAAGTATCGTACGTAAGGTTTGTTTAAATTTTACATTTTGTTCTTGAGATTGAAAAATTACAAATTTAATCATAAGGTTTGAAAAAACACAACGCTTTTTGTTCTTGCCAGGTAAATATTTTTTTTTGTTAAGTAATTTTAAATAATCATTTTATAATAAGATATTTTGATCCCACTTATTTTTTATTAAAATAACAATCAAATATAATAAAATAAAAAAGATAAAGAAAATCACCCGCCCTACCTATACCCTTTCCTTTCGTCCATGGCTACTACCGATCCCCCGTTGTCCTACCTTGGCACCTATACCCCTTCCCTTCGTCCATGGCTACTACCGATCCCCCGTCGTCCTACCTTGGCACCACGCCGTCCCACCTTGCCACCATGTTATCTCGCATCAAGCTTGAAGCATTTGCAAAGCAAATCACCACCTCAACCACTACTATCCCACCTTGCCTTGTTTACATCGTCGGCATCCTCGCTTTTGCCGGTGGTGGAGATGTACAACACGTATCGAGACGCAAGTGCTAATCGGTGATGATGGTGGCGATTGTATGGAGAATTGGGTGATGGGGTTTCGTCACAGATGGAGGTTGTCGGAGGTGACGAGTTTCCTCTCATATGGAGGGTAACCGGAGGTGAAGGTGAGTTCACCATTCATTTTATCAATTTTTTCTTTCGGAGATTGTATTAGCATTTGGTAAAGTGGTCGGCGGTAGCTTCCAGATGGAGAAGGTTGGTACGGGTGGTGGCTTTATGTGAAGGAGGTTGGTACAGGTGGTGGTGGTGGGTATTGGATGGGGCATGTGGTACATGATGTGGCTTTAGGTGAAGGAGGTTGGTGCGGGTGGCGGTGGCTAGCGGAGATAGGTGTATGTGGTGGTAGTTGCTGCTGCATGGGGTGTGTGGTGGCGGCGACCGCTACGAGGTGTGTGTTGGTGGTTTGATGTTGTTGAAGAAAGGATAAGAAAGGTGAAATGGTTGGGGTGGGGTGAGGTGGGTAGGGTGGGTCCCATGTACTATGTTTTTTGAATTATTCATTTTTTTAAAATAAAAATAAAAGAGTAGTTTTATACTCAATGAAATATTTTAATAGCAGTTAGGGCTAATGATAAAAGGTGTTATTCAAACCTTAAGACTAAACCTATAATTTTTCAATCCTGGGAACGAAATGTGAAATTTAATCAAATCTCAGAAACGATCCGTATAATTTACTCAGCAAACAAACATATACAATATATTTCATGCATGTAATTAGATGTAATGTTTGAGAGGGGTAAACCGGTAGCAAGCCTTTCCTCTATCTTGAGAAATCAAGAATCCGTTTTTAATGAGACTCATGGCTCCAAACATTATTTTTTTATAAAAAAAGTTTATTTTTGAATGTTCAAATGGTTTCTAGGTTTGTTTTTGGTTTTAGAACTTATGCTATCTCAAGTAGTCGAAGTGGATGATGTGGCAAACTACGAAGTGTGTTGCGCTAGTTGAGATAACGAAAGTCATGGAAATTGGTGTTCCACTATCTCAAGTATCGGAAGTGTGTTTCGTTTTTGAGTTGTTTTCCATGATTTCCACTATCTCAACTAGTGGAAGACACTTCATATTTCGTCATGTCATCAACCTGCTTAGAATCTCTTGGCACATCACCCACTTCCGCTACTTGAGATAGTGGATGTCCTAAAACCAAAACAACTCAAAACCAAACCTAGAAACCACCAAAATATTTTATTGACTTTGATCATAAATGTTGGATCAAGAGAGGCTGTGGCAACCAAAACTAAGTCAGTTAGAAGATTTTGAGTACAACATACAAAGGACTTCCGAAGCCAAGTGTAGAACTTTCGAAGGAAGAAGGAGCTCTTCAGAAGTCTAAGTGTAAAATACACTTCCAAAGGAAAACTCCAACTTCCGAAGACAAGGAAGCTACTTCCGAATATCAAGACTTAAAGACAAAGATCTGAAGTCAACTTCCGAAGTACAAGAAGTCCTCAAAGCCTCGGAAGCATAGAAGCATCTTCCGAAGTATAAGTGGCTTCGGAAGAACAATTCTTCCGAAGCCAGTTAACCTTCGGAAGACACTTCTATTATCCGGTGGACATAAGTATGGCCTGTCTGACACTCCGCTGCAAATCTCTGAGATACTGCATGGCGTTTTCTCAAAAGCTATGTAGTTGACCATACTTTGATCTACTGTTTACCTTTTTATGTTAAGTACAGTTGCCATCTTTAGTTGGTGACAAAAGGTAAGTCATGGACATGTCATGACTACCATATCTTAGATAATACTTTATCTAAGATACCTTAACTATAACATTGTAGTATATGCTTTAGTCTTAGGTTTCCAGCTGGTATCAAGTATAACCGGCTGTAGGATCTAGTATATATAGTTTCTCATTGTAACTCTTGTTTCATGCTTGTAAGTGTATTGTAATCTTGAGTTGAGAAGTAATATATACAAGTACCTTGAAAATACTTCTGCTTGTTCCTTTGATTACTTATTATATTATTATCAACTCTTGTTAAAGGCATTGCTTCATCTCATTTGAGTGTTATTATAAGTGAGTTTGAGAGAATCACAAGTGTTTAAGTGACTAAACCCGATCCTGCAATAAAGGATGTAATTTACAGCCTTATTAGCTAGATTAAATTATGAAAGACGGGGGGTGAGAAGCCATAGCAATATTATATGCATTTCGGGCCTCGGTTAAATTTGAGCATTGGCTTACATAGTTTATGGTTTTTATCATACTTGGACGCTATAAAATCATATTAATGGCAATAGATGCTTCAAGGCTTTAATTTTCTTGGTTCAGTTGATTAGGAGGTGTTTGCATATGCATTTTGGAACTAGTTTTGTGATATTAAATCATCAAAATTACATAAATAAGGGTAATAAAACAGGCTGCAAGAGACTGTGTTCGAATTTGGATTTGATGTTGCTGAGTGTTTGATTATTTTGATTATTTGAGTAAGTTGTATAAGTTTAAACATCATCCATTACCTTAAATCTTATCTTATCGAAGTATACAGTTAAACTTAATAGTTTATTTTCTGTTCTCTAATAATGAATTTATAAGTTATTTATCAATAAAACTATCACCATCTAAATGCATGAATTTTTTTGACATTGAGGCATATTGCCAAAAGGCATTTAGAATATGGTAAAGACTAAAGAAAAGTAAATAATTACTTTAGTTTTCCCATTAATAATTTGTTGGCACTCATATGAAATTGTTGACCTGAAATTGCGATAAACAATTTGTGACAACCGACAATTTCAGGTCAATATCCGGCCTTGATTTGGTTATAATTACACCTATAATACTTGGTTTTCAATTTAATTACATTTATTGAAGTCGTATTATGCATTGCAAAGTTTCACGCATAACATTTCATGTATCTGTAATTCGGCGTAATTACCATTTTTACACACGATGCAAGCACACACGAACGTTGGTGATGATTAATATATATATGTGTGTCAATAGATACTTTAAAGTGTTTCAAAGTATTTTAGATCCCAAATTAAGTAAATTGAAAAAGCTTAAACTCATAAATAAACC
This sequence comes from Flaveria ramosissima, assembly GCA_025215565.1. NCBI lineage: Eukaryota > Viridiplantae > Streptophyta > Magnoliopsida > Asterales > Asteraceae > Flaveria > Flaveria ramosissima. The sequence continues at coordinate 57,832,338 of CM046045.1, forward strand.
TTAACGCGTAAATTGATATTTTACCTGGATAAAGCGCGTATAACGCAACTACTGGAGACACGAGTTATTATTTACATATCATCAAAATATTAAAATATGTGACCTTATATGATTTCTTATATTAGTTTTACGTATTTTAAAAAGTGACAAGTAAAAATATAGAAATATATAAAAATTACCATAGTGTAACAAATACCACCCAAATACCCCCCATACTATACAAAAGTTTAAAAACCAACCCCTTCCCCCCACCTTTCTTTTCTTCTTCCCTTGTCAAATCCTCACAAGACAAGTTGTCTTTTGTGAAGCTCAAGACTTGCCATTTTGGTGTTAAGGATAAGTTTATGAACAAAGCTACATGATTCCTTTCCATATGTGTGAGCTCCCTTCCCTATGGTTGATCAAGAGTCAAAGTTATGAGCTTGTAGAGATTACAAATACAAGCAACATTCACACACTTCATCCACACAAATCACCAACATCACCAACACACTCTTTTCCCTCTTTCTTCCTTCAAATTTTCGGCCAAGCATCACCACCCCCACTTCACCATCTTTCAAAACTCATCTTCTCTAAATCTAAGTGTTTCAAGTGCTCTTAGGTGAAGATCAAACAATTTTTGAAGCTTCCAAACATCCTACAACAACCTTTTCATCTTTCTTTGCTTGATCTTAGTAAGAACTATTTCTACTTGTTTATATATCTTTCATTTCACCATGATTATTTTTATACTAGTTCATGTGACTATTTTCATCCACAAAAAGTCTTTCATGTAAAAAAAATGATGTTTTCCCAACAAGGTGCTTCAAGAATAATATTTTACATAAATCATCTTAACATGAACTAAATAATGAACCTTGTCTTAAAGAAATAAATAATTATAAATCCATGTTTGACTAAACTACTAGTTGAAGATTTTATATAAAGTCATAAAAATATGTTAAAACTCAAGAAGAAATCAAATGGATTACTTTATGCTTATGAGATTTTTAATGTGTTGCAAGTATTATTATGACCAATTGTAAAGTTTACAAGTATGGTTAAGTATATATATACATGAGATCTTTAAATGAAAAATATGAGCTCCATGATTAAATATTATGTTAGTTTAAAGGTGATTTTAAAATGCTTAGTAGATGACTTTTAACAATATGGCACATGAGTTTGTTATCTTGACATGAGATTTAAAATATGAATTTATGGACTTCATAATATTAGTTACTAGGTCACTTAAAAATATGGGTTAAGATAAGTTGGTAATTGACTAAAGTAGCAAATTAATTTATTAAAGAGATTTTTCTTTATAATGTATCAAAATTGCTTAATAAATTAAAGAAACCCTAATTTAATGTGTCAAGAACTAGACCAAATAAAAAAATAATCCTACTAAGAAAATACTAATACTTGGATTATAAAATACGAAAGCTAGTGATTTTCCTTAGATTTTGATATTTCAAATTATATTTCAATTACTATAATACAAATATTATTCTACCTAAGAAAATAAGATTATTTCAAAACCCTAATTTCTATAATTTCATATGTAAATTACATAACTAATTACTAAACACTCGAGTCACATCTTGGGTCGAGTGGAAATGATATTTAGTTACCCAAATAATATATCAACTTTAAAATACAAAGGTTGTTGAACATTTTCAAGCAAAATATTATTTATTAATATTTTCTAAGTAATATATATTTTTCACAGATTATCACCCTGTATCACCAACGGGTCGTCGAATCAAACACTTTGTTACCAAGTTATGTGGATGAAATGGTTACATGCTCATATTACATGTAGGAGCAATTACTTTGACATAAGTTGCCTTAATTATTCTAGGGCGAGCTTAGGTCGGTTTCCTCAAGCACTTTGGATATTTACAAGTTTACATACTCGTTTACCACTGTCAGGTGAGTTTCACAGCCCCATTTTTACTTATTTTTCTTTTGGGGGAGATTACATGCAATTTACTAATTTTCTTGGACACATTTACTTATCAATGATTTCACATGTTATATAAGTTGTTTACTTACCGTATGAAGTACCATGTTATCGGACCGTTAGGTTATTTCCCAAAGCGAGGTAATCATGGATAGTACTATTGGGTTTGATTACCCTCACCCGGGTTAATTACCCTAACCTTGACTGGTGGTCTAAACGGGTGCATTATTAGCCTGTTCACCCCTGTGCTTACGGTAGGCACAGGTAGGGGCAATCTATTACAGTTACGGTCTAGCTTCGGTTGTGGTGCTTATATAATATTGTAGTATTGTATGATCGACAATCAAATTATAGAAAATCTTATGGTCCAACATACTGATTACTATTACTTAAAACCTGTGAACTCACCAACTTTATGTTGACATATTTCATGCATGTTTTCTTAGGTATTTGACATTTGTATCAAGTTAAGCTAGCTTGGGCCACATCACATTTAGGGCCATTCATGCTGTTTGGGACATTTATTGTTGTATTTGTCATGTTTTGAAAACAATTACATTAGTTCTACTGCTTCCGCCATTCAATTCTGAAAGCAATTATGTATTTTTAAAATTATTTGCAACGTATGTTTACTAAACCATAGTAGTGGTTGATCAATGATTGTGATTCCATGACGTTCACGCCCCGTGGGAAACCACTGTGGTTGGGGGTGTGACAGATTGGTATTAGAGCCACTCTTATGCTGTTCGAGATATGGGACATACCTCACCGAGGATGGTGACTTCTCGGGCTCATCGAGGACAATAAGTCCAAAGGGGGGGGGGGTGATTGTGACACCCTACAATCTACATAAATCTCAGATTGGCCATAGACAGGAGAGATTCCTGGTTTCATAAGGAATGTCCTGCCTCTAATATCAACAACGCGTTTTGGGCATATTGGCTGTGGATGAGAGGAGAACTCCACAGTTAATCGTGCCCAGGTGGGAGCAATCCAGGGATGGGTGACCTCCCTAGGAAGTTTTCACTTGGACAACCAAAAGCAAATCCATGAGCTCCTCGTGGGCAAAGCGGACAATATTGTTGATATGAGGGGCTCGGTGTTACAGAATGGTATCAGAGCCATTGGTTATAGGAAATTAGGTTGCATTTAGTGGACCTAGACCATAACTGTAGTTCATTACATGTCTTTAACGCTTTATACATTAACTTAACTTATATCAATTGTACTTGTGTATTGCCTTGTCATAGAGATGTCTTCAACATCGATGTCAATCTACATTTTTTATTCGGATGAGGAGTACGAGCCCACGTCTCCGACCTCTTTTGCACGATCCACGTATGCACTCCCAACTTTTACTCCCGATTCCCTGATTTAGCCGACTGGTGCTACTGAGACCGAGACCTTTGCACCACCTACTATCCATGTCACCGAACCTACTCCTGACCCTACACCTAAGGCCTCGAAGGCATTATCCTCGACTCGGTTCTCCGGGCTACCTCCTCCTCCTCCAGACGTGTATTGGTGGGAGCATACACCAAAGACGCATGCCAACCTCCCGGAGGAGCTCATCGCGGGAGTCGTGCGTATCATCAGCCCGAAACTGCCGATAGCCATTCCGCTGACCATGTCGCATATCTTTGTTGAGCTATCTCTGGAGTCTGCCCCTGTGGCTACTGATTCTCTATCAGTTGACCCCACTCCCGAGGCCACAGATCCCACCCTTCCAGCCTGCTGACACTGAGGTAGTCGACCTTGATTCTGAGTCTACTGGCCTAGTTTCTCAGACCGCCGACACTGACCAGGTCGATTCCAACCCGGAGTCCACCGAGGCCATTCCCCAGTCTAGTGACCCCACCTCTCACCCTGCTGATCCTGTTGCTCAGCCCATTGACCCGATTCCCCAACCCTCTGATTCTCCGCTAGTAGACCCTGACCCCCTCGATCTCGCCCCCGAGACTGCGGACCGTGGCCTATAGCCAGTGGCTGTGGACAGCCACTATATCTTTGGTCCGGGTGTACCACCTCCCTCTTTCTGTCGCTATCGGGCTCGCCATGGGAGAGTTCTTCTTGCACACACTCCTAGGAAGCGGGTTCGTGTTGGATCAAGTAAGGCTAGTGCAACCAAAACAAACACTTAGACAAATTTTGGTGCAACTGATGAAGAACTTTCAAAGGCAAAAGCAAAGCTTCCGAAGGTTAAGTCTGATGGAGCTTCCGAAGAGAAACTCCAACTTCCGAAGACAAAGTCTTTCTTCCGAAGTTCAACACTTAGTAGAATTCAAGACAATGACTTCCGAAGTATGAAGACCTGAAGAATGTCTCAAGCCTCGGAAAGAAGTAGTCTCTTTCGAAGTATAAGTGTCTTCGGAAGAACTTGTTCTTCCGAAGCCAGTTAACCTTCGGAAGAACCTACTATGAACCAGTGGACATAAGTATGGTCCTTCTGACACTCCGTTGCAAATCTATGAGATACCGCATGGTGCTTTCCCACGCCCATGTAGTTAACCATACTTTATTTCACTGTTCATTCCTTATCAGTTGGTACAGTTACCAATTTTAGTTGGTGACAAAAGGTAAGTCATGGACATGTCATGACTGCCATATCTTAGATAATATTTTATCTAAGATACCTTGTCTTTAGCATTGTAGTATTTGCTTTAATCATAGGTTTCTAGTTGGTATCAAAGTATATCTGACTGTAGGATCTAGTATATATAGTTTCTTATTGTAACTCTTGTAACATGCTTGTAAGAGTCTTGTAATACTTTGAGTTGAAAAGTAATATATACAAGTACCTTGAAAATTATCTTCTTGTGTTCTTAGTTACTTAGTATATTATTATCAACTCTTAGAAGGGATTCGACATCATCTAAACCGAGTGTGATCCAGTGAGTTTGAGAGAAAAGAAAGTGTTAAGTGACAAAAACCGATCCTGCAGTTCGTATCCCGATTTGCCCTCCCACACCTGCTCAAGACTGTACTGCTGAGCCCGAGCCTACGACCAAAAGGTGCAGAATCGACATTCGTCGGTGGGAGTGGATGCCTAGCCGTCTGGACGAGTGGAGAGACATCGAGGGTATTCCCTCCACCTTCGAGGTAGGTGAGTCGTCACGTGCTCCACGTCCGATTCCTCTCACTCGGGATCATGTGGAGCTCACCGTGCCTCTTCTCGTGGCACGATCTACAAGGCACGACCAACAGCTTCATGAGATACGTATCGAACTTACAGGAGTTCAGGAGACCATTGATATGGTGGAGTGCCGACTGTTAGCGATCGAGGAGAGCAGATACCTTGATGATCAGGGCCTACACACGATGCATGACTGAATCACTAGTGTACAGGAGGACATGGCAGCTATGACACAGAGAGTGGAGGCAGCGGAGCAGAAGGCTACTCAAGCAGAACAGCGCGCGACAATGGCTGAGGAAAGAGTGATGGTGATGGAAGAGCACCTGGAGTCCTCTACTGCTTTGGCAGCCGTGTGTATGCTCATGGCCATGGCAGCTGTGCAGACATGCGCATTTACTTATTTATTCAATTTTTTGCTTATCGTGAGCCGGGCTGTGCTCACGTAATATTGGATATTAACTTGTTGTAGAAGTATGTTCTCTGGAAATATTTTGTAATTCGTACAACTTATTATCAAGTTATGTTATATTTTATATATTGCGTGGTTGCTTGGTTGTTATAATTGTTTACTTTTGGTGCACATGTGTTTGACATTATTACATATTGTCTTATCTTTCTTATCATTATGATTTGAAGAAACATGCCACTGCGAAGGAGAACGTCAGAACAAATGTGGGAAGCGGTACTCCCATGATAGCAGAGGCCATCGAATAGCTTGTGGCGCAACGAGTGGCGGATGCAATCGCACATCACGAGGCGAATCGCAGCGCATGAGGATCTGAAGTAAATGGAGGCTATGCCAGTGGCGCAGGAGGTATTATAATGTATGGCGTAACTAAAGACCTGAGATACAAAGGTCATTGTTAATGTTTAATTATTATTGATATGATTAAACCTATAACACAGGATCTGATGTCAACAACAAAGGTTGCTTGATGTGCTCCAAATTATACATAAAATCCTATCAAAAGCACATCATTTATTCCTTAATATCTCCCTTAAAATGATGAATATGTACTTAAAAGTATTAAATTATGTTTTCAGGTGTTTAAAAAGGCAAGATGGACAAAAGAAGCATATTTGACAAGAAATTGAAGTAATCCGAGCTTTGGAGTCCAAGCATGGGGCCGTGCCTCATTAAGCACGCCCCCATGCCTTGCCTGAAACACACCCCCGTCCTAAATTGACACACCCACGTGTTTGGACATCTGACAAGACAAAAAGTACTGTCCCCTAAAAGCAAGCACGGGGCCATGCCCATCAAGCACGGGGTCGTGCCCCACCTTCAACACGGGGTCGTGCCCCATCAAGCACGGGGCCGTGCTCGACACAACCTGCATGTACGAGCCGACCAGCTTTCGTAAGCATTGTACTAGCACGGGGCCATGCCTTTTAGGCACGGGGCCGTGCTTAAACACTCTAGAAAGCCTATAAATAGAAGCCTAAGTTCACCATTTTTGGCAAGCTTTGGTTGGAGAGTTACTCTACAGAATTCTCTCGGGAATCAAGACTTCAAGACCATTTGGAGGCTCGGGAGGTGCATACAACACTTGGAAGAAGCTCGGGATCGTCTAAACGTCATCCATTGTGGATTATCGGTTTGATTGTTCCATTTCATCGATGATTTCATATCTATCTTCTTTGTTATCTGTTGTTATGTTCAAGCTCATTATGAGCTAAACTCTTTTTATCATCCTAATTGGATGAAACTTATGTAATTTATGATGAACTAATGGTGTGATATATATTATGTTAATGTTATAGTGGTCTTGGGAAAACTTTTGATGGGTAGCATCTACATTTGAACGTGAAGTTATAACTTTATGGTTTGTGATTGTGATTGTCATACACGGTTGAAAAACGTATGATCAACTTTCATTCGCGAAACCGTTCTTCATAATAAATCCATGGCTAATGAACTAGAAATGGTTATTAGAAATCATATAACCTTAACTTTCTGATCATTTGCGGGTTCCCTTTTATTAGTCTGAGAAACCTACAGTAAATGTTATGGTTTTCTAAAATTAATGGTATGTTAGGAAGGAACCTGATCAACTCTCTTTTTAACATTAAGTTATGTTTTCAGAAGTCGTATGTCAAATAGGTCACAAAAGATTCGCCTACATTACTAGGGCTTTGATCTAAGCAGTAAAATCAGCCTGACGTGATCCTAGTCACTACGGAGCAGGATAGACGAGAAATCGCGCCAGCTTATCTTCATAAACATTAACATAATTACATAAATCAATATTTTTAAATCATACCACCAATTCATCACAGTTACATAAGTGTAGTCTAATTAGGATGATAACTTTTATTCACTGGTTATAAATACAAACGCTTCAATCTTAGTTTACTTTATTTTTATTATTGTTTTTAAACACTAAAAATCTTTCCAATGCAACTTATCATTTTCTTTAACAAAAACCAAATCTGATAGTCAAACATTAAGTTTGTTGAGTAGGCTAGGTGTGTCCACGGATTGATACTCGGTTCTTACCAACGCTATATCACCACACGACAGATATACTTGCCTTTTGTGTGTGTGGTTTAGTATTTGTAATAACAAATTAAAACTGAATCTGTACGAAAAATCTGTATCAAAATATATACTATCCTCATCGCATCAAGTTTTTGGCGCCGTTGCCGGGGACACACGGCAGTTTGAAAGACAAACTAAATTTTTGACTATCTTGTTAATATATTTTTGTTCAAACTTTATTTTATTTTTGTTAGATAGTTTGTGTTAGTTTAGTTACATTTGCCTTATTCATTCTAAGCCTTAGTTAGTTTATGCTTCCTTAAGTTAGCGTGTGTCCGACTCGTCTAGTCCTGAACTTGTTTCACCTCTTTCGGAACCCGAACGAATTTTCCGTCAAAGATTGCGCGAAAGACCAAACCAAGCAGCACCAATCATTGAAGAAGACATTTTGGAAGGTACACAATCCGAAGAAGACATGGCTAACCAAGACGAGGAAATGAAGATGACATACTATGCCACATCGTCAATCGATGGTTACGAGTCTAGTGTTGTCCAACCAGCAATAGCGGCCAACAATTTCGAGATTAAGTCTAGTATTATCCAACTCGTAGAAAACTCTATTCAGTTCCATGGATTGCAAGACGAAGATCCTAATGCTCACATCTCATAATTCCTTCGTATATGTGCGACCTTCAAAATCAATTACTGTTCAGACGACGCCATTCGACTAAGACTTTTTCCATTTTCACTTCGAGGCTGAGCCATTGACTGGCTTGATTCGCTTCCGCCTGGTTCCATTACCACATGGGCGGAAATGGCTGAACAATTCCTTTTGAAATACTTTCCACCCGATCGCACTGCGAAACTGAGAAGCAACAATACAAGCTTTCGCCTAGACGACGATAAATCATTACACGCAGCATGGGAGAGATATAAAAGTCTTCTTCGGAGATGCCTACATCATGGACTTGATCTCTGGCTGCAGTTTCAAACCTTTAACGATGCAATCAGCGGAGCCCACAAGCAAGCTGTAGATCAAAGTGCGGGAGGAGATTTCAGAAGTGTTACGCCAACAGAAGCATACTGTTGGATCTAGAAAGGCTGTTGCAACCAAAACCAAGTCACTTAGAAGATTTTGTTACAACAAACAAAGGACTTCCGAAGCTAAGTATGGAACTTCCGAAGGAAGAAGGAGCTCTTCCGAAGACAAAGTGTAAAACTCACTTCCGAAGGAAAACTCCAACTTCCGAAGACAAAGAACCTACTTCCAAAGATCAAGACTTAGAAAGAAAGATCTGAAGTCAACTTCCGAAGTACAGAAGCCCTCAAAGCCTCGGAAGCATAGAAGCCTCTTCCGAAGTATAAGTGGCTTCGGAAGAACTTGTTCTTCCGAAGCCAATTAACCTTCGGAAGACACTCCTATTATCCAGTGGGCATAAGTATGGCCTCTCTGACACTCCGCTGCAAATCTCTGAGATACTGCATGGCGTTTTCTCAAAACCCATGTAGTTGACCATACTTTAATCCACTGTTTACCTTTTTATGTTAGTACAGTTGCCATCTTTAGTTGGTGACAAAATGTAAGTCATGGACATGTCATGACTACCATATCTTAGATAATACTTTATCTAAGATACCTTAACTTTAGCATTGTAGTATATGCTTTAGTCTTAGGTTTCCAGCTAGTATCAAAGTATATCCGGCTGTAGGATCTAGTATATATAGTTTCTCATTGTAACTCTTGTTTCATGCTTGTAAGAGTCTTGTAATATCTTGAGTTGAGAAGTAATATATACAAGTGCCTTGAAAATTCATTTCTGCTTGTTCCTTTGCTACTTATTATATTATTATCAACTCTTGTAAAAGACATTGCTTCATCCGATTTGAGTTTTTCTATAAGTGAGTTTGAGAAAAATACAAGTGTTTAAGTGACAAACCCGATCCTGCACATACCAAGCCCTAGAAAGAGCATCTAAGAAGAGCTTTGCTTAGAATTCCTTAAGAACCAAACCCATTTCTAAAGGCATTCATCAAGTAGACTCTGAAACCCTAACTGCAGCCCAATTAGAAGCTCTAATCAAACGATTCGAACAATTGCAAAGCGAGCTAAAGAAAACTCCAACACGATGCAACACATGTGGAAATTCACACAAGACCAACAAATTCCCACAAGGCATTATGATGGTTGAAGATGTTTACTACGTAGGAGGCCCAAACAACTCATATAACAACAACTCAAATTGGAGAAGCAACTCGAATTACAGAGATGCTGGTAACAACCAATCATCATCTGGATTCAACCGAAGGCCACCTTACCAACAACAGAAACCACCATACCAAGGTCCAAACAGTAGTAACCAAGACCATGGAGCATCATCAATGGAAGACTTATTGCAGCAGTTGTTGTTAACCACACAAGCCACAGATGAGTACATCCGAAAATCTGATCGACGAAATGAGGAGAGGTTCCAAAGAAACGAAGCTGACATCAAAAGCAACAAGGCATCATTGCAAACCATAGAACACCAAATAGGTTAGATAGCACAACAACTATCTGAAAGACCTCAAGGAGCTTTGCCCAGCAACACTGTGACAAACCCTAATGCTCAAGTCAAAGCCATCACCACCAGGAGTGGCAAAACCACTGAAGGTGATGCACCTGCATTACAACCCATCCTTGAAGAAGTAGAAACTGAAACTCCAAGTAATGCAAGTGATAAGCAAAAGCAACCTATTGTTGTTGAAGAACCAGCCAAGAAATACGTACCACCACCACCCTATGTTCCAGCACCTCCATATCCAGGTCGTTTGAGACAACAACCAATGGAGGCACAATATGTAAAATTCCTTGGGTTGTTCAAGCAACTCCACATCAATCTGCCCGTGGTGGAAGCCTTAGCCCAAATGCCAAACTATGCTAAGTTTCTAAAGGATGTCTTGTCGAACAAAAAGAAACTGGAAGAGTTATCACACGTAGTTTTGAATGAGGAAGGCTCTGCAGTTCTTTAAAACAAACTACCTCAAAAGATGACTGATCCAGGAGGTTTCACATACCTTGCCTAATATGAAATCTTTCTATCAGCAACGCGTTAGCTGATTTAGGTGCTAGCATTAACCTTATGCCTTATGCGGTTTTTGAAAAATTAAAATTAGGTGAACCTAGACCTACCAGTTGGCTGACCGTTCTGTTAAATATCCGAGGGGCATCTTGAAAATCTCTTAGTTAAAATCGACAAATTCGTATTTCCCGTTGATTTTGTGATCCTTGACATGGATGAGGACAAGAATGTTCCTCTTATCCTAGGTCGACCGTTCTTAGCGACTGCTCGAGCCCTCATTGATGTTTGTACAGGCAAACTCACGCTTTGAGTAGACGAGGAAGAAGTAACTTTCGATATAGGCCAATCCATGAAACACCCTCAACATCATGATGACTCACTCTATTACGTTGATGCTTGCGATTCGATCATAAGCTGTCATTTGAAGAAAACTCTTCAAAATGAAGCTTGCAACACTCAATTAATAGAGGTCCAAATCACCGAACCCATCTGTGTTCCAGAACTAGAAGTTGATGGAACATCATCTCATCAAGAAGCATTTGAGATCATTGAACAAGAGCTAGAACCTAAAGCCAAACCTTCTATCGAAGACCCTCCAGTTTTAGAGCTCAAAGAACTTCCATCTCATCTCGAATACGCCTTTCTTGAAAACACATCTCAACTTCCTGTCATAATCTCATCCGCCTTATCAATTGATGAGAAGAACAAGTTGCTCAATGTGCTTAAGGCACATAAACGAGCAAATGCATGGAAAATCATGGACATCAAGGGAATCAATCCATCCTTTTGCACTCACAAGATACTGATGGAGGAGAACTTCAAATCCGTGATTCAACGTCAAAGACGTAAAAACCCGAGCATGCAAGAGGTGGTGAAGAAAGAAGTAATCAAACTGCTAGATGTCGGTTTGATTTACCCTATTTCTGATTCGCCTTGGGTCAGTCCCGTCCAAGTTGTTCCAAAGAAAGGAGGAATGACTGTTTTCACACCCCCGCTAAAAGCGGAAACACGGGGATGTAACGAGATCGGGATCGTCATAACACATGGTAAACAGTAGAGATGCAATATAGTATATGATGATAAAGCGTGTCATGACAACACCCGACACAAATGGAGACTTGTGTCATGTTTAGTCAATATTCACGACAACATAGCCATAAGCATAAACTTGTTACATGATTCACATAATCAAATGAAGATGACATTGTAATGTAAATTCCCACAACCCGGGAACAAGTATCAAAAGTATAATATTGTTTAATCAGACTACAACAATGTTTCAAAATGATTGTTTGTCAAATATGTTTAGTCTCAAAAATGCATCCTAGGGTCTCCACTAAGGCAGCACACCTAGATCCTCAATTAGCATTGTCACCTGAAAAGATATGCTCAAAATGGTCAACAAAATTGTTGGTGAGCTCGCAGGTTTAAATAGTAAATAAGTAATTGATGTTGTATAGTAAGTGATGTGGAATACCGTGAATACAGTTATAAGTAAGTAAAATCACATGACAATGAGCTTTGCAACCAAACCTAATGACGTACACAAAGATCTTGTCGGAATATACTCACCCAAGGGCCCGTTCCTGGCCACTGTTGGTACTAACTAGTATACCAGCAAACAAGGGTGGGGGTGTCAACCCAGTAGTACTACCAATACCTATCCGTCGGTTCCCACACTGGAATTAAATAGTTGCAAAGAAAGTACCACACAACGAACTCAAGCATGTATCAAATAAGTACTCACAAAACAGTAACACGTTGATTCCAAGTATGTAAATTGTATGTAAATTGTACAGCATTGAAAATGGGTGAGCATACTTTTCCCCCATGTTTGTAAATGATTGAAATGTTGTATAAGCATAAAAAGGGGCCACAAAACTCACTTGTTAGGTGGTAAGTATGAATGATCAAAGTTTCCAAATGTCGTATGAAATGCACGGTCAAACACCTATTGACAGTTATTGTTAAGCATTATTGATATGTATAAAGTAAATAGTAATGTTTGGTCGGTTCGGGTTGTATTGGTTGGGTCGCGTGTAACACACACAAACAGACACACGTATTAGATCTTATGTAGATCCAAGTACTAGATATCGTCGCCATTGCTGATGGTATTTATGTAAAAGTTCCATTGTTATTAGAGAAGTATGTGGTAAATATCGTTAGTTACAATTCGGTTATTGATACTCGTAAAATGTTAAGTTGATTTGATTTTGGAATAACATTAGTAAGTTTGTTAGTATTGACTTAAATATTGTCATTAGCAATGGCAACCGTGTCGATGTCACCTTAACATCACACGACATACACACACCACACACAAGGAGAAACTCACACACAACAACTTCAGTCGCACGACAGGACCAGACGCACGACTCAACACTCCATTCGCACGAATCAACCCTTATTCGTACGAATCAGCTTCATTCGTACGATTGAACCTTCATTCGTGCGACTGGCATCCAGACGTACCACACAACACTCAATCGCACGACTCAACCTCCATACGCACGAATCAACCTTCATTCGTACGAATCAGCTTCATTCGTACGATTGAACATTCATTCGTGCGACTGGCATTCAATCGTGCGACACACGCACCATCGCACACATTCATTCGGTCGCCTGACTCAATCGCACACATTCATTCGGTCGCCTGACTCAATACACATTCATTCGCTCGCATGACTCAATCGCACACACACACACACAGTCGCACGACACACCCAGTCGCACAACTCAGTCGCACGATTGACTCAGACGCATGACTCAGTCGCACGACTCACCCAGTCGCACGACTCAATCGCATGACAGACCCAGTCGCCTGAACAGTAGGTTCGCGACTGCTGATGTGCAGAGCAGCCTTCGGCTACTCCGTGCACGGGTTTTACACAACAAGGACTTCCAGAAACACACTACAAACATACACAAACAAGAAGCACACGCAGAAGGACATCACACGCACCCACACGACCTCATGTGTTCGGGTTGAACCCGAACACCCAAAACCCTAAAATGGACAGCCGTGAATAAGCAAGAAAAGGGACAACCAAGGTCGTCTACCTGCAAGAATGGAGTAGACTCGGTTGTAGTCGAAGTCTAGACGATGAAAACGTGACAAAAATGGGCGGTTTTGGTGCAAGGAGGAGGAAGAAGGGTGTAGAAGAAGAAATGAAGAGGAAGAAGATGAAGAATGGTGGCTAGGGCTGGAAAAATGGGTTTATTTACCCAGCCCAAGTTTGGAAAATGGCACATTTAGTCCCTGCACTTAACCCCCGAGTTTCCCAAATTTGTTTCGGTTAAAAACGACTTTATTAGGTTAGTTATATTAATGATAAAAATGTATTTAATGATATTTGTAACTTAAAAATGGTTTTATTAATGACGATAATATTATATAAAAATGGTATATTTAGCGGTAACGATGACGAAAGTTTTAAAAGTTTTTAAAGATAGTATACGTTAACGATACGAACACAAGAATAAAGATAATAAAGCAAGTATAATATCCACACGAATAGTTTATAAAGATGAGGAATGAACGAGCGAAGAAAAGTTAACGAAGTCCACGTTAATTGACGGACCTTTTGGTGACGGATGTCACACTATCCCCCATTTGAGAGAATTTCGTCCCGAAATTCAGATGGAGTTAGGTCCAAGAGCGTCATCCTCAAATAGATGTGGATATTTAAGTTTCATCTGATCTTCCCGTGCCCATGTAAACTCTAGCCCTCGTTTTGAATTCCATCTTACGCGAACAATAGGTATTCTACTGCGCTTCAATTGCTTGACCTTTCGATCCATGATCTCAAGGGGTTCCTCAACAAAATGAAGCTTTTCGTCGATCTTGATTTCCTCAATTGGTACGTGAAGGGATTCGTCAGCCAAACACTTCTTGAGGTTCAACACGTTGAAAGTATCATGTACGCCGCTGAGTTCTTGTGGCAACCTTAATCGATAAGCCACTGGACCGATTCTTTCTGTAATCTCGAATGGTCCTACGTATCTTGGGGCTAACTTCCCTTTCTTTCCAAATCGAACGATTACTTTCCAAGGAGATACTTTAAGTAAAACTCGATCCCCAATGTTGAATTCTAGAGGCTTCCGACGGTTGTCGGCATAGCTCTTTTGGTGATCTCTGGAAGCTTTTAGTCGGTCTTTGATTTGAAAGATCTTGTCGGTTGTTTCTTGAATGATCTCTGGGCTTGTTAACTGACTTTCACCAATCTCGGCCCAAAAAACGGGTGATCTACATTTTCTTCCATACCACGCTTCGAACGGAGCACATCCAATGCTTGCATGGTAGCTGTTGTTGTAAGAGAACTCGATCAGCGGTAGGTGAGCATCCCAACTACCACCAAAATCGATTACACACGCCCTCAACATGTCTTCTAGTGTCTGTATAGTTCATTCACTTTGGCCATCTGTCTGAGGGTGATAGGCGGTACTCATATCTAATCGAGTGCCCATCGCTTTCTGTAGTGTCTGCCATAATCGTGAAGTACATCGGCTGTCACGGTCGGATATGATCGACACTGGTACTCCGTGTCTTGTCACGACCTCCTTGATGTACAATCTCGCCAACTTATCCATCTTGTAGTCTTCTCAGATCGGCAAGAAATGAGCTTACTTCGTCATCCGATCCACTACGACCCATATCGAGTCATGCCCGCTGCTTGTTCTAGGGAGTTTGGTAATAAAATCCATAGCTATATTCTCCCATTTCCACTCGGGAATTTCAGGTTGCTTGTAAGGCCCCGTTCCCGGAGACCTCACAGTTGGTCATTCACAGCATTAAATACATTAATATAAAAACTTAAGCAGCGGAATCATTTTAACAAAAACCATTTATTGCATTTCATTAAACACTGTTGTTAAGCAAAACACTATTGTTTGATGAGATACAAAATAAACTGTTTAATTGCATTACATAACAACAGCAATAATAGGTATGAATGGATGTCAGTCTTTCCCTGCCGAGTAGCTTCACCCTCGTGCCATCCTCAGCAATATTTACCTGCTAACTGAAAATGTATAAAAGTCAGCGTTGCTGAGTGAGTTCTAGTTTTATAAGTAATAAAATACTTTCTGTATGTTGTATATGAAAATACTCTTTTCTTTTAAAATACAACTCTTTACTGTATATGCGAGCACGCATTAACTATATGAACAAATACTGTTCGTTCTCTTTACTGTATGCCTTGTTTACTCTGTTTTCTTTATTCTTTATCTTTCACTGTCTGTATGGACCAATGAGCAATACCCCAACTATATGCATGATGGAAAACGGGGTGATGGGCCATCTATATCCCTCGAAAGGGTAAACTATATCCCTCGAAAGGGTCAACTGTATCCCTCGAAAGGGTCAACTGTATCCCTCGAAAAAGTGCTGTGTACTGTACACAAGGCCGACCCAATCACCCAGGATACGCTACAAGGGTCCTGCCAATCTCCAAGACTAGCCCTGTGTGCATAAAAGGGTAGCTAACCCGCAGCACAGTTGAGCTAACGACAACACGGTCGTGTACCTCCTATAAGCTTGCAAGACTTGTTAACATTTTATTAATGTTCCTCTTCTTTCTTTATTGCTCTTTCTCTTTATTATTACAATATACTTTACGTTACGATAATAAACATACCACGTAAAGTCACATTCTATAAGTAATAATAATAATAATAGCAATAATAATAATAAGGAACAATCATAAGACAATCATAATCAATCATTATCATTCGTAATCATGCATGAAACCCATCATTAATATGCCCTAGTCAACCCTCGGTCAAAACCCTAAAGGCACAGACTCCCAAACATTCTGCATTAAATCCTAAGGGTTTAGGCCCATGGCACCATTTAGACGCATGGGCCCTGTTTAGGTGTGTGGGTACTTGGGCGCATAGGACACTTAGGAGCATGGGAACTCAGGCGCATGGACACCTAGTCGCATGGCCATTCAGACGCATGGGCACTATTGGGGCGTATGACCCATTCAGTCGCATGGGCACTTAGGCGCATGGATCACTCAGGCGCATGGGCCACTTAGGCGCATGGGCCACTTTGGGCGCATGGATTCTGTTGGGCGCATGGGCTATACTTAAAAACATTTCTGAGGTAATCTTAGGCGCATGGGCTACTGTTTAGGCGTATGGATTACACTTACTTCCTTCTATGGCATTTTCAGGCGTATGAACCTTCTGTATATCATGTTCCTAGTATGTTTTCAAACCCAATCATCAAACCCATCTGTTCTAAACTTAACATGGCTATTCTAAACATGAACAACCTATAAGCATTCAAGATTCAACATTTAACATGCATAATACATACGGGTAAACATACATAAACTTGTAAAAACGTTTTAATACATTTTCAGCCCCAAAGGGAGTTTAAAAACAAGTAAAACCGGGGTCTAGAAACTCACCTGGTGCAACTTTGGGTGTTTCTTCCTTCTAACCCGAATGCAAATGAGTTCAAACACCTAGAACACCACCACACACACACACACACGAGCACATACACAAACACATAAGCACATAAACATGTAACCAGGATAAAACCCGTCATAAACACATAAAAACCACAAATCCTTACCTTGAATTCGACTTCTTTTCTTCTTCTTTTCTTTAGCCGAGAACTCTTCTGCTCTCTCTTTCTAAAACCAAAGAAAGATGCTGATGTGAAGTGAGGGTGGGCGGCCATGCTCACCTTTACACCAACTTTTTCAAAGATTTGTCCTTTTGGACACTTTTAGTCCCTCCACTTGGACTTTGTTGCTTTTCTTTCTTTTATTCTTCGTTTCTTGTCTTTTTAAAATAACCGGGTGTTACAAGTCCACCCCCCTTATATAGGTTTCGTCCCCGAAACCTGTTATTCCTCAAACAGACAAGGATAATGCTGCCTCATCTCCTCCTCAGTCTCCCATGTAGATTTAGATCCCTTCCTGTGCTTCCACTGTACACGCACAAGAGGAACCACTTTATTCCTTAGCCTTTTCTCTTTACGATCGATGATTGCCACTGGTTGCTCCACATAATTGAGCCGTTCATCTACTTCTATATCCCCCAGTGAAACAATCATATCTTCATCAGCTAAGCACTTTCTTAGGTGAGATACATGGAATGTCGGGTGAATTCCACTTAACTCATCTGGTAATTCCAACCTATAGGCCACCTCTCCTACTCGAGCAATGATTCGGAAAGGTCCTATGTATCTCAGGCTTAGCTTACCTCGTTTCCTGAATCATATGATACCCTTCCAAGGTGAGACCTTCAACATAACCCGGTCACCCACCTGGAACTCGATCGGTCTGCGTCGTTTATCGGCATACGACTTCTATCTATCTTTGGCTGCCTTTCATAAAGGCCTTAATCTTTTCTAGCTTCTCGGTCGTAGCCTCGATCACCTCGACACCTCCCAATTCTTTCTGCCCAATGTCTCCCCAACATACGGGCGTCCTACATCTTCTACCGTATAACATCTTGTATGGTGGCATGCCAATACTAGCATGATAACTGTTATTGTACGAGAATTCAGCTAACGGTAAGTGGTCATCCCAACTTCCCCCAAAATCAATCACACATGCCCGAAGCATGTCTTCCAGTGTCTGAATGGTCCTTTTTGACAGACCTACAGTTTGGGGATGATAGGCCGTGCTAATATGTAACCTCGTCCCCATGGCATCATGGAATTTCTTCCAGAATTTAGAGGTAAACCGGGTGTCGCGATCAGACACGATGGACACCGGCACACCATGACGGGTTACAATCTTTTTGATGAACAGGTCAGCCAACCTCTCAGATGAATATGTCTCGCGGATCGGTAGGAAGTGAGCACTCTTCGTCAAACGGTCTACAATCACCCAAATGGCATCGTACCATTTCGGCGTACGCGACAGCTTCGTAATGAAATCCATGGTGATGTGCTCCCACTTCCATTCCGGTATATCTAAAGGTTGAATCTTCCCATACGGCTTTTGGTGTTCGGCCTTCACTTGCAAACAAGTAAGGCACTTACTCACATACTCCACCACGTCCCGCTTCATACTCGGCCACCAATAATCTTTCTTCATATCTTGATACATCTTTGTGGCACCAGGATGAATGGAGTATCGAGTCTTGTGAGCTTCATCCGTAATCCTCACACGTAGATTCCCAAAACGAGGAATCCACACTCGTCCAAATCGAGTTTTAACACCAAGTGTGTTTTCACCCAATTCCCCAACTAAACCTCTCATCCTTTCAGAGTTAAGATGATCTTCTTTCAGTGCCTCCAAATCTTTAGTGCGAAGACCACTGCTGCTAACTCCAGGTCATGGGTAGGGTAATTAACCTCATGCACCTTCAATTGTCAGGATGCGTAGGCTATCACCTTACCTCGCTGCATCAACACGCAACCCAACCCTGAGTAGGAAGCATCTGAATAAACCACCAAATCCTCGCTTCCTTCGGGTAATGACAGGACAGGGGCTTGGGTCAATCTTGCCTTCAACTCCTCAAAAGCCTTTTCTTGCTCTTGATTCCACACGAACTTCACATCCTTACGGGTCAACTTGGTTAGTGGAGAAGCGATCTTGGAAAAGTCTTGGATGAATCTTCTGTAGTAGCCCGCCAAACCCAAGAAACTACGAATCTCGGATGGCGTCTTTGGGGACTTCCATTGCATCACTGCCTCCACCTTTGCGGGGTCTACCATAATCCCCTCGGAATTTATCACATGACCTAAGAATTGAACTTCGCGCAACCAGAACACGCACTTGGAGAATTTAGCATACAGCTTCTCCCTTCTTAAGGTCTCCAACACTCCCAAACGTGACCGGCATGCTCTTCTTCGCTCATCGAGTAGATCAGGATATCATCAATAAACACAATCACTGATCTATCCAACATTGGCCGACACACTCGGTTCATCAAATCCATAAAAGCAGCTGGCGCATTGCTCAAACCAAACGACATAACGAGGAACTCGTAATGACCGTAGCGCGTGCGAAAAGATGTCTTAGGGATATCCTGTTCCTTCACCTTCAGTTGATGGTAACCAGATTGTAGATCTATTCTTGAAAACCAACTGGCACCTTGGAGTTGGTCAAACAGATCATCAATTCTTGGTAAGGGGTATCGGTTCTTCACCGTCAACTTGTTCAGCTCTCGGTAGTCAATGCACATCCTCATGCTACCGTCTTTCTTCTTCACAAACAGGACCGGAGCACCCCAGGGAGAGATACTCGGTCTAATGAACCCCTTATCGAGCAGCTCTTGCAACTGCTCCATCAGCTCTTTCATTTCTGTCGGAGCTAACCGATACGGTGCTTTAGCAACGGGTTGAGCACCGAATATCAAATCAATTTGGAACTCAATCTCGCGGTCCGGTGGCACGCCGGGTAAGTCTTCCGGGAATACGTCCGGAAAGTCGCGCACCACTGGCACTTCGGATAATTGCGGTACCGACGCATCCACATCTTTTACATAGGCCAAGTAGGCGCTACATCCACGTCTTATGCACTTCCCCGCCACCGCCATCGAAATCATCTCCGGGATCGTAGTAACACGATCTCCATGAATCGTAACCAAACTCTTATCGGGCGCAACCAATCGAATCATCTTCTTTCGACATGCGATGTTTGCTTCATAGGTTGCTAACCAGTCCATCCCTAGTACTACATCAAATCCACCTAGGGGTATCACGTGCAACCTAGCAGCGAATCTATGACCTTCTAATTCTATGGCACAGTCCTCTATCACATCAGTAATTCTAGTGGACTTACCAATAGCAGTTTCTACATTGAATGGTTCACTAATCTTTCTACTACTAACAGGCAACTTAGCACAGAAAGTAGTGGAAACAAAACTTTTGCTAGCACCGGAATCAAACAATACAGAGGCATAAATTTGGTTTACTAGAAACATACCTGACACAACCTCGGGATCAACTCTGGCTTCCTCCCGGGTCATAGTGTAAGCTCTAGCACTTGCCCTCTGTCCTCCTTCCTCCGGTTTCTTATTCCCCGCTCCTGAGCTCTCCGCCCTCGGCTTCTTGCAGTCTCTAGCGATGTGGCCAGGCTGGCCACACCTGAAGCATACGTTCATCCCCATCCTGCACTCACCAGTATGCTCCCTTCCACATTTGCCACACTTCTTCCGTTTTGCACCAATTGTGACCACACGTCGGTCACCCACCTTTGCCACCTTATTGTTTGGAGCGGATCCACCACGTCCAAACCGTTTCCCATTCCAGTTACGGTCACCTCCACCCTTCTTGTTCACCTCAGCCACCACCACCTCGCGCTCGTCATATAATCTACCAGCCAAATCAACCGCCGATCTAAAAGTGCTCGGCCGGGCGACAATCATATGCCTACGGATATCCGCCGGCAGCCCCTGGATGTATCTCTTAATCTTTCGTGACAGTGGTGTCACTTGATCGGGCACCAGTCGCGCCATTTCATTAAATTTAGTGGTGTACTGCTGGTGTGTCATCGTTCCCGCCTCCAGCTGCAGGAACTCTCTTTCCACCTTATCCATCTCTCTGTGGGGACAGAATTCCTCGATCACTAACTTCTTCAGTTCAGGCCATCGCATTCTCCCAATGGCCCTGCTACCCTCGGCTTGGACAATGTTGTCCCACCAGCACAAAGCCGAGTCTACAAAGGAGTGGGTAGCGAATTTCACCTTCTGATCCTCACGGCACTCACTGATATCGAGAACGGCCTCCATTTCCCTCACCCACCGGTGAGCAGCAGCCGCAGTGCCATTTCCGTCAAAGGTAGGGGCTTGCATCTCATAAACGCCCCGTAGTTACAGCCTCGGACCGCCTCCGGCGCAGGCTCGTCTTCTTCCTCCTCCTTGTCATCAGAGAGAACCGTTTCCGGCTCTGGTTGTTCCCGTCCTCCCGAGGACCGGTTTCTTTCCCCTTCCTTTAATACCTTGATCACTTCGGTCATCACAGACGGTAGAATCGTCTGCATGACCTGATGTACCTCCTCCACCACAGCCTCCTTTATTGAGGCTCTCAGATTGGGGCTCTCGTCGCCACCCTCCGGATGAGGGGTCTCTGGTCCCTCATGAACCACCTTCTCGACTCTGGGTCTCCCTCTCTTAGGTCGCGGAGCAGCACCGTTACCTCCACCACGAGAGGCCTTAGAAGATCTACCGCCAGCCATCCTCTAAAGAACACTATAAGATTCAAACACTAAGGCGGTCATTCAAGGTAATAGCTCAGTTTATGTTAAGTAAGTAAGTCCCTAATTACAGTGGCCAGTTGTGATTAGCCACTTACTTTACTCTTCATACCCCAAGCATTTCCTATCTTGACTTAATCAGTATCTAGATCTACTAAGAGCACATAAATCAAATAGCATGCGCACATAATACCGGTTAACATTAAGAAAAGACATACCTGATGGCACGTAGCTACTCGAGCTGACATCCCTCAATTTGTCCCATTTTCAGTTTAAGTTTAGGTTTTAACAATTTATTTAACCCAATTCTCTTAAACTTTGGCTCTGATACCAACTTGTAAGCCCCCGTTCCCGGAGACCTCACAGTTGGTCATTCACAGCATTTAATACATTATAAATTTAAAAATTTAAGCAGTGGAATCATTTTAACAAAAACCATTCATTGCATTTCATTAAACACTGTTGTTAAGCAATACACTATTGTTTGATGAGATACAAAATAAACTGTTTAATTGCATTACAAAACAACAGCAATAATAGGTATGAATGGATGTCAGTCTTTCCCTGCCGAGTAGCTTCACCCTCGTGCCATCCTCAACAATATTTACCTGCCAACTACAAATGTATAAAAGTCAGCGTTGCTGAGTGAGTTCTAGTTTTATAAGTAATAAAATACTTTCTGTATGTTGTATATGAAAATACTCTTTTCTTTTAAAATACAACTCTTTACTTTATATGCGAGCACACATTAACTATATGAACAAATACTGTTCGTTCTCTTTACTGTATGCCTTGTTTACTCTGTTTTTTTATTCTTTATCTTTCACTGTCTGTATGGACCAATGAGCAATACCCCAACTATATGCGCGATGGAAAACGGGGTGATGGGCCATCTATATCCCTCGAAAGAGTAAACTATATCCCTCGAAAGGGTCAACTGTATCCCTCGAAAGGGTCAACTGTATCCCTTGAAAGGGTGCTGTGTACTGTATACAAGGCCGACCCAATCACCCAGGGTACGCTACAAGGGTCCTGCCAATCTTCAAGACTGGCCCTGTGTGCATAAAAGGGTAGCTAACCCACAGCACAGTTGAGCTAACGACAACACGGTCGTGTACCTCCTATAAGCTTGCAAGACTTGTTAACATTTTATTAATGTTCCTCTTCTTTCTTTATTGCTCTTTCTCTTTATTATTACAATATACTTTACGTTACGATAATAAACATACCACGTAAAGTCACATTCTATAAGTAATAATAATAATAGCAATAATATTAATAAGGAACAATCATAAGACAATCATAATCAATCATTATCATTCGTAATCATGCATGAAACCCATCATTAATATGCCCTAGTCAACCCTCGGTAAAAACCCTAAAGGCACAGACTCCCAAACATTCTGCATTAAATCCTAAGGGTTTAGGCGCATGGCACCATTTAGACGCGTGGGCCCTGTTTAGGCGTATGGGTACTTGGGCGCATGGGACACTTAGGCGCATGGGAACTCAGGCGCATGGACACCTAGTCGCATGGCCATTCGGACGCATGGGCACTATTGGGGCGTATGACCCATTCAGTCGCATGGGCACTTAGGCGCATGGATCACTCAGGCGCATGGGCCACTTAGGCGCATGGGCCACTTTGGGCGCATGGATTCTGTTGGGCGCATGGGCTATACTTAAAATATTTCTGAGGTAATCTTAGGCGCATGGGCTACTGTTTAGGCGTATGGATTACACTTACTTCCTTCTATGGCATTTTCAGGCGTATGAACCTTCTGTATATCATGTTCCTAGTATGTTTTTAAACCCAATCATCAAACCTATCTGTTCTAAACTTAACATGGCTATTCTAAACATGAACAACCTATAAGCATTCAATATTCAACATTTAACATGCATAATACATACGGGTAAACATACATAAACTTGTAAAAACGTTTTAATACATTTTCAGCCCCAAAGGGAGTTTAAAAACAAGTAAAACCGGGGTCTAGAAACTCACCTGGTGCAACTTTGGGTGTTTCTTCCTTCTAACCCGAATGCAAATGAGTTCAAACACCTAGAACACCACCACACACACACACACACACACGAGCACATACACAAACACATAAGCACATAAACATGTAACCGGGATAAAACCCGTCATAAACACATAAAAACCACGAATCCTTACCTTGAATTAGACTTCTTTTCTTTTTCTTTTTCTTTAGCCGAGAACTCTTCTACTCTCTCTCTCTAAAACTGAAGAAAGATGATGATGTGAAGTGAGGGTGGGCGGCCATGCTCACCTTTACACCAACTTTTTCAAAGATTTGTCCTTTTGGACACTTTTAGTCCCTCCACTTGGACTTTGTTGCTTTTCTTTCTTTTATTCTTTGTTTCTTGTCTTTTTAAAATAACCGGGTGTTACAAGTCCACCCCCCTTATATAGGTTTCGTCCCCGAAACCTGTTATTCCAGAAACACACTACAAACATACACAAACAAGAAGCACACGCAGAAGGACATCACACGCACCCACACGACCTCATGTGTTCGGGTTGAACCCGAACACCCGAAACCCTAAAATGGACAGCCGTGAATAAGCAAGAAAAGGGACAACCAAGGTCGTCTACCTGCAAGAATGGAGTAGACTCAGTTGTTGTCGAAGTCTAGACGATGAAAACTTGACGAAAATGGGCGGTTTTGGTGCAAGGAGGAGGAAGAAGGGTGTAGAAGAAGAAATGAAGAGGAAGAAGATGAAGAATGGTGGCTAGGACTGGAAAAATAGGTTTATATACCCAGCCCAAGTTTGAAAAATGGCACATTTAGTCCCTGCACTTAACCCCCGAGTTTCCAAATTTGTTTCGGTTAAAAACGACTTTATTAGGTTAGTTATATTAATGATAAAAATGTATTTAATGATATTTGTAACTTAAAAATGGTTTTATTAATGACGATAATATTATATAAAAATGGTATATTTAGCGGTAACGATGACGAAAGTTTTAAAAGTTTTTAAAGATAGTATACGTTAACGATACGAACACAAGAATAAAGATAATAAAGCAAGTATAATATCCACACGAATAGTTTATAAAGATGAGGAATGAATGAGCGAAGAAAAGTTAACAAAGTCCACATTAATTGACGGACCTTTTGGTGACGGATGTCACAACTGTTGTAACTAACGAGAAGAATGAGCTTATTCCCACTCGTACGGTTACAGGATGGAGAGTTTGCATCAAATATCGCAAACTCAATGACGCCACAAGGAAAGATCACTTCCCTCTTCCTTTCATCGACCAAATGCTTGAGAGATTATCTGGAAAAATGTTCTATTGCTTCCAGGATGGTTCTAAGGTTATTTTCAAATTCCTATTGCTCCTGAAGATCAAGAGAAGACGACATTCACCTGTCCATATGGCACATTTGCCTATCGGTGAATGCCCTTTGGATAGTGTAATGCTCCTGCTACATTTTAAAGATGCATGGTAGCAATCTTTCATGACATGATTGAACACTCAATGGAAGTTTTCATGGATGACTTCTCCATCTTTGGGAACTCATTTGAGCAATGTCTTGAAAATCTGGAAAAAATGCTGGTTAGATGTGAAGATTCTAACCTTGTTTTGAATTGGGAAAAGTGCCACTTCATGGTTACGGAAGGGATAGTTTTAGGACACAAAATCTCTCGAGCAGGGCTTGAAGTCGATCAAGCCAAAGTTGACACTATTTCTAAACTTCCACATCCCATGACCGTGAAATATATTAGAAGTTTCCTAGGCCATGAAGGATTTTACCGTCGTTTCATCAAAGATTTCTCAAAAATCGCTCGACCAATGACTCAACTTCTTGAGAAAGACGCTCAATTTGTATTTTCTGACAAATACATTAGTGCATTCGAATTGCCTAAGGAGAGACTGGCAACCGCTCCAATCATGGTTTCCCCAGATTGGACGCTACCATTTGAACTCATGTGCGACGCAAGCGATTTCGCGGTAGGAGCCGTATTAGGACAGAGGAAAGACAAGCAATTTCACCCAATTCATTATGCGAGCAAAACCCTAAACGACGCACAAGAAAACTACACCACCACCGAGAAAGAACTTCTTGCGGTAGTTTTCGCATTTGACAAATTCCGCTCGTACCTAATCCTTTCAAAAACAATCGTTTATACCGATCATGCAGCCCTTCGTTATTTGTTCAACAAACAAGATGCAAAGTCAAGGTTGATTCGTTGGATACTTCTGCTTCAAGAATTTGACATCGAAATTCATGATAAGAAAAGAGCGGAAAATCTAGCGCCCGATCATCTCTCGCGTCTTGAGGATTCAAGTCCTTCACAAGCTGAGGAAGCCACAATAAACGACAATTTTCCTCACGAATTCCTTATGCACATCCAATCCTCAATCGATGAACATCCTTGGTTTGCCGATTTCGCAAATTACTTAGCAAGCGGAATCCTTCTCAAGGGAATGACTTATCAGCAAAAGAAGAAATTCTTTACTGATATCAAACATTACTATTGGGAGGACTTGTATCTGTTCGGAATCGGTGCAGACCAACTTATTTGAAGATGCGTATACGGAAGTGAAGCAGAACGGATCCTAAGGCACTGTCATGAAGGACCCACATGAGGACATCATGGAGCAACCCTAACAGCCAAGAAAGTATTTGACTCTGGATTTTACTGGCCCACGATCTTCAAAGATGCTCATAACATGGTACGCACATGTGATGCATGTCAAAGAGCAACCAATATCTCAACACGGGATGAGATGCCTCAGAAACCAGTTCAAGTATGCGAGGTATTTGATATATGGTGTGTTGATTTCATGGGGCCATTCCCGGTGTCATTTGGCAATCGTTACATCTTGGTAGCAGTCGATTACGTTTCAAAATGGGTTGAAGCTCAAGACCTACCTACCAATGATGCCAGAAACGTTGGCAGATTCCTTAAGAAACTATTCTCTCGTTTTGGTGTCCCCAAAGCTCTGATTAGTGACCGAGGAACTCATTTCTGTAACAACCAGCTCGAACAAGCAATGGCCCGTTATGGAGTGCACCATCGTTTTACAACTGCTTACCATCCACAAGCGAATGGGCAAACCGAAGTCACTAACCGAGGCATCAAACGAATCCTTGAGAAAACTGTAGGTCAAAACCACAAGGACTGGTCTACCAAGCTAGATGATGCACTATGGGCTTTTCGAACAGCCTATAAGACTCCCATCGGCACAACACCGTTCAAACTAGTTTATGGGAAGTCGTGTCATCTACCTGTGGAACTAGAGCACAAGGCCTTTTGGGCACTTAAAGCAGCAAACGTGGACCAAGACCTTGTAGGAAAGAATCGATTCCTACAAATTCATGAATTGGAGGAATTGAGAGAACAAGCATACGAAAACGCTAAGGTTTACAAAGAAAAGACAAGGAAATTCCACGATGCTCGATTAAAGAACACAAAACGATTTCATGTGGGAGAACGTGTCTTACTGTATAACTCTCGTTTACGTTTGTTTCTTAGAAAACTGAAATCACGATGGTCTGGACCTTATACGATTAAAAACGTGTTTCCGAATGGTGCCATTAAAATCAATAACCACAAAGGTTTAAGTTTCAAAGTAAATGGTCATCGTTTGAAATCATATAACGATGGACCAACCAAGATTCTCTTGGAGGAATTACACCTCCGCCCCGATGAAAACTAAGTGTGGGGAAGGGTCGTGCCGAAGACCCGAAACTTAAACGCGACACCTGTACATTAGTTTTCCTTGATTTTTTAACAATTTTTAGGACCTCACAAGCACAAGCACGGGGCCGTGCCTCATGAAGCACGCCCCTGTGTCTCTGACAAATTTTTTCCATGATCTCCGCTGACGACTCTGGAATGTTACAGGTCGAATTTAAGACGGATTCTGACAAGCACGGGGCCGTGCCTGGCCAAGCACGCCCCCATGTTCACTTTTCACGACCTGTATATAAATACCACACTTGTTCCATTCTTTCATCACACCCATTTTTGCTTAAAAACGTCTGAAAAATGAAAGAATCAAGTCACGGAAGTTCAAACTGGAATCCTGTGAAGAAACCGCGTTCTGAAACGCGAGAGCCAATGACTCAAGAATACTTCTTCAAGCTGCATAAACTTATCAAGCAAATGACTAAAATGAACCTTGTTGCATCCCAACGCCTACCTGAACTTATCCAAAAAGTTCAGAAGATGGGCGAGGAACTCGTTTCATTAACCGTCAGCTAGCGGAACTAAGCAACCGCACTTCTCACTATCCCATCCCGAACCTTCCACACGGAATGTGTGGAGGCTCCTTTTAGAAGCATTTCGTGATGTGTTAGGTGTGCTGATGCGCGTTAAAGAGTCTGGTTTTGCTGTTTCAGATTCTCGGCTTTTAACGTATCATGTAACCGTAGGACCCTAGGAAATGTAATTTTCAATTTGGATTGTGTTATTTAACTCTAGGACTATTTTCGTATCTTTTCTGATGATTTAGAAGTGATAAACTTAACCGGGTAAATTGCGTAACGCGCGAAACTGAAAAACGGAACAACAAAAGACTAAAACCGAACAACATACCTTGAGCACGCACCCGTGCCTAAGGAGGCACACCCCCGTGCTCGACAAAGAATGACACAACCTGACTTTTTCAGCCTTTTGTCTTGTTCCCCATCAATTTTGCATGTTAAAAACCGAGCTCATTGCCTGCAATGTTCGTATCCACTTCCATTTTCACCTTCTTTTCCATTTTTCTTTCACCTTTTCAAGAGTTCTTTCAAGAGTATTTGATCAAGAGGTTAGTATGCTAATTCATATGATTATGATAGTCATTTACATGTAGTTAGGTGATTAGGTCTCTAAACAACCGAAATCCTAGCAATTATATGTAAAGACTTGTACTTAAACGTATTATGGAATGTTGAATGCTTTAAACCTTCTTGTTCATGTTTCTTCTTGTAGTTGATTAATGTTAATTAGTATGTTTAGTTAGTTATTAGTATGTTTTCTTTTATTGTTAACAAGACTATCTTCCTAATTCGTGGTGAAATCTTTGTTAATCATGTTCAAGTTACAAGAATTCACAAGTGGTGTTAAACATTATATATATTTTTGAGTATCTTAAATTATTAACAAGTGACTAAAATGCTAAACGTATAATCTTTGGTTTTTCAAGCAAGAAAATGTTAAACCCATGTTTATCCAAGGTTTACAAACAAAACCACGCATGCTCGAGTCAAGATTTCATGCCTAAAAATGTTAACCGTACCCCCACGTTTCACAAGGCGCACCCCCATGTTCAACAGCTTTTTCTTGGATGTCAAATTTTTAACTATTTTTGAACATGAGTTGAATCATTATGGCGTTATGTCTTGTAAACACATGGTTGTCACTAATATCATGAAACTGTTCCAGAAATTTGTTTTGTATGGATCATCCCTACTTGCAATTTGAAGGGGGCCACGAGAGATGGTGTCATGATAGACTTCAAAGACTACTACAAAGGGTCGAAAAATCCCACTTACAAGCAGATGAAGAAACACTGGTGGCTGTCGGACAGCTAGAAAGATATAATAATTTATTGAGTATTCAGTGGAAGAGTTTATTCTCACAAAATAGACCTTCCGTTTATGAACTAACTCTTAAATTTTTAGCATCTTTCAGATTTAGCATGAAAGACTCTGACCCTTGGTATGATAGTGCAGTTTCATTCAGACTTGTTGGATGTTGGCATAAAACATCCATTGCCTTGTTCGGTGTCTATCTCGGTATCTACACGGAACAAGAAATGGAGGAGGAAGCAATATCTGGAATGCCAGCATACCATACCTTTCCAGACGAGGAAAGTAAAGATGCGGAAAGTGGTGCCATGCAGAAAGCGTTTTGGGAGCGGATTGAAACCGGAGGGTTCAACTCGAGTAAAACAAAAAGCAGCCAGATACGAGACCCACTGCTGCGATACATTCATCGGTTACTTAGTCATTCCATAACAGCTCTGGTCAAAGCGAGGGAGTTGTTAATTTGAGGGACTTGGTCATTTTATATTGTATGGTTAATCAGTTTCCATGTAATATTAGGTATTTGTTTTGTAATCTTTTTACCAGGAATGCGATTGCAGGTGCTCCAACACCCATGTTTGGAGGAAGCTGGATTCTGAACCTATACGAGAGCTATGGGTGTAACACTGAGGGAACTGAAGGAGTGATGTCGGGACTGTTGGACTTGAGCATTTGCACAAGTATGTACATGGTGACGAACTTACCGAATGGGCAACCGAGGTTTATGGATAAGAAGGGACAAATCTGGGATCCGGCGGATCCCGAAGAAATAATCATGGACCTCGACATGTCGATACAGCCGGAAGGAGCCGGAGCCGGATCTTCAAGTTCACGTACTAGGGAATTCCCAACCATGTTAGACCTTTATGAGTCAATCCAAACCACCAGCGACCATGCAAGGCGATCATTTGAATATGCCCAACGAGCCTTCAACAGAGTCGAAAATCTGCATTCCCGAGTCGATGACCTGAGCAACGATGTCACGTACATCAGGAACAAGATGTACCATGAGTGGGGGGATATCCCGCCACAAAGCCCTTGAAAACCGTATCACTTTCGGGGCCCGGGCACAGTTGTGTCGTGCCAATCTTTCTTATATTTATGTCATTTTATTTTTATTTTGTGTGTTTAGGATTTTAATGCTTTCAATAAATTGGTGACATTTCAGGTGATCCCAATGATTCTCTCAACTTGAGAGCAACCAAACGCAAGTGACAAACTCATTTTTTAGGGGAGTTATTTCATTACCCTTTCTCGGTCTTAATATATTAATCACATTGAGGACAATGTGAATTTTAAGTGTGGGGATGGGGGTAATGCATTTGACTTTGCTAAAAAGGTCCAAATTTAAAAATTTTATAAAAAGATCACTTAACAATTAATTTTTGTGACAAGAAACAAAAAAAACCAAATTATAAATATACGTTTTCGGGAAATAAATAAGTAAATTGACGACATCCAAATAAAATTGAAAATGTTTTTTTTGTGATATCTTTAAAAGCAATAATCTAGTAAAAATATTTAATCATGTAAAATGAAACACTTTTACCCAAGTCCATCCATATGTGAGTTTATTTTTGAGCCTTAAACAACTTTTGCAAATTGCAATTCTACTTTCATTCTAGATTTAATTGAGGGTGTCATATGATACGTATAATTAGAACTTGCTTTGGGTATACATTTCAAGACCTTAATTAGTATTTGTCGCATAAAAATGAGTTAGGCATTAGGAAATCTTAACCATTCAAGCCCCAACTATTTTCTTTAATTTTCCTTACCCGAACATCAACCCTAGTTAGCCCTGTTGAGCTTAAACGTTTTTATCTTTCAATCACCCGAACCACCAAGTCACTTAACCAAAAAAGCCTTAAACAAAACCCATTTTTTTGTTAAAGACACGTTTTGGGCTTATTAAAAAAAAGAAGAGAAAAATTTGGTCTTTTACCGACCGACCTAAAAGAACTGGAATGCATTCTTTTGATTTTAATTTGCTTTGTTGCCTTCACCACGCAAAACCAGGACTTCCCCTGGAAATCCGCGAACAAATTTTTAATCTCACGTTCGACGCAAGAAAGAAATGGCGAAAAAAGGAACAAGTTCCGCCATTTTGTGAGATTTCAAAAAGTGCTATAAAGAGACGGGCAAAAAGATATGAAAGATGCCCGAACTGTGGAGATTGGTCCCATAATGGAAAATGCAAAAAGAACCAAACTGAGTCTCAATACGAATACACATAACTGATAGGATTGGGTGCTATTAGGCTTCAAGCCGAACGATCCTTGAGAAAGGAAAGTTTTGTGTATCTTCGGGTAAAAGATGAAGTACGGTTCTTGAAAGCAAAATACGGTCTTGACAATCTGAATTTAAACAAGTCCTCAAGTTAGCATATCCCTTCTAGCTTGAAGTATTGTATAGGGAGCCTTTTATTGCTTTCCTTTTAGTTTATGTTAGAAAATAAGCCAAGACCGTCGTCTTTAGCAATTAGCCACTTTTTCCAAATATTCCATACCCGAGCCCGAGCCAAGTTACAACCCATCAAAGACCTAACGATTTATGCAAGTAAATATCTAAGTAGGTGGAGATTTGATCCCTTAACAAGCATATGATTTCACACATATTTATACTAGGCAATTGAGTGTATTAGTCATACTTAATCTTAATTATGACTCCATATATTTAGCCGAGTGTGAGTGCATCTTGTGAGAAGTGTGGATTTTTACATGATAATAATCTTTACTAACCAATCTATTGCTTGCTAGGATAAAATTTTACATATGCTTAGAATGTTTATATTTGGATTAAATAATTTTACTTGCATATTTCCCGAAAGACATGTTTATTATTTGATTTATTTGGTTTTTGGTTGAATTGTTATTTTAAGTGATTTTTTCTTGAGGACAAGCAAAGTTCAAGTGTGGGGATGTTTGATGTGCTCCAAATTATACATAAAAATCCTATCAAAAGCACATCAATTATTCCTTAATATCTCCCTTAAAATGATGAATATGTTCTTAAAAATGTTAAATTGTGTTTTAGGTGTTTAAAAGGACAAGATGGACAAAAGAAACATATTTGACAAGAAATTGAAGTAATCCGAGCTTTGGAGTCCAAGCATGGGGTCGTGCCTCATTAAGCACGCCCCCATGCCTTGCCTGAAACACACCCCTGTGCTAAATTGACACACCCCCGTGTTTGGACATCTGACAGGACAAAAAGTATTGTCCCCTAAAAGCAAGCACGGGGCCGTGCCCCACCTTCAACACGGGGTCGTGCCCCATCAAGCACGGGGCCGTGCCCGACACAACCTGCATGTACGAGCCGACCAACTTTCGTAAGCATTGTACTAGCACGGGGTCGTGCCTTTTAGGCACGAGGCCGTGCTTAAACACTCCAGAAAGCCTATAAATAGAAGCCTAAGTTCACTATTTTTGGCAAGCTTTGATGGGAGAGTTACTCTGCAGAATTCTCTCGGGAATCAAGTCTTCAAGACCATTTGGAGGCTAAGGAGGTGCATACAACACTTGGAAGAAGCTCGGGATCGTTTAAACATCATCCATTGTGGATTATCGGTTTGATTGTTCTATTTCACTAATGATTTCACATCTATCTTCTTTGTTATCTGTTGTTATGTTCAAGCTCATTATGAGTTAAACTTTTTTTATCATCCTAATTGGATGAAACTTATGTAATTTGTAATGAACTAATGGTATGATATATATTATGTTAATGTTATGCTGGTCTTGGGAAAACTTTTGATGGGTAGCATCTACATTTGAACGGGAAGTTATAACTTTATGGTTTGTGATTGTGATTGTCATACACGGTTGAAAAACGTATGATCAACTTTCATTCGCGAAACTGGTCTTCATAATAAATCCATGGCTAATGAACTAGAAATGGTTATTAGAAATCATATCATCTTAACTTTCTGATCATTTGCGGGTTCCCTTTCATTAGTCTGAGAAATCTATAGTAATTGTTATGCTTTTCTAAAATTAGTGGTATGTTAGGAAGGAACCTGATCAACTCTCTTTTTAACATTAAGTTATGTTTTCAGAAATCGTATGTCAAATAGGTCATAAAAGATTCACCTACATTACTAGGGCTTTGATCTAAGCAGTAAAATCAGCCTGACGTGATCCTAGTCACTACGGAGCAGGATAGACGAGAAATCGCGCCAGCTCATCTTTATAAACATTAACATAATTACATAAATCAATATTTTTAAATCATACCACCAATTCATCACAGTTACATAAGTGTAGTCTAATTAGGATGATAACCTCTATTCCCTGGTTATAAATCCAAACGCTTCAATCTTAGTTTACTTTATTTTTATTATGGTTTTTAAACCCTAAAAATCTTTCCAATGCAACTTATCATTTTCTTTAACAAAAACCAAATCTGATAGTCAAACATCAAGTTTGTTGAGTAGGCTAGGTGTGTCCACGGATTGATACTCGGTTCTTACCAACGCTATATTACCACACGACATGACTTGCCTTTTGTGTGTGTGGTTTAGTATTTGTAATAACCAATTAAAACTAAATCTGTGCGAAAAATCTGTATCAAAATATAAACTATCGTCATCGCATCATTGCTCCTACAAGACGTTTCTGAACTGTAAACCATTTAACTTTTGCGGCAATGAAGGAGCTGTTGGTTTGGTCCGTTGGATAGAGAAGATGGAGTCCGTTCAGCGAATCAGTAACTGTGCTGAGGAGAATAAGACGAAATTCGCCACCTGTACCTTTGAAGGTCAACCACTCACTTGGTGGAATGCTCATGCCCAGACTTTGGGTATTGACGCTGTCTATCAAATCACTTGGGATGAGTTGAAACAAATTCTGACTGATGAATATTTCCCCTGAAATGAATTACAAAAACTTGAGGTTGAATTCTGGAACCACACCATGAAGGGTGCAGAAGTTACAAACTACACCACCCGATTTCATGACCTTGCTCGTCTATGCCCTCACATGGTTAACCCAGAGTTCAAGCGTGTGGAAAGGTACATTGGGGGCCTAGCACCCCAAATTCAGAGCATGTTGACCTCATCCAAGCCAGTCACCATCCAAGAGGCTGTCAGGGTTGCTCATGACCTGACTGATCAAGCTGTACGTCAGGGAGCGTTTTTGAAGAAGACGGTAGTGGAAAAGAACTATGACAACAAGAGGAAGTGTGACAACAATCATGGTCGAAATGCTCCGCATCAAAACCAAAACAAACAAGAGGTTGTTAGGGCTTTCACTGCTGGCCCATCTGAGAAGAAGACAAAAGGTGGGTATGTTGGAAACCTACCTAAGTGCAACAAGTGTAACTTTCATCATCTAGGTGCATGTGGAGATTCCATGTGCCAGAAGTGCAAACATTTTGGGCATGCGACTAAGGACTGCCAAAAGCCCAACCCTGCTCCTAAAACAGGAAACAGTCGTGCGTGCTTCGAATGTGGTGTTACTTGACATTTTCGTAAGGATTGTCCGAACTTGAAGCAAACTAGTGGAAACAACTCACGTGGTCGAGCTTTTGTGATTGAATCTGGAAGAGCTCGACAGGACCCGAACATTGTTATGTGTACGTTTCTTGTAAATAATCTCTATGCATCTATCCTATTCGATACGGGTGCCGATAGGAGTTTCGTGTCTAGAGAATTTAGTCCATTGCTTGAAATTAATCCTACCCGTTTGACTTCTAAGTATACAATAGAGTTAGCCGATGGTAAGTTGATTGAAACCGACAAAATCATACAAGGATGCACTCTCATCTTGGCGGATCACATGTTCGATATAGATTTGCTACCTGTAACCCTAGGGAGTTTCGACATTGTTTTTGGCATGGATTGGTTTTCGGGAAACCGAGCGAAAATCATTTGTCGTGAGAAGATCGTTCGCATTCCACTTCCGAGTGGAGAGGCCATATCGAATCAAGGAGAAAAGTATGGTACGGTGTTAAGGATCATTTCATGTATGAAGGCCCGTAAGTACTTACAAAAGGGCTATCATGCAATCTTGGCGCAGGTAGTGGAGAAGCATACCGGGGAGAAAAGAATCGAGGATATACCCTGTAACATCTCGTATTTTTGTTAAGTAGTTAGCATCGTTTATACTTTTAAGGATCAATATTGTCAATTATATAAATTTAAGGGCTACTTATGTTTACTTCTTAGGTTGTCTTTAACTCTTAAATTTGGAAGTTGAAAATTAGACTATTAAATTTAACATAATAATAATAATAGTAATAATAATAAAATACTAGTAATAATAACTAAAACAATAGTATTATTAATAATAATAATACTAACAATAATAATAATAATTTATAAAAATTATTAACTTGAAAATGTTTACAACTTGAACTTTAATTAAATTTAGGGGCTTATTTGCAAGTTTAGAAACTTTAATTATGAAGTTTTTACATAAAATGATAAGAACTCAAACCTTCAGGGGCCATTTGTGTAATTAATGAAAATCTAAACCAAATACCCCCTTCAATTCGCAAATCCGGCCATTAGTCCGGCGGAGCTCCGGCGAGCTCCGGCGACGGCCAAAACCATCGAATTCAATCAATTTTTGATCCAAAACCGCTTCCAAATCTTTTTAGAAGATGATTCGAACCTATACGCATCACTTAACCACATTTAAACACCCGTTTCTTGTCTGATCGATTGCATAACCGACTCACATTAAACTCTCTAGCCGTTCGAGCATTTACACATCGTAATAACCTAATTAAACCAACCTGAACGATCACCTATCATTCACTAATCATATACAACCTCCAATTTCATCAAAAACACAACCAAGCAGCTCAAACAAGTTCGATCTTCATCGTGACCTGCAACCAAGTCGAACCCCACCTTCTACACACTTGGAATCGCAATTGACTGAGGGCTTTCGATCAACGCCCCTCGTGGAAGCTCCCTGTGCAATTAATTGGGTTATTATCACAAATTTCAATCGAACCTGGTCGCGACATAGCCGCAGATGTTCTTCATTTGTTCTTCGTTTGTTAAAACTTCAAATCGGGTAATTTCACAAACACATTCAATCGATTACCCATGGGGAACAAAAGCCCCATGTTTGATTCGTGTATCGAAATCGATTTCATGTTCAATTGGATTGAAATTAAAACTAGGGTTTATGTGGATTTAGGGTTTTCTTTTCAAATTGATTATATAGTTGTGTTTTGAATCTAAACTCAAATTAGGGCCTTAGCCCAACTGGTAACTCTTGAACTTAATAGGCAAGAGGTTCTGGGTTTGAACCGGGCCTCTGCCATTCTTTTGTTTTATTTGTTTTTTGTATAATTTATGATTCAGAAAATTGTTATTATATTAATAAATTACAATAATAATTATTTTGTTAATTAAAATATTTCAGAAAATACTAAGTTAATTTTTAAAGGTTTAAACTCATATAATTCTTAGATTTAGTTAATATATATATATATATATATATATATATATATATATATATATATATATATATATATATATATATATATATATATATATATATAAATTGTTACTAAGTCAATTATGTTATAAATATATTATGATTCAATGATTATTTAAATAATTAATTATGAAAATGATTATTAAAAATAATTATTTAAATAATTAACTATTCAATAATATATTTAACCATTTTAAATCATAAATAGTTAATAAATTTATTCGGTAACTTTTATTTAAATTCTTGAAATTTGTAAAACCATGTAATTTGCTTTGCTCTTATATTTTTAGGTTTTGTATTATATTATAAAAACCTTTGTGGTAAATCATTTTAAAAGCCCAAAACGCTATAAAATTATTTTAAATAATTTTAACGTCCTTTAGATAAGTATTTAATTAGTTATCTCTTCTCACATATTATACTTGATCTTTATTTAAACTAATAAACTAAATTGTTGAGTCATTTTAATTATTACTGGTATTAATTAATTTATACCATCTTTATTAAACTAAAATGTAAGCGATCCATTATTTATTATTTAAACCCCCAAATTCCTAATTGAAACCCTAGTTCACACTTATTCGTTAATCTTATTATTTAAACTTTAACTTGTAAAAATATATATATTTAGGTAACTTGTGAAGGACTACGTTGGAGCGTTGCTTATTATATCTCTTATTAATCGTCATTCTTTACTTAATTGATCATGTGAGTTTCCTTCCCCCTTTTTCATATTTTCACACAAATTTGGGGTGAAAAATGATAGCTTATACATGACACACTTATACACTTTTGAGACTTGTAAATCACTTGCAATTCAACTTATTATTTTGTCATGGTTATTTGTGTATTGTAAGTGATTATATGAGATACATAGTTTGTTTACAATCATTAACTATTGCTAGCCTGGCGACGTCTTAGATCTTTGGGCCTGACAAGCCTATTTGGTGCTAAAGTCGATGTATTGCCAACTCCTGATGACGTATGCTTGTTCATCATGGGAACCAAGTACACTTAGCCAATCTTTTATACTTGTAATCAAGTCGAGGTTTGGTTGTAACGATATGTGTTCTATAACCTTACTTGCTTATGACCTATGACATGAATTGCTACTTGTAACCTTTTTCATATTATGTATGAAAACCTTGGAAACTCACCAACTATTTTTAGTTGACTCTTATTTTTATCATGTTTCAGGTCAACCTCAAGTTTAAAGTGATATTTTGAAGCATGCAATAATCTAGGACTTGGACCTAGTTAATGAAATAAAAGTTTACATTATGTTATGTTATGTTTGAACTTATTACTTGTTTGAGACTTATGATTGTATTTCATTTTAAGACTTATGATAATAATATTTACAATTTAATATAGCGTTATGTGGCTGTGAACAATCTTAACCCTCACATCTCGACGTTTCCGCCGTCAAGGTTGGGGTGTGACAGATTGGTATCAGAGCCCATAACTATAGGGATTTAGGTTATTAGAAATGGTGACCTAGACTATAGTTGCATGAACCTCATAGAAAGATCCTTATACCTTTGTGTTTACATGTTGTTTGCATGCTACATAATGCTATGCCTTTTGTGCAACTTGATGCCTTAGCATAGGATTGCTTTATGTATGCTTAAACTTAGTTACTTGTCTCCCTAAACTTAACTTTAACTCTTTGACTCTCCCCGACAAATGAACTTCTTAAACCTATTCTCGGCAACATGTGGAATCTACACTTATCATCGTGGGTTTAGTTCCTTAGACTCCATGTCTAATCTATGAAAATCTCATCAAGGTTTTGATTTCATAAACCAAAGAAATTTGTGTGACACATAGACACCTGTATTCTGGATTTCCTGGCAAAAGACCTTCGGGCTAAGGCAAGCATATCGTATAAATCTCATTGTGAGACCAGTTATGCTTACCTGGGGATTTCTGGGATGAGTGATAAACTATGGTCAACATACACAAGTCTCTATGGCAAATGGGTTAATTTACCTTGACGTGTCAACGATTCCAAATGGTAATACGTTACCAAATGGAACCATCCCCTTTGTATCTTAAAAATCTTTGATTCCTTGAACTGGTATCTCTTCATTCTTATCATACATAATGTTTCTGTATTAATATTGAACCTATCCTACATTTCAACTCTTACGTTTAAACACCGTTACACGTTGAGCGTTTCATGTAACTATTTCTATATCTTGACCAACGTGAACATGGATCTTAATATACCCAAAGATATTGGGAATCTAAACCGAATGGTCCTCAAAAACATTAAACTGTTCCTTATGGTTCTCAAGTCTTCTTAAAGATGTGTCCCATAACTAAGAACATGCAATGCAATAGGTGGAATTCCTACATCTCGGGATACTTTGTCTAGGCAAAGTGTAAATGGTAATTTGATTCGATCATTGAATCCATTTACTTGACTCGAAACCCTTGAGATGAGTGATCGCTTATAGGTACGCGTGTCTTCAATAAGGTTATGGCTGATCTCATATCTTGATAAGTCCATGTATTCCCTTCGATTGTGAATCAAATGTTCACATCTCATTATGATGTCGAATCATTCTTGCCCTTGATTTTGCCTTCCTGATTTAAGTTATTCAAGATTTGAACACCATCACAACAAATTCTGTTATCTCGAACTTTGATCTTAAGCTTGTAAGCATGATTTTTCCTTTTGTTACATTGATGTAACTTGAAATTTTCCGAATTTCTAATTGATATTATTTTCCTTTCGTCGCTAAGTCAAACTCCGTACCGTCTGCACCGTGAGAGATGCAAGTGTTTGCAAGTCAACCTCTGACTAAGAACACCCGTATCTCCTAAATGATTCTAACTCATCAAAACAGGGGTGATTCCCTTACTTTGATGATTCTCTATTCGTTCGATAAATGGTTTTCAATTGTGTGTTTTATGAAATTTCATCCTCTGGATCGGGGTGATTTCCTTATCCCGAGGATTGACTTCAATTATTTTCTTTGGAATGGCATTTCACTAATGACATGATCTCACCAAAATAGGATTGAAACCCGTACTTTGGTAACAAATGTCGATCTTTAATTGTTTTCTGGTTATTATGAAATTCAATCATCAAGATAGGCGTGAATTCCATACCTTGATGATAATATCATCTTTATGAATTGTATTTGTTCAAATGAGACGACTTCATCAAAGTAGGAGTGAATTCTGGATTTTGATGAAGAAGTTTATCTTGTTATATTTTGTTTTTGTAAAATTTCACCGTTAAGATAGGAGTGATTTCCCTTACCTTAATGGTGAGTTACCTCATCTTATTTCTATAGATCCTTAACAACGAGTTAGGATCGAACTTTTGATTTGGTAAGTTAGCGGTCATACCTTGGGAATACATCATCAAGTTAGGAGTGAAAACCACACCTTGGTGACTATTCTCATTTCCTGATCTCCAACTTACCAAGGTTTTTAATCAATTGACAGGAAACATGTAATGACTTGAAGGGTGAACCAATGTTAGTATTTGGACCTATCAAGCCAAAGCATGATTTCTGAACTTGAAAGGAGACCCGATCACTCTAGGTTGATTTTGATTCCGAGCTTGGAGCATTTGAATTCGTAAATCGATTTCTTTCCCTTTATCTTCATGTTTTGACTCGATCTAGTTACATCGAACCATTTATTCCTTACTTATCAACTTTCATTCTGAGTTATTATCAACACATGATTGTGTGATGGTAGTCTTCTTAAACAATCTTTCTGCTAAATAAAGGCATTACCAACTTGTGTTCATGTCTTTTTAACTTTCTCAGATGTGCTTATGGGTTTGATGAACTGCGTATGCAAACTGTACTTGGAAACTTGCTACCTTGCAAAACATGTTTACAAATACTTTTCTTGATGTTTGCGTCATTTCTTGAATCGCTTTTGAACCCTTAACCTTGAAAATCATTGAAATTTTATCTTGGTTTTGAACAACAAGACTTGTTATTATCCTCATTGCGATGTGGATATAAAGGTTCATAAAATTTCGTAATTTGTAGTCATGGGTTTGGCATAAAAGAAAAGACATAACTTGACATGTGTCCAAGTGTCTTACCTTCACATATGACAAAACCTAACCCCCATGTTCCCGGGAATTTCCTGCTCAATTTCTCATCACCGAATGTCTCTTAATTTTGGATGTCATACTGAAAATTAGTGCATAATAGACCAATTGACTAAACTCATATTGACTCATGTGAGATAGTGGGTCGATAAATTGACTTGTATCTAACTCAAGAATTCGTATACCGTAGTATGGCGTTAAAGCATCGATCGTTATTTTGGATGACCGATTCATTTTCTGTTTTTAATAATGTTCCTAACCATCGTCGTGAACTTATTCCAAAAGTCTTCGCATATCGTATTATTCTTAGATCGATGATTGGTCAAGGGAGAGATATATATTCACAAGATATGCGTTAAGACCGTTTCATATAGTGACGTTTGGGATTCTTAAATCCTGACGGTTAACCTTTCCTATCATTGTTGGTCCTTTATTGATTTCTAGACATCAATTTACTACGAAATTATATTCTGGAAGTTGTGACTTATGAATCTAAGGTACCACGGTAACTCGTCATCGTTTTTCAACGTTTCATCTCAAAACATCTCGCGTTTATTATGTTAAGAATCTTGTAAGATTCCATAAAGTGAAGTGTTCCACCTGTAATCAAACGTCAAACACAGTTCGTTGTACTCTTACCTTTCATTATAATTCCTTTGTTCATCTAAGTTCATTTTTAATTTCGGGACGAAATTTCTTAAAGTAGGGGAGACGGTAACATCTCGTATTTTTGTTAAGTAGTTAGCATCGTTTATACTTTTAAGGGTCAATATTGTCAATTATATAAATTTAAGGGCTACTTATGTTTACTTCTTAGGTTGTCTTTAACTCTTAAATTTGGAAGTTGAAAATTAGACTATTAAATTTAACATAATAATAATAATAGTAATAATAATAAAATACTAGTAATAATAACTAAAACAATAGTATTATTAATAATAATAATACTAACAATAATAATAATAATTTATAAAAATTATTAACTTGAAAATGTTTACAACTTGAACTTTAATTAAATTTAGGGGCTTATTTGCAAGTTTAGAAACTTTAATAATGAAGTTTTTACATAAAATGATAAGAACTCAAACCTTCAGGGGCCATTTGTGTAATTAATGAAAATCTAAACCAAATACCCCTTCAATTCGCATATCCGGCCATTAGTCCGGCGGAGCTCCGGCGAGCTCCGGCGACGGCCAAAACCATCGAATTCAATCAATTTTTGATCCAAAACCGCTTCCAAATCTTTTTAGAAGATGATTCGAACCTAACATCACTTAACCACATTTAAACACCTGTTTCTTGTCTGATCGATTGCATAACCGACTCACATTAAACTCTCTAGCCGTTCGAGCATTTACACATCGTAATAACCTAATTAAACCAACCTGAACGATCACCTATCATTCACTAATCGTATACAACCTCCAGTTTCATCTAAAACACAACCAAGCAGCTCAAAGAAGTTCGATCTTCATCGTGACCTGCAACCAAGTCGAACCCCACCTTCTACACACTTGGAATCGCAATTGACTGAGGGCTTTCGATCAACGCCCCTCGTGGAAGCTCCCTGTGCAATTAATTGGGTTATTATCACAAATTTCAATCGAACCTGGTCGCGACCTAGCCGCAGATGTTCTTCATTTGTTCTTCGTTTGTCAAAACTTCAAACCGGGTAATTTCACAAACACATTCAATCGATTACCCATGGGGAACAAAAGCCCCATGTTTGATTCGTGTATCGAAATCGATTTCATGTTCAATTGGATTGAAATCAAAACTAGGGTTTATATGGATTTGGGGTTTTCTTTTCAAATTGATTATATAGTTTTGTTTTGAATCTAAACTCAAATTAGGGCCTTAGCCCAACTGGTAACTCTTGAACTTAATAGGCAAGAGGTCCCGGGTTCGAACCGGGCCTCTGCCATTCTTTTGTTTTATTTGTTTTTTGTATAATTTATGATTCAGAAAATTGTTATTATATTAATAAATTACAATAATAATTATTTTGTTAATTAAAATATTTCAGAAAATACTAAGTTAATTTTTAAAGGTTTAAACTCATATAATTCTTAGATTTAGTTAATATATATATATATATATATATATATATATATATATATATATATATAAATTGTTACTAAGTCATTTATGTTATAAATATATTATGATTCAATGATTATTTAAATAATTAATTATGCAAATGATTATTAAAATAATTATTTAAATAATTAACTATTTAATAATATATTTAACCATTTTAAATCATAAATAGTTAATAAATTTATTCGGTAACTTTTATTTAAATTCTTTAAATTTGTAAAACCATGTAATTTGCTTTGCTCTTATGTTTTTAGGTTTTGTATTATATTATAAAAACCTCTGTGGTAAATCATTTTAAAAACCCAAAACGCTATAAAATTATTTTAAATAATTTTAACGTCCTTTAGATAAGTATTTAATTAATTATCTCTTCTCACATATTATACTTGATCTTTATTTAAAACAATAAACTAAATTGTTGAGTCATTTTAATTATTACTGGTATTAATTAATTTATACCATCTTTATTAAACTAAAATGTAAGCGATCCATTATTTTATTATTTAAACCCCCAAATTCCTAATTGAAACCCTAGTTCACACTTATTCGTTAATCTTATTATTTAAACTTTAACTTGTAAAAATAAATATATTTAGGTAACTTGTGAAGGACTATGTTGGAGCGTTGCTTATTATATCTCTTATTAATCGTCATTCTTTACTTAATTGATCATGTGAGTTTCCTTGCCTTTTTTCCATATTTTCACACAAATTTGGGGTGAAACATGATAGCTTATACATGACACACTTATACACTTTTGAGACTTGTAAATCACTTGCAATTCAACTTATTATTTTGTCATGGTTATTTGTGTATTGTAAGTGATTATATGAGATACATAGTTTGTTTACAATCATTAACTATTGCTATCCTGGCGACGTCTTAGATCTTTGGGCCTGACAAGCCTATTTGGTGCTAAAGTCGATGTATTGCCGACTCCTGATGACGTATGCTTGTTCATCATGGGAACCAAGTACACTTAGCCAATCTTTTGTACTTGTAATCAAGTCGAGGTTTGGTTGTAACGATATGTGTTCTATAACCTTACTTGCTTATGACCTATGACATGAATTGCTACTTGTAACCTTTTTCATATTATGTATGAAAACCTTGGAAACTCACCAACTATTTTTAGTTGACTCTTATTTTTATCATGTTTTAGGTCAACCTCAAGTTTAAAGTGATATTTTGAAGCATGCAATAATCTAGGACTTGGACCTAGTTAATGAAATAAAAGTTTACATTATGTTATGTTATGTTTGAACTTATTACTTGTTTGAGACTTATGATTGTATTTCATTTTAAGACTTATGATAATAATATTTACAATTTAATATAGCGTTATGTGGCTGTGAACAATCTTAACCCTCACATCTCGACGTTTCCGCCGTCAAGGTTGGGGTGTGACATACCCATCGTGCGAGACTATCCGGAAGTCTTTCCCGAGGACTTGCCCGGACTTCCACCTAAAAGGCAAGTCGAATTTCGAATTGACCTGGTACCTGGAGCTGCTCCAGTAGCACGATCCCCATACCGACTAGCACCGTCATAGATGCAAGAGTTGTCTAATCAATTATAAGAATTGTTAGATAAAGGATTCATAAGACCAAGTATCTCACCCTGGGGAGCCCCGGTCCTGTTTATCAAGAAGAAGGATGGATCTTTTCGAATGTGCATCGACTAATGAAAGTTAAACAAACTCACCATTAAGAACCGGTACCCTCTCCCTCGAATCGACGACTTGTTCTACCAACTTCAATGATCTAGCTACTACTCGAAAATCGATTTATATTCGGGATATCACCAATTACGAATCCAAGAAGAGGATATTCCTAAGACCGCATTTCGAACTCGTTACGACCACTACGAGTTCATGGTCATGCCATTTAGGTTACCCAATGCGCCAGCTGTATTCATGGACCTCATGAATAGAGTAAGCAAATCCTATTT
The DNA here is from genome assembly GCA_025215565.1 of Flaveria ramosissima. Lineage (NCBI taxonomy): Eukaryota > Viridiplantae > Streptophyta > Magnoliopsida > Asterales > Asteraceae > Flaveria > Flaveria ramosissima. The sequence continues at coordinate 57,877,284 of CM046045.1, forward strand.
GGATAAATTCGTGATCGTCTTCATCGATGACATCTTAATATACTCGCGAACCAAGGATGAGCACGAGCAACATCTAAGGTTAATCTTGGAACTACTCAAAAACGAGAAGTTGTACGCCAAATTCTCAAAATGCGACTTCTCGATTCGAGAAGTGCAATTTCTCGGACATGTAGTTAACAAGAAAGGCATACATGTTGACCCCTCTAAGATAGAGGCCATTATGAACTGGGAAGCACCTAAGACCCCGACTGAGGTACGACAATTCCTAGGTTTGGCAGGTTATTACCGACGCTTTATCAAAAATTTCTCCAAAATAGCCCAACCATTGACAACCTTGACTCCAGAAAGACAAGAAATTCGATTGGGGTGATAAGCAGGAAGCAACATTTCAATTGTTAAAATAGAAACTGTGTTGCGCGCCAATTTTGTCCCTACCAGAGGGAAACGATGGTTTTGTGGTGTAATGCGACGCATCACGACAAGGACTTGGCTGTGTCCTGATGCAACACGACAAGGTTATTGCTTACGCTTCACGACAATTGAAAGTGCATGAGAAAAATTACACTACTCACGACCTCGAATTGGGAGCTATTGTTTTTGCACTAAAGATTTGGTGACACTACTTGTATGGCACCAAGTGTACTATATTTAGTGATCACAAAAGCCTTCAACACATCTTCGATCAGAAGGAATTAAACATGAGACAACACAGGTGGGTCAAGTTACTAAACAATTATGACTATGAGATTCGTTATCATTCTGGAAAGGCAAATGTTGTAGCAGACGCTCTGAGCAGGAAAGAACGAACCAAACCTTTACGGGTGCGAGCATTGGGAATGACGATCCATACGAGTCTAACTACTCAATTCGTGATGCTCAGTCCGAAGCACTGAAAGAACAGAATTTGAGAAATGAATATCTTCGCGGCATGGATAAGCAATTTGAGATCAAGTCTGATGGAGCTTGTTACTTCATGAACCGAATTTGGGTGCCAAATTATGGAAACTTAAGGGAACTTGTGATGAACGAGGCACATAAATCAAGATACTCCATCCACCCGGGCTCTGATAAGATGTATCAGGACCTGAAGTAGTTATACTAGTGGCCTAACATGAAAGCTGACATAGCCACCTATGTTAGCAAGTGCCTCATATGTTCAAAGGTTAAGGCAGAATATCAGAAACCGTCTGGATTACTGCACCAACCGGATATTCCACAATGGAAGTGGGAGCAGATTTCCATGGACTTCATCATGAAACTACCCAAGACATCCACTGGTTGTGATACGATTTGGGTAATTGTGGATCGACTGACAAAGTCTGCTTACTTCCTACCAATTAAGGAAACTGATAAAATGGAAAGGTTGACGAGGGTTTATCTCAAGGAGGTTGTTTCGAGACATGGAGTACCGATCTCCATTATCTCCGATCGAGACAGTCAATTTACCTCGAGATTTTGACACTCATTACAAAAGGCCTTGGGTACACGGTTGGATATGAGTACCGCATACCACCCTCAAACGGATGGTCAGAGCGAACATACCATTCAGATATTGGAAGACATGCTTAGAGCATGTATGATAGACTTCGAAAACTGTTGGGATACTCATCTACCCTTAGCTGAGTTTTCTTACAATAACAGTTATCACACCAGTATCAAAGCTGCACCATTTGAAGCACTATACGGAAGGAAGTGTCAACTCACTTGTCCGAGATCATACACGAGACCACAAAAAAGATCGCTCAGATTCAGAACCGACTCAAAGCCGCGCGTGACTGTCAGAAAAGCTACGCTGACATGAGACGTTAACCATTGGAATTCCAAGTGGGAGATAAGGTTCTACTTAAAGTCTCACCTTGGAAAGGAGTCATTCGTTTTGGCAAACGTGGTAAGCTAAGCCCTAGATACATTGGACCATTTGAAATCGTAGCCAGGATTGGTCCTGTAGCTTACAAGCTCAAACTTTCTCAAGAACTTAGTAGTGTTCATGACACTTTCCACGTGTCAAATCTGAAGAAGTGCCTATCAGATGAAACTTTAGTTATACCGCTCGATGAGGGTCAGATTGATGAACAACTTCATTTTATTGAGATACCTGTGGAGATCCTAGATCAAGAGGTAAAGAGGATGAAACGAAGCCGCATTCCCGTAGTGAAGGCCCGATGGAATCCAGATGAGGACTCGAATTTACTTGGGAGCGTGAAGACCAAATGAAGCTCAACTATCCCTACTTGTTTGAAACCCTAGCATCTGCAGACAACTCTAACTAAATTTTGGAACGAAATTCTTTCTAACATGGGAAGTATGTGACAACCGGCAATTTCAAGTCAATACCCAGCCTTGACTTGGTTATAATTACACCTATAATACTTGGTTTTCAATTTAATTACATTTATTGAAGTCGTTTTATGCATTGCAAAGTTTCACGCATAACATTTCATGCATCGGTAATTCGGCGTAATTACCATTTTTACACGCGATGCAAGTACACACAAACATTGGTGATGATTTATATGTGTGTATATATATATATATATGTCAATAAATACTTTAAAGTGTTTCAAAGTATTTTAGATCCCAAATTAAGTACATTGGAAAAACTTAAACTCATAAATAAACCTTTACGCGTAAATTGATATTTTACCCGGATAAAACACGTATAACGTAACTACTGGATACACGAGTTATTATTTACATATCATCAATATTAAAATATGTGACCTTATATGATTTCTTATAATAGTTTTATGTATTTTAAAACGTGACAAGTAAAAATATAAAAATATATAAAAATTACCATAGTGCAACAAATACCACCCAAATACCCCATACTATATAAAAATTTAAAAACCAACCCCTATCCCCCCCTCCTTGGCCGTCCCCCTTACCTTTCTTTTCTTTTTCTTCCCTTGTCAAATCCTCACAATACAAGTTGTCTTTTGTGAAGCTCAAGACTTGCCATTTTGGTGTTAAGGAAAAGTTTATAAACAAAGCTACATGATTTCTTTTCATATGTGTGAGCTCCCTTCCCTATGGTTGACCAAGAGCCAAAGTTATGAGCTTGTAGAGATTACAAATACAAGCAAAATTCACAAACTTCATCCACACAAATCACCAACACACTCTTCACCCTCTTTCTTCCTTCAAATTTTCGGCCAAGCATCACCACCCCCACTTCACCATCTTTCAAAACTCATCTTCTACAAATCTAAGTGTTTCAAGTGCTCTTGGGTGAAGATCAAGCAATTTTTAAAGCTTCCAAACATCCTACAACAACTTTTTCATCTTTCTTTGCTTGATCTTAGTAAAAACTATTTCTACTTGTTTATATATCTTTCATTTCACCATGATTATTTTTATACTAGTTCATGTGTAACTATTTTCATCCACAAAAAGTCTTTTATGTAAAAAAATGATGTTTTCCCAACAAGGTGCTTCAAGAATAATATTTTACACAAATCATCTTAACATGAACTAAATAATGAACCTTGTCTTAAAGAAATAAATAATTATAAATCCATGTTTGACTAAACTACTAGTTGAAGATTTTATATAAAGTCATAAAAATATGTTAAAACTCAAAAAGAGATCAAATGAATTACTTTATGCTTATGAGATTTTTAATGTGTTGCAAGTATTATTATAACCAATTGTAAAATTTACAAGTATGGTTAAGTATATATATATATATACATGAGATCTTTAAATGGAAATATGAGCTTCATGACTAAATATTATGTTAGTTTAAAGGTGATGTTAAAATGCTTAGTAGATGACTTTTAACAAATATGAAACATGACTTTGTTATCTTGACATGAGATTTAAAATATAAATTTATGGACTTCATAATATTAGTTACAAGGTCACTTAAAATATGGGTTAAGATAAATTGGTAAATTGACTAAAGTAGCTAATTAATTTATTAAAGAGATTTTTTTTATAATGTATCAAAATTACTTAATAAATTAAAGAAACCCTAATTTAATATATGTCAAAAACTAGACCAAATAAAAGAACAATCCTACTAAGAAAATAATTAAATAATTATTTTAAATATATATGTATTTATACTTGGATTATAAAATACGAAAGCTAGTGATTTTCCTTAGATTTTGATATTTCAAATTATAGTTCAATTACTATAATACAAATATTATTCTACCTAAGAAAATAAGATTATTTCAAAACCCTAATTTCTATAATTTCATATGTAAATTACATAACTAATTACTAAACACTCGAGTCACATCTCGGGTCGAGTCGAAATGATATTTAGTTACCTAAATAATATGTCAACTTTAAAATACAAAGGTTGTTGAAAATTTTCAAGCAAATATTATTTATTAATATTGTTTAAGTAATATATATTTTTCACATATTATCACCCAGTATCACCAACGGGTCGTCGAGTCAAACACTTTGTTACCAAGTTATGTGGATGAAATGGTTACATGCTCACTTACATGTAGGAGCAATTACTTAGACATAAGTTGCCTTAATTATTCTAGCGCGAGCTTAGGTCGGTTTCCCCGAGCATTTTGGATATTTACAAGTTTACATACTTGTTTACCATTATCAGGTGAGTTTCACGACCCCATTTTTACTTATTTTTCTTTTGGAGGAGATTACATGCAAATTACTAATTTTTTTGGACACATTTACTTGTCAATGATTTCACATGTTATAGAAGTTGTTTACTTACCGTATGAAGTCCCCTGTTATCGGACCGTTAGTTTATTTCCCAAAACAAGCTAATCATGGATAGTACTATTGGGTTTGACTACCCCAACCGGGTTAATTACCCTAACCTTGACTGGAGGTCTAAACGGGTGCATTATTAGTCTGTTCACCCTTGTGCTTATGGTAGGCACATGTAGGGGCAATCTATTACAGTTACAGTCTAGCTTCGGTTACGGTGCTTATATAATATTGTAGTATTGTATGATCGACAATCAAATCATAGAAAGTATTGTGGTCCAACATACTGATTACTGTTACTTAAAACATGTAAACTCACCAACTTTATGTTGACATATTTCATGCATGTATTCTCATGTATTTGACATTTGCATCAAGTTAAGCTAGCTTGGGCCACATCGCATTTCGGGCCATTCATGCTGTTTGGGACATTTATTGCTGTATTTGTCATGTTTTGAAAACAATTACATTAGTTCTACTGCTTCCGTAATTCAACTCTGAAAACAATTATGTATTTTTAAACTTATTTGCAACGTATGTTTACTAAACCATGTAGTGGTTGATCAATGATTGTGATTCCATGACGTTCACGCCCCGCAGGAAACCGTTGTGGTTGGGGGTGTGACACAATTATATACACAATAACTTATCCAAAAATTAGCACTAATAATTGTGAGTTCAACTTGGAAATCAGAAACAGTTTTGTAATGCACATCCATAAACGATAAACCTTGACTAAACTTGCAAAACAATTTAAAAAAGAACTCAATAACAAAATTGACATCCTCTAGCTAAAGGTTAGGGGTATGTGCCATGGAAACAATCTGATGAAGAAATTGGGGGTAAGGATCTGTATGTTAGGCCCAAGGGACCCGGCTCACCCACCCCCCAAACAAAAACAAAAAAACAAAAAACAACCAATCCCTCATGATGGAGCCTTGTGCATCATTTTTGCCTTTTTAGCTGAATAAAGGAACTTTTTGGTCAGAGTTCAATTTAAAATATGAGTTTCTAGTGTTTCATACAACTAATATATAACTCATGTGGCGAGTATCATACAGGATATCAAGAGCAAATGTCACGTTGGCCTGAACAGCCGGTTAATATCATCATGAATGGCTAAAGGACCATAACTCTTCCTTAGTTGTGGCCGATTTTGGGTGTGGTAAGAAAATTTTTCATTTTCTAGATTTGTGTTTTGTTGTTAAATGTTTGATCTCTCAAGTTTACTTTTTTTTAATATATTTAATATTCACATTCTGGTATATACTAGGGGATACACGTCTTGCAAAAGGGGTAAAGAATAAGGTCTTTTCTATAGACCTTGTCTCGAACGATCCTTCAGTGATTGCTTGTGACATGTCAAATGTAAGGTTCTCACTAAATGTTCTACAATTTGAACTTTAAGCATTAAGTTACAAGATTCTAGACCTGAAACCCGATTACGTAATAACAAGGCCCAATTATATAAACTATATATGATCCAACAAAGCTACAAAACATTAATTAGATATAAACGAGCCTGCACTCCCGCATCTCTTAACTCGTTTATAAATAATAACTTTTATTAGATCATCTAGTTAATCCAATAACACTAAAATAATATTGATAACACTAAAATTACCAACATATCTCAACTCTTTCGTTTAAAAGTTATGGTTTTATCACTAACTATTATTCTAAACACATTGATTATTAACCATCACATATATCATCTAATAGGTTAAAATAATTACTTAATATATCATCCACTAATACATCCAATCACATACAAAATTTACAATTGGTAGTATCAGTTTGGCCTCCAACTAATATAAGGTAAAATCCTAAGTAGCTTTATCTATGTTATCAAGCGGTTATAAACAAAATTAATGGTACATATTGTTTAATTATATATATATTTTTTTAAAAAACATAAGGTCTATTGATTGTATGGCAATGGGTCCAAAAATTGAAATGTTGCTCAGGTTATACATGCCAAAAAAAACTCCTTGATCTAATAAACCGATATAGCGGTGGTGTTATTGCTGATGGACCCAAGCGGCTTGTCTAAGGTGCCCGAATACCCTAAAACTCTATACCAAATCTTCATACTATAATAAAAGGGTATCTAGAATGTACACATGACAACACCATATTACTCATCGTCAATTTTTCTCGCTTCTCTCTCCTATTCAATATCACATTAATTACTAATAATATTATTTATATTTTTAATTAAAATAGTTTTCTAATAAATTAAAAAAGAAATCTTTTTACTAATGCTATTTCGAAGGAAATAATTTATTAAAAAACTAAAAAAAATTTTAGAACATCAAACTTTTTTAAAAATATAAAAAATTTTATAATTGGTGTTTAAAAGTAAAATTTTAGTAAGAAAGTTTTTAAGTATGATATTTTTTAAAAATGTATTTGTTTTAAAATAAATTTTTTATTTTATTTTATATAAAAATAGATTTTAAACATATTTTATTTTAAAATATCAATTTATAATTAATAAATTTTAATCATATTTAATATTTTTATTCGACACGTAAGAAATCGATTTACTAAAATTAGTATTTTATAAAATATCACTAAACTTAATTTCTAAGTCAATCACGTTAATTGAAAACCATCCTATGCATTTAAAAGTATCTATTTTCTGTGCATCGGTGGTTGAGATTGATAAATGACAGATTAACACGTGTGAGGAAGGATGGATGGAGCACTAGAGAAGGATCTTGTCGTATATGCCAATAGTCCAACATATAACACGTCATCATGAGTCAAATCACGCTATTATATCTTCAACAAGTCTTCTCACTTCATTTGACAATCACACTCTCTTTCTCTTTTAGGCTTTCGAGTTTCCACAAACAGATCCTCAATCAACCCTCTACTATGTCAGTTTTCCGGCTCTGCAAAGGAATCAGATCAAATGTTTCTCGTAAAACAGCTTCAGATCACCTCTCTTCTCTAAGTTTTTCAAGGTATGTTTCGTTAATTTGTGTTTTTAGTGATTGTTTCTTTCGATGATTAGCTTCGTGCTTCTTGTTCATTTCTATATCATTTTTATGTGTAGTTTTCTTGCTCGATTGCGTCCTGATTCTCTTTTATCAACGTGATTTGATCATTCAATCTGTATTTGTTTTCGTGTACGGCATTTACAGTTAGACTTCGATCATTCTGTTGATGTGTTTGATTGGCAAATTAGGGCTTAAGTTGGGTACTACAGATCTGGATACACATGACAGGATGATATAACGTCTTAAGGTAAATCGTTGATGGAGTAGTTGTGGGCTTCAGTATTCTGCCCCTTATCTTTGTTGAATTGCGACTTTTTTTGAGTATTTGTATGATTTAATTGGTTTCAATGATTGTTCTTTTGCTTTCATTTTATGTAACTAGTTTAAAGAGTAATGTAAGTTATGTTGAAACACTTTTATTTGTCGATTGTGGTTTCTCCATTTGTGTTAAGAAGATTCATGTGTAGTTGGTTGTTATGCAGACTTGTTCATTCCCTTGGATTTGCAACGGTGAAAGCTGAAGAGATATCTGGGTCTCAGCCAGCTGAAGTACACAACTTGGGTAACAACTATAACTTGAGTACTATATCTTGTAGGTCTGTGGAAATATATTAACGGTTTAGTTAAAAGTAGTGTTTTATACGCCTAGAACTGACCAGTAGTTATAATATATGATCTCAGTTAATATATTCAGCAAGCAATTATTTGTGTTGTTAATGTATTTCTTTGTTGATTACTGTTCATTTTTCTAATTTGTGAAGTGTGTAGCTACAGTCAGATAGATAAGTTCTTAAGTTGCCACACATTCACTCTACTAACTAATGAACTAAATAATCAGATTCAGTTGAGTAATTGTAATTTGTAGCAGACAACATTAAAATTGGAAAGGCAAATGCAGTTTAGAAATGACCGAAATTCAGTTATCAGAAATGTTTACATGATTTGTTATCTTTCCACAGTCCAGGGGAAATGGATTAAGTCTGCTAATTGGAACACAATTGTGGACCCCTTAAATGGAGAAGCATTTATTAAAGTTTCAGAAGTAGATGAAAGTGGAATCAAGGTTTGTTTTTTAAATGTATTATATTATTAACAAAATTGCCATATTTCAATTCTAGATCTGCTCATTGTTCAGCATGGATTATGGTATTTTTAACACTCTTTTCTTTATATGTCCTTTTAGTTGACTTATTAGATATTTATTGACTTATCATGCAGCCTTTTGTAGAGAGCTTGTCTAAGTGTCCCAAACATGGAATGCACAACCCATTTAAATCCCCAGAGAGGTTTGTAGACAGTTCTTTGATTATGAATGTTACCTTGTTATTGCATTTATGCCAATGGTATAGGTGTTAATACAACCCTTCCTTTTTCAGGTACCTTATGTATGGTGACATATCCGCAAAGGCCGGTCATATGCTTTCCTTGCCTGAGGTATTACACTTAATTGAGAAAAAAATGCAAACATTTTCCAACCCAGATTATGACTATTTGTCATGTTAAACACGCCACTAGTTTAATGAATTTTCACCTTTTCTCCGTGTAGGTTTCTGATTTTTTTGCTAAGCTGATACAGAGGGTAGCACCTAAGAGTTACCAACAGGCTCTTGGTGAAGTTTATGTTACAGGGAAGTTTCTAGAGAACTTCTCTGGTGATCAGGTACATGATTGTTGCATACAGTTTGAATTTTTCTGCTGTTGCTATAACCCAAATGCAAATAGTAAATGTAATATCATCCATATGACATAATTTGAAATAACCAGGTGAGTTGTACGGATTATAAAATTGCTTTGTAGTACTATGTTTGTGTATGAATTTTTTTTATATTATTATTTTGTAAGTTAGATGGGCCCTCCTCATTGATGCCAAATTATACATTGTTTGCACATTGAACAGGTACGTTTCTTGGCAAGGTCCTTTGGAGTTCCTGGGAATCATCTTGGGCAGCAAAGTCATGGTTTCCGATGGCCCTATGGACCTGTAAGATTTGTTTTACTTATTTATTTATTTATTTATTCATTCATTCATTTAGTTTAATACATCAAATAGATGTGCTTTAAAGATGTAAAGTTTTATGATACTAGAGAGCCTGAATTATGAGTCAAAGTAAACTGCATCTTGTATTTCTGATTTAGTTCATTGTATATGTCTTCCACTTTCAATACCATCATACAAGCTTAAGCATTTAATAGTAATTGCCTAAATCTTAATACGTTGCTATTAAGAGTTAACATTTCTAAATGTATAGGGTTCTTGCTTACTCTGTTCTTTTCTGCATGATCAACTATGAATACTTTTTTACCTTAAAGTACACTAATTATGTAATCATCTATTACTTCTAATCCTGCAATTATTTTTCTATCAGGTGGCAGTGATTACTCCTTTTAATTTCCCTTTAGAGATTCCTGTACTTCAGCTGATGGGAGCACTTTATATGGGAAATAAACCTGTACTTAAAGTAGATAGCAAGGTGGGTTCTTTCACATAAGAGTTGGATTCTCTGGCTAGTGTTTCAGATATTAGATTATTGCTCTTAGCACCTTTTTCATATTTGTTAGCTCTTATATTATTATTATTTTAAAAATGCAATGTTGAATTTTTTTAGGTGTGCATTGTTATGGAACAAATGCTTCGCTTGCTCCATGCATGTGGGATGCCAGTGGATGATGTTGATTTCATCAATTCTGATGGAAAAACAATGAACAAGCTACTGCTAGAGGTTGATTTTTGTGGTTCACTTTCACTTTTGGATAATCTTTTGAAGGATTTCTATTTTGATAAATAGTATGCACTGGAGTTTAATAATTCTAGTTTTTTATTATATTGATAAATGCCATATTTAGGCAAAACCACGAATGACTCTCTTCACGGGTAGCTCCAGAGTAGCAGACAAGTTGGCCTATGACCTAAATGGTAGAATCAAGTTAGAAGATGCTGGATTTGACTGGAAAATCCTTGGCCCTGATGTTCATGAGGTACATAAATGTGTGAGGTGGCAAAAGTGACTCATCGGGTGGGTTGGGTTATTGATCTAAACGAGCTGGGTCAAATCAGCTAAAATTTTAGTATGGCCTGGAATGGGTTGAAACTGGTTGGGCCAACGTTTGAATATTTTTGTGTCTTCTCTTTATTACATATAAAAAAAACTAATGTATAAAGTATTATTACAGAACTGGTTGTGCAACTTTCAACAAGTTTCGCCCATTCAGCCCTTTGTATTAGCTGTAAGGTGTCACAGTTACCTATTAAATCCAATAGAGAAAAAAAATGTAACCCAAATCAACTCATTTCGTTATAAGTGGGTAGAAATTGCTAAACAAACGTACTTGCTAACTTTTTTCATGTATTTCTGGTTCACAACTTTAGTATGTTCATTGATTTTCAGGTGGATTATGTTTCATGGGTTTGCGATCAAGATGCATATGCATGCAGTGGTCAAAAATGTTCAGCACAATCTATGCTTTTCATGCATGAGGTTAGTTGCCACATGATCTTATTACTATATCTTCATAAACTCCCTAAGTGCTACCATTTTGTCCTGAAGGATGTCTACCCCAATATTAGAAAAAAAATTTAAAAATGGAAATTATAGTAGTCAATCCTAAACATGAGCGAATACATATTTAGTAAATGTATCTTTGCCCAGTCTTAAACAGGTATTATATGAATATGAAGTAGTTGTTAAATTTATAAATGACTTTCTTTGGGACATAGAAATTGCAAAGTGGATACTTTTAGAGCTCTTTAACTTTTATCTCTATTTTCCCAACTTTCTTAATACCAATTGTATGTAGAATTGGAGCAAAACATCACTTTTAAGTCAACTTACTGACCTTGCTGCAAGGAGGAAGCTTGAAGACTTGACCATTGGCCCAGTTCTTACCGTGAGTGGGCCCACTTTGTGTTACTTAACTTTGGGAATTTAAAGTGATGAAATTTGAAACCACATTTTATCTGTTTGATGCAGTTTACAACAGAAGCTATGTTAGATCACATGAAGAAATTGTTACAGATTCCTGGGTCCAAGCTCCTTTTTGGTGGTGAAGAGTTGGAAAAGCATTCTATTCCTTCTGTATATGGGGCTATAAAACCAACAGCTGTTTTTGTTCCAATCGAAGAAATACTCAAGGGTGAAAATTATGAACTTGTTACAAAAGAAATATTTGGGCCATTTCAGGTATAATATTCTAAGAAATTTAGAGGTGGCAACTTCGATCCATTTACTTATGAATGGGTCAATTTGTGTAATCATCTTATATCAGATCAAATAGAAAAGTTTACCTGAAAGGAAAAGAGTTGAAAATCAATAAAGTTTAGTTTTAATGTATAAAACCTCTAAAGTTGTTTTATTAAAAAATTTGGATTATTATTAGTGTAATGTAATTGTTTTTGTAATCATGATAAGTGCACTGATATTGTTATTAAAAATGGACCAATAAGTATCTGCGGCTCAACCCAGACTTCTTGGACCCATACTAAAATTGATCCGAGTTAAACTTGTTACCCACTTTTATATAAACTGAATAGAACTTCTACTAAATACAGCCCTTGTGTAAATTTTCACTCAGATTATCACGGAGTACAAGGACAATCAACTCCAACTGGTGTTGGATGCTCTTGAAAAGATGCATGCACATTTAACAGCTGCTGTGGTCTCCAATGATCCATTGTTTATTCAGGTTTCTAGTGATCCTTTATTGATCATATTGTCTTATTACTGAAACATTAAACTGCTCTTTTGTATGCTATGCTGTCTCTCCACCATTTTTCCATGGTATATCCAGGATATTCTTATTCTCACTTAATAAACAGTGAGAAAGTTGTCATTATATTTGACTTATAAGGCTATATATTTTAGATCTCCAGATGCTTGCAAGGTAAATCATGAGAAAGATCATACTCTCAAGGATGCCTACTAATTTGTCAAGGCAATTGCTACAACATATCATAAGTTCAAATTAATTGCATAACTAATAACTGTCTGTATGCACTATTTTCTAAAAGTGGTGAATGAGCGAGTTGGATAGGCAGTCAGAGTAGGCAACTTTTAGTATGGATCCAGATGTGTCGGACCTGTTAATATCTGTTTCCTAGTTTAACTAATGTTTGATGTAGTCAATAAGATTATATTAACTATATCGTTGAGATAATATTTCAGTTTATTTATGTTGATGGTTGCAACTTCCTTTCAGGACGTCATTGGGAAGACAGTAAATGGAACCACTTATGCTGGACTTAGAGCAAGAACCACAGGGGCACCACAGAATCACTGGTGAGTACCATGAAACAAAAGAAAGTATTTTTTGTTTTCTTCATGTTGTTTTTGAATTAAAGATGAGAAAATGGGCAGGTCAGTTGGGTTGGGGAATATGTCAAGACGGGAGAGCATTGGTTTGGGTTGACTCAAAACATGTTTCATCCAAATTAGTAGATTCTTCTATGGATAATTAATCAAACTTTTTTGTAACTACATGACACATTTACATGGAAAAAGTAGCTATAAAACCTAAAGATTTGGGATTGTGATGAGCAGGTTTGGTCCGGCTGGAGATCCAAGAGGAGCAGGAATAGGGACTCCAGAAGCTATAAAGCTGGTGTGGTCGTGCCATAGAGAGGTCATTTATGACGTTGGTCCCGTCCCACAAAACTGGCAAATCCCACCTTCTACCTGAACTGCTTTTGCAGTTGTGAACTTGAGCTCACACATACTTATGGCAGTTGATGCATCCCTGTCATAGTAGGCATGCCGAGAGTAAAAGTAGCTAGTTTTAAGGCAGATGGTATATGAATTTGTTGTTTCTGATATCTAAAGTATTGAGCATGGTTGAGTTGTAAACATGAAGACTTCTCTAGTAATAATTTAACACCAACTAGGCTTTATGTGATCCTCATTTTGTCTTCACATATATGGGACGTGAAAGTTTAAAATTGCAGCAATATCCTAGATTCGGATAGTATTTTTAAAAAGTAATTTATATCATAACTCAAACTTGGTGTATCTTGCTGTTATGTTTTCGAGTTCATTTAAGGAGATAAAATAAAGGATTGAAAGGAAAGAAAAAAATAGTTGTGCTCCAAAGTATTTTTTAGTGGAAGTAAGAAATTTGTGTTTTCGAGTTTATTTAAAGAGGAAAAAAAATAAATTGAAAAAAAATGAAACTTAAAATCAATTTTTCCAAATTGAAAGGAAATGAAAAGAAAAAAAAAATGAAACGAAACAAAGAAAATGAAAAAAAGGGAAGGATAAGAAATTTTATAGCATGGATTCATTCCTCGTAAACCTACTATCAAATGATAATAGTACTCATGATCTACTATATTAGTCATTCATCTTTTCTCTTACCTTGCAACCGCACACACACAAAACAAAATAATATCATAACATATTCGAATCAAATGATATACATAGATCTATGCATATCATATCAAACTTCACTAATTTTCAATTCAGAGAAAACCCAATGTTCATCTTTTGAATACATACTAAGTCCACAAATTAATCTTTTATAAAACCAACTCAGACTAGAACAAAAAAGATGCACACACATGTATTTAACAAAGTCGAAATAATCAAACATGCTATAATACTCATATCAGGAAACTCTATTCTTGCAAGGATCCTTTTTTATTTTCTAACATTTTTCTTTTTTTATAATTCTCTTCCTTTGTTCCAATAAAAGTGGTTATTTAATCATGTACTCTATATTTTAATCTTGGAATTTACACCCCTCAATAGATGCGGCAAATGGGGTGCAGGCAACATGTAGCATTTGGGTGAAAATGGTTTTGGTTTAAGTTAGCTTGTCTTATCCATTTTATAAGACTTTTCTACAATTAAATATGTTTCGAAGACAATTACAAAATATATTAAGCTGATAGTGATTTAAATTTTTGAAGACACTAGGAAGATTGTTTGCATTTAAAGCCATACTTATTAATTATTTTTAACACTTATAAGGTATGGTAGGGGTTCAAATAAAAATAAGTTTTGTCTAAGTATGCTAAGAAGGAATAAAGAGATATGTGGCACTCTTCAAATTAGGGTTAAAGGGTATTTTGGTCCTAAAACACACCCATTAGTCTCTTTTGTATTTTATCAAAATGCAGCACAAATTCGAATGTAATGTACTAGATTTTTTGATATTTAGATTGGGCTATATTTTTAACGTACTACATTGTGCTGAGTTATTTTAAAATGTTAGATTGTGTCAATTTTTTTTATAATGCTAGATTGTGCGGTAAATGAACAGAATTCATGTTGTTTTGTCATAAAACAACACGTTTGAAAACAAAAATATTTGAGTTAAAACAACACACAACGTCTTTTTTGTTAAAAACGAAACAAAACAACACATAGATTGTTGTATAAACGCAAAACAACACAAAACGTGTTATATTAACACAAAATAATGAATATTAAAATAGCAAAGAAAGTGTTGTTTCTATGTTGTTTGATATTTTGACATAATGCACCACAGAAACAACACATGAGACCTTTTTGTTTTGACGTAAAACAACATAGAACATGTTACGTAAAATCGCACAAAACTATGCTATTTGACAAAAACAGCACAAAACTGTGTTGTTTAACGCAAAACAACACAAAACTATGATGTTTTTATGAAATATAACACAACTTTGTGCTGTTTTGATGAAATACAACAAAAAATTGTGTTGTTTGATGCAAGTTTTATGAAATACAACATAATTTTGTGTTGTTTTATGAAATACAGTACAATTTTATGCTGTTTTATGAAATATAGCACAAAAACGTTAAAAATGCAACACAATTTCACATAATTTGATTTTTTTGTAAAAAAATATAGCAATACTATACTCAATTTAAAGAGGAAAAAATACTTGATTTTATGGTGTAATTTATTTAAAAAAATAATCCGTATGAAAAAGTTATTAGCATTTAAAAAATGGGGGAAATTTTAAAAAGTCAACAATTGTGGGTAATATTATAAAATACCCAAACTACCCTTGATTGCTTATTTTTCCTACACATTGATCCTAACCTGTTGGATCAAGTAAGGCTGGTGTAACTAAAACGAACACTTAGAAACAATTTTGGTACAACTGAGAAAGAGCTTCCGAAGGCAAAAGCTGAACTTCCGAAGATCAAGGCTGAAAGAGCTTCCGAAGAGGAACTCTAACTTCCGAAGACAAAGTCTTCCTTCTTCCGAAGTTCAACACTTAGAAGATTTTAAGACAATGACTTCCGAAGCATGAAGGCTTGAAGATCAACACAAGTCTTGGAAGAAGTAGACTCTTCCGAAGTATAAGTTGCTTCGGAAGAACTTGTTATTCAGAAGCCAATTAACATTCGGAAGAACCTACTATGAACCAGTGAACATAAGTATGGTCCCTTTGACAGACCGCTGCAATCTCTGATATACTGCATGGTGCTTTCCCACTCCCATGTAGTTGACCATACTTTATTCCACTGTTCATTCTTTATCAGTTAGTACAATTACCAACTTTAGTTGGTGACAAAAGGTAAGTCATGGACATGTCATGACTACCAAATCTTAGATAGTATTTTATCTAGGATACCTTACTTCTAGCAATGTAGTATTTGTTTAGTCGTAAGTTCCAGCTGGTATCAAAGTATAACCGGCTGTAGATAGTAGTATATATAGTTCTCATTGTACACTTAGTAAACATGCTTGTAAGAGTCTTGTAATACTTTGAGTTGAGAAGTAATATGTACATGTATCTTGAAAACCTTTCTCTTGTGTTTTTATTTACTTATTATATTATTATCAACTCTTAAGGGATTCTGCATCATCAAACCAAGTGTGACTTAGTGAGTTTGAGAGATAACAATTGTGTTGAGTGACTAAACTCGTTCATGCAATTGGTATCAGAGCTTCTTAGGCTCTTGATTGTGAGATCTTACCATCCAAATCAACCTTTTCATCACTCATACACTTACCTCACTTAAAATGGCCCTCAACTAGAAATCATTTGAATGTGAAATGGAGACGATGACCAAAGCACCTATCATCACCCCAGATAACTTCAGATCTTGGAGCAGACGTATTGAAGGCTTCATTAAGTATCAAGACAACAAGATGTGGAAATCTATCACCAATGGCCCTTACAAGCCAAAGGTTGCAACACCGGCTGGAAATGGTGCTATGATAGAGAAGGCTGTTGAAGACTACTCTAGTGAAGACTACAAACGGCTGGATAATGATAGCAAAGCAATGACTGTTCTAATGACTGCCATACCCAACTCCATCATGGTGGGATTCGAGCATTGCCAGTCAGCCAAAGAACTCTTTGATTCTTTGACTCAGATGTACTCCAGCTCCAATGACTCTAAGAAAGTTTCCCTGAAGCAACAATTTGAAAATTTCACTTATATTGCCGGAGAGACCCTCAGCCAGCAATACTTCAGGTACATGGATCTTATTTCATCACTTCAGTCGGTGGGAGCGACTCTTGAGATGCGAGATCTCTCAAGAAAGTTCATGAGTGCACTTCCAAATGAGTAAACTTTCTACTGTGTCTTTATCAAGAGGACAAAGAACTTAAACTCTCTCACTATGACTAAACTATATGGCATCCTTAATGGATAGCGTGTGGAGATAGAAAACAAGAGAGGCCACCAGGTGAGCAGACCCTCAAGCCTTCCTGCTAGTAACGCTTTAATGGTTGCTGAAGGCTCAAGACCCCCAACCTCAACAGTACCTGACTTACTCCAAGAGTCATCTTGTTCTTCTAGGCTATACGTTACCTCTCCTGAGACTCCATGGTCTCAACAAGCTCAGTCAAATCTCTTCCAGGACAGCTGTGCCTTTGTCTCAAGAAATGGGCATTCTAGTGATTTTCAGTTTTGCTTTGATGATCTAGAATGTTTTAGCCCAGATGATGTTGAGTACATGGATATTGTCCAACAGATGGCCCTGCTAACTTACATAGCAAAGAAGTTCTTTAAGAAAACTGGAAGGCAATTTTCCAAAAACCAAACTAACAGCAAGTTCGAGTTTGATAAGACCAAATCCAAGTGTTACAACTGTAACCAGCTAGGTCACTTTGCCAAGGAATGTAAGGCTCCTAAATCCAATCCGGGAGCCACTCAAGCCTCCACACATCCTACCACACCCAAAGCGGCTGAAAAATCAACTGAACAACACACAACTACTGTTGCTCAAGAGGTTGACTGGAGCTTCATGGTGCAGGATGTGACTCCTGCTCAAGCATTGATGGCTGGAACTGATGATAGCAAGGTATTTGAACACCTTTGTACTCCAGCTTGCATTGCTAAAGTTAAAATGTATCAGGACTACAATATGGAAATCAAATCTGATATTGAGTCTTTGAATATCCTTAAATATGATTTTAAAAGGGCTGAATCTGACTATAAAATGAAAATTGAAGAGTTAGAGAGAACCGTGTCCTCTTTAAAACATGAACACATCAATTATAGGACTCAAATCAAAGATTTAATTTCCAAATTGACTGAGGCACAGGCCCAGCTAGTAATAGCTGAGGCTCAAGCCAGGAAGCATGCTATTTCAGAGCAAACCAAGCCATTATTGCATCATCCTCACACTCAAAAATTTGTTATCAAAACAAAGGTGGGTTGGGAACCAATGAAATTGCTCCACCATATTTTTATGAGTCCATAAGACAACCAATATATGAGACTGAAGAGCAAGAGGTTCCAGCTGTTGACCCACCACCCCATGAATTGAAGAATGATGCAACCATGGAGACCATCACAGGGAAGGACCAGGTAAAACAACCCATTCCCACCAGTGATGATCAACCCCTAACAAACAAATTCAGAAGAAACAGAGCTAAGGCAGCCAAAAAAACTGCCAAGAAAAAGGCTGAGTCCAAACTGAAGATAGACCCAAAACAAAAAGGTGTATTCATTTCAGCCGGATTCCAAGTGGTTGGAAACCCTGATCTAGGAAAGGAGTGTAGTACCAGCACTTCTGTCCTGCTGAAGGATCAGAAGTTAAAGGGGAAGACTGTTGATGATGATAAGAAGTGCAAGAAACAACAGTCTTTACATCCCACAAAAGTTAACATTGAATGCGTAATATGTGGTCTGTACAACCACATGGCTAAAGATTGTTACTACAATCCTGCAAGCACATATTATGCAAATAATGTTAAGAGAGAAGGAGTCAAGGAAGGTTTCACATTTGGACCTTATCACATGGTCCAAGTGATGAGGAAAGGAAAGCTTGTTTCCGAAGCAAGGTTGCTTTCGGAAGAAACTCATTCTTCCGAAAGGAAAATGGTTTCGGAAGACAAGCCAAAGAAAATTCAAAAGAACAAAGAGTTCCTTTGAAACCTTTCGAGAAGAAGACTGCTTCGGAAGAAAAGGTGGTGAAAGCTTCTTCCGAGAAGAAAGAAGCCTTGGAAGTATGCCATGCTGCTCAAGCTTCATCAAGCTCATCTATACTGACCAGCCAAGGGATGGAATGGAAGTTCAGACAGGATGCAGCAGCCCAAACCTCTTCTTCACAAACATCTATTGAACCTTTATGCATACACTTTGGTTCAATAATGTCATCCTCATTGGAAAAGCCCAAGACCAACAAGGCTTGAGTTTCCAATAATAACTAATCTTTCACCTTATATGTAGGGACATTCACATGACAAAAATGACAATGTGTGGATTGTGGACAGTGGATGCTCCAGGCACATGACTGGGAACAGATCTCTTCTTCAACAATTTCAACATTTTGATAGAGGTCATGTTCAATTTGGAGGTGAGGCCGGAGGATACATTTCTGGCAGAGGAAGTGTATCCAATGGCAAGTTAAAGGTCGACAAAGTAAACTTTGTCAAACAGCTTGAACACAATCTTCTAAGTGTTTCTCAATTCTATGATCAAAAGCACCAAATGCTTTTCACAGAACATGAGTGCATTATCATCAAACCCAGGATGACAATTCCTCAGGAATTGGTGCTTCTTAGATCTCCCAGGAGAGGGGATATGTACAAGCTAGATATGAACAATGCTTCCCTATTGGAAGAAGTATCATGCTTTCTTTCCAAAGCTGATGGTGATGAGTCAACTTTGTTGTAACATCTCGTATTTTCGTTAAATCAAAAGTCAACTATGTTAAGTTCTTGTAAGGACCATTTGTGAAATTTATGGATCTCTTATGCTTATTATGTCTTTAATTCTTTAATCTGAAGTTTAATAATGTTAAACATTAAATAAAATATAATTAAAATAATAATAATAGTAATATTAGTAATAAATAATAACTAGTAATAGTAATTATAATAACAAAATAATATTGTAAATTGTAATTGTTACTAAACTTAATAATGTTTTAAAACTTTAAGTAATTAAAGTTTAGGGGTATTAATGTCAATTTATAAACTTTAAGTTGAAGTTTCGGTATAAATAAAAGAAATTCGAATTCGGGGGACCATTTGTGTAAATGTGTTAAAAAAAAACACAACCACCCGCCCTTACTCCGTATTTTCGGCCGGGACTCCGGCCACCCTCCGGCCGAAGTCCGGCGAGTCTAGAACACCAAAACCACTCGTTTTTGTAACCCAAAACCGCTCCCAAATCTGTTTAGATGATGATTCGAACCGTTAAAGCATCGATTAAAGCAATGAAGTGTTCGTTTCTTAGTGTAATCGATCAAGTAACCGACGAGAATTAATCATCCAACGTTCGAGCATTAAACTGCAATTATAACCCAATTAACTAAACCTAAGCGTACGTTTATCTAACTCTAATCAAATTCAATCACCAATTTCACCTGGAATCAACACCAACATCCCCTTCGATTATCTTTTTGAAGTCACAACCTGCAACACCCGTAGACCTCATCCCGAGCTTGTTAACTTGCAATTAACAGAGGGCTTCTCATCGTTAGAGTCACTAGAAGCATACTGTAAAAGGAATTCGATTTTCATCGACGATTGCACCTTGAATCAGTTTCTCCTCGGTCGCGACTTAGGTTCATTCGTGAACATCGAATACCGATCGAATCAAGTAAGTTTAACACATCAATCTACTCGATTACACTTGGGGATCAAAAGCCCTAAGGTTAATCGAGTTGAAACTCTCAATTCATTGCTCAATTTTGGTTCGGGTGATTTAGGGTTTATATGAATTTGGGGGAAATCTTTAGTTTGTGTTTAAAAGATATTTAAACCAAAATGTACCGCGGCTGGAAGCCTGGTTCACTGGTTAAGACTTTGCACTTTCATCATGAGGTCCCGGGTTCGAACCCGGTGACCCTCATGTAAATTTTTTAAGGCTTTTTCAGCCTTATTTTAATTATAAAAAAGTTTCAATAAATATAAAATAATTTTTACAAACCTCAAATATTTTTATAATCATCTAAATATTTTCTGTAAATTAACTCTTGTACTACATTTTAACATTTTATTATAAAAAAATATCTACAAATGCTTTAACTTAATAATCTTTATAAAAGTAGATTTATATGTATAATAATTTAATTATTAAATTATTATTGGCCTATATGTTATCTTTAATTATAGAATCATAAGATGTATATACATTTTATAATCAAATTTCATAAATTTTTAAAAAAGGATTTAATTCCTTTAAAAATTTTATAAATAGTACTTTACTTAAGAGTTCACTAATCTTATTTATTTATAAATCCCCAAATTCTAATATCCTAGTTCACATTAAATCGTTAACCTTATTATTAACTTAAAACTTGTAAATATATATATATATATATATATATATATATATTTAGGTATCTCGTGAAGGTTTACTTTGGAACGTCGCTTACTAGTTTTATTAGACATCTCTTATACTTATTGAACATGTGAGTTTTCATTGCCCCCTTTTTACTTTATTTCATACTAATTTGGGGTGAAACATGATACTTATACATCATACACTTATAAACGTTTGAGACTTGTAAAAGCACTTGCAATTCATATTTTTGTCATGGTTATTTGTGTGTTGTAAGTGACTATATGAGATACATAGTTGTTTACAATCATTAACTATTGCTAGCCTGGCGACGTCTTAGATCTTTGGGCCTGATAAGCCTATTTGGTGCTAAAGCCGAGGTATTGCTGGCTCCTGATGACGTATGCTTGTTCATCATGGGAACCAAATACACTTAGCCAATCTTATATACTTGTAATCAAGTCGAGGTTTGGTTGTATCGATATGTGTTCTATAACCTTACTAACTTATGACCTATGACATGAATTGCTACTTGTAACCTTGTTATATTATGTATGAAAACCTTGGAAACTCACCAACTATTTTTAGTTGACCTTTTATTTTTATCATGTTTCAGGAAATCCCCAAGTTTAAAGTAGACTTTTGAAGCTTGCAATAATCTAGGACTTGGACCTAGTTAATGAAATAAAAAGATTACATTTTGTTATGTTATGTTTGAAGTTATTTCATGTTTGAGACTTATGATTGTATTTCATTTTAAGACTTATAAAAATAATATTTGCAATTTAATATAGCGTTATGTAGCTGTGAACATTCTTAACCCTCACATCTCGACGTTTCCGCCGTCAAGGTTGGGGTGTGACAGATTGGTATCAGAGCCCATAACTATAGGGATTTAGGTTATTAGAAATAGTGACCTAGACTATAGCTTATGCATGAACCTCATAGAATAATATTTATATTCTTGGAAATATATATATTGTTACATGCTACATAATGCTATACCTTACTTATGTGCAACTTGATGCCTTAGCATAGGTTTGCCTTGTAATTGTTTAAACTTTGTTACTCGTCTCCCTAAACTTACCTTTGACAGTTTGACTCTCCCCGACAAATGAAACTTCTTAATCTTATTCTCGACGACACGTGGAATCATATACTTATGCTTATGACTTGAATCCTTAGACTTATGTCTAATCTATGTAAAATCTCATCAAGGTTTTGATTTCATGAACCTAAGAAATTTGTGTGACACATAGACACCTGTATTCTGGATTTCCTGGCAAAAGGCCCTCGGGCTAAGGCAAGCATATCGCATAAATCCTACGGGACTAGTTATGCTTACCTGGGGATTTCTGGGATGAGTGATAACTATGGTCAACATACACAAATTTCTAAGGCGAGTGGGTCACTTACCTTGACGTGTCAACGTTTCCAAATGGTAATGCGTTACCAAATGGAACCATTCCATGTGTCTTACAACTTATGCCTTATCCTTGTTGAACTATAATCCTTGTTACTCCAATTCTCATATCTAACTCATTTTGTATATTCCAGCATGTCTCGTCATCATGGAAAGCGTGGAAGTTCCGATCGTAAGCTAGCCGCCATGATTGCTCGACAAATGGCTGCTGTCATCCCGACCATGGTTGCTGAACTTAATAGCACCTTAATGACCAACGCTAGCAACAATGAAATGGTCATGGAGAGAATAGCAACAACCAAAACGGGAACAATCAACACGGGAACAATCAAACTTGCACTTTCAAGCACTTTAGCTCTTGCAAGCCCACTAGTTTTAGTGGCAAGGAAGGAGCCACTGGTCTTCTTGAGTGGTTCGAGAGCATGGAGAATACTTTTGTTAATTGTGAGTGTCCCGAGACACTCAAGGTTCGTTATGCCACTAGTATGCTCCAACAAAGGGCACTTACCTGGTGGAATAGCGAGAAGAGAAATCGTGGTCCTGAAGCTGTGTTAGCACTTACTTGGGAAGAGTTCAAGAACATCGCTATCGCGAAGTTTTGCCCGAGAAGCGAACTGCAAAAGTTGGAGGAGGAATTTGGAATTTGAAGCAAAACAATGGTGATCATTTGGCCTACTCAACTAGGCATCATGAGTTGAGTATATTGCTGCCTCACATGGTTGACACTGTCCCCCGCAACATCGAGAAGTTCATTTAGGGTGTACCACCCCAAATTCAAGATGCTGTGGTGGGTAGCCGACCCGCAACTTTAGAAGAAGCCATTACTATCACCGCTCAACTCACCGAGAACCATATACGAGCGGGCACCATGTTTGTGAAGGGTGCAAAGAAGGTAGAGAAGACGGCTACCTAGGCTGTTAAGGAGACCAAAGCTGAACCGTCTTACAACAACAACAACAACAACAAGAAGAAGCGCAAGTTCACACCGGCGCGCAATTATGCTGTGGCTGCACCCAACCACCTCAAAGGCAAATGGTACCTGTAGCTATACCTGTGGCACAAATTCCTGGGGCTAGGGCTTATGCTGGTCCTCAGCCTATGTGCAACACGTGTAGGTATCATCATCCGGGGAATCAACCATGCCGCATCTGCACCTTATGCGGTAAATATGGTCATTTGGTGGCGACTTGCCACCGTGCACCTAACAATACCGCCGTGGTCACAAACCGTGTTTGCTACAACTATGGGGAACCTAGTCATTTCCGCCCACAATGCCCTCGTCTTGTGGGTAATGTTCCACAAGCCTGAGGACATGCTTTCAACATCAACGCTAACCAAGCACAAGCAAACAACGATGTGGTGAATGGTATGTTAACTCATCTTTAACTTTTTGTGATCCGATTCTTTTCATACTTTACCTGTATCGTTAAACACCTTAAAAATTGAACAGGTATGTTCCTTATTAATAAAACTTATGCCTATGTCCTATTTGATTCTGGAGCCGATAAGAGTTTTGTTTCGTTAGAGTTTGAACCCATACTTGCTAAGCCACATACGAAACTAGAAAGACCTCTTACCGTTGAAGTTGCCGATGGAGAACCGATCACCGTTGAAGTCATTATTCGTGATTGCATCTTAAGTCTTGACACGCATGCTTTTCTTATCGATCTTATCCCTATGAAACTTGGAAGCTTCGACGTTATCATTGGTATGGATTGGTTAGCCAAACACCATGCCGAGATCATTTGTTTCGAGAAGTGCATTCGTATAACGTTACTCTCTGGAGATACTTTGAAAGTGTTCGGTGAAAAATCTTCCTAAGGACTTAAACTCATGTCTTGCACTCAAGCCCGAAAGTGCTTAAGCAAGAAGTATATGGCCTTCTTGGCTTACGTGGTCAACACGAAAGTCAAAGGGAAAGAACTTAAGGATGTCCCTATCGTACGAGACTTTCCTGAAGTATTTCCCGATGACCTTAGTGGTTTACCTCCCGTGCGTGAAGTCGAGTTTAAAATTGACTTGATACCGGGAGCAACCCCCGTGGCTAAGTCACCATATCGGCTTGCACCATCGGAAATGCAAGAACTCTCTAGTCAACTTCAAGAGCTATCCGAGAAGGGCTTCATCTGTCCTAGTTCTTCGCCTTGGGGTGCACCTGTTCTTTTCGTGAAGAAGAAAGATGGATCGTTTCGTATGTGCATCGATTATCGTGAGCTTAACAAGCTTACCATCAAGAACCGTTATCCTCTTCCTCGTATCGATGATCTGTTTGACCAACTTCAAGGAGCTGCTATTTTCTCGAAGATCGATTTACGTTCTGGCTATCATCAATTGCGAGTCCATGATGATGATATCCCAAAGACCGCTTTCCGTACTCGTTATGGGCACTATGAGTTTATGGTGATGCCTTTTGGTTTAACCAATGCTCCTGCTGTCTTCATGGATCTCATGAACCGAGTATGCAAGCCTTATCTAGACAAGTTTGTGATCGTCTTCATTGATGACATACTTATCTATTCCAAGTCCAACATCGATCATGAACTGCATTTGAGATTGGTTCTTGAGTTGTTGAAGAAAGAGCAATTGTACGCGAAGTTCTCGAAGTGTGATTTCTGGCTCGAGGAAGTTCAATTTCTAGGGCACGTGGTGAATAGCCAAGGAATTCACGTTGATCCTGCAAAGGTGGAAGCTGTGAAGAATTGGTGTGTTCCTAAAACTCCTACCGAAGTTCGTTCTTTTCTTGGTCTTGCTGGTTATTATCGGCGATTCATTGCCAACTTCTCGAGGATCGCGAAACCACTCACATCTTTGACACAAAAGAATAGACCATTCAAGTGGGGTTCCGAGCAAGAAGAAGCTTTTGAAGCGTTAAAGCACAAGTTGTGCAATGCTCCTATCTTGACCCTACCCGATGGAAATGATGATTTCACGTGTATTGTGATGCATCTAAACAAGGCCTTGGTTGTGTTCTCATGCAACGAGGGAAGGTCATAGCTTATGCATCGAGACAATTGAAGGTTCACGAGGTGAATTACACAACACACGATCTCGAGCTTGGTGCTGTTGTCTTTGCTTTGAAGATTTGGAGGCACTACCTGTATGGTACGCAATGTATAGTCTACACCGATCACAAAAGCCTTCAACACGTCTTTAATCAAAAAGATCTCAATATGAGACAACGTCGTTGGGTGGAGTTGATTAGTGATTACGATTGTGACATTCGTTACCATCCTGGTAAAGCAAATGTTGTAGCCGATACACCAAGCCGAAAGATTCACAACAAGATGATCTCATTCCAAGAAATTCACGATCGACGTCAATGGTTTGACACTTTGGGTGAGTTCGATACTGTCACACACCCCAACCTTGACGGCGGAAACGTCGAGGAGTGAGAGTTAAGATCGTTCATAGCCACATAACGCTATTAATAATCCAAATATAGTTTAAACATAAGTTTCATTTGTCACATTACAAATATAAGTCTCAAAGGAAATAAAAAACATAACATAGAATGTAACAAATCATTCTATTTTATTTATTAATCTAGGTCCATTCCTAGATGTGCAAGCTTCAAAGTGTAGATAATCAAACTTGGGCATTTCCTGAAACATGTTAAAAATAAAAGGTCAACAATAATGTTGGTGAGCATTCCATAGTTTTTAATACATAAGTATATAAAAGATGGCAATTCAAGTCATAAGTTAGTGAATAAAGTGATTAGGGATGTTATGAACAATGCAACAATCAAACCTCGACAAAAGTTTTACAAGTCTCAAACGTTAAAAGTATATACGATCAGCTAAGTGTACTTGGATCAACCAAGCAGGCTTGTCTTACCCATAGATCTATGACTTCGCTGGGCTAGCAATAGTTAATGATTGTACATATAACGCCATAACATGGTAACCACAAAAGTTCAACTAACCACAACTTAACATGATGAATTGCCATAAAGTTTACAAGTCTCAAATAAGTTTACAAGTGCAAAGTATAAGTTAACATGTTTCACCCCAAAGTGTGAAAATAAGCAAAAGGGGTATGGAAATACTCACTTGTTTCAATAAATGTATAAATGGATGATTAATAAGAAATAAAAGTCGTTGTTCCAACGTAATCCGTCACAAGATACCTATATATATTTACAAGATTTTAAGTTTGATAATATATTTAACGATTTAATTTGAGGTCTAGGGTAGCGATTTGGTATTTAGTGCTTGTCAAATGATTATGTTTTAACAATATGAAATCAATTATATTTATTAAATTCAAAGAAATTTGTTACATTCTATATAAAGTTTTATATATAAATATAACATTGATAACAATTTTGGTATATACAGATTTAAATAAGGTCTATAAACATAATTTAAACAATAATTTAAAGACTACATTTGAAATAATCATATTTGTGAAATATAATTTGTGTTTTTTTTTTATATAACAATTAAACTAATTATATTATTTCTGGATTATTTATCAAAAGTAAAAGAATGTTTATTTTTAAAGAAATAATTCTCAGAAAACAATTAAAAACATTTTAGAAAAATGCAGCTTTTATAAATAAGTTTTTTTATAATTTTTAAAAGATTTAAAAATGGGTTTTGAAGGCTAAAAGCCTTAAAAAGAAAACATGAGGTTCCTGGGTTTCGAACCCGGGACCTCATGTTAAGGGGAGCTTTGTCTTAACCAGTGGAATTAAGGCCTCAGCCGCGTTAGGGAGTGGGTTGTATAACTTAAAAATACCAAGCACCGAAACCTCCCCCAAATCACATGAACCCTAGGTTCGATTTACCCCAAATCAAACCATAAATTGATGTTGTTGATCGAATTAACTATGGGGCTTTTCCTCCCCATGATTAAACGAACTTATACATGTGTTTAATTACCCGAATTCGTGAGGAATTGATTGACAACGAGCACAAGAAGAACCGCGGCTACGATGCAATTCGTTCAGATAACAAATGATCTTGATAATCCAATTCACTTCGCAGGAAGCTTCAACTAAGTTGAGTGATGAAAAGCCCTATGTTGATTTCAAGTTTTGAAGTTCTGAAGAGGATGTTCGAATAGTTGCAGATTCGCGAAAGGGATGACGATGGTATGTGGTATGTGCGCGAGTTTCAGGTGAAATTGCAAGTAGTGATAGATTAGGAATTGTTAACCGATGGTTTATGTTCGATTAATTGAGTAATTACTATGATTTGCACGTTGAACGGTTATGAAGTAAATTGGGGTTCGGTTTCAATTGGGTTTTTGATAATACAAGTGTTTTTAGATTGATTATTCAACGGTTACAAGTTCGATTCGCGTGCTAGGTTTGATTTGAGGCGATTTGGTGATCAATTTGAGACGTTTTGGTGTGGTTCTAGTGGTCGCCGGAGCCGCAGCCGGCGGTGGCCGGCGGGCTGGCCGGAAAACCGAGGGGGAAAAAGGGGGGGGGGGGGTTTGGTGTTTGTAAATTTACAGAAATGGTCCCTGGGGTTTTAGAAGTTATTATTTTAGGCTTAAACTCACTTTTAAGGTTTCAACATTGACAATAAAGCCCCCTAACTTCCTTTAAACCCTTTTATGTTTAACATATTCTACAAGTTATTATTATGGATGATAATATTATTATTTCTCTTAGTTATTATTAGTGTTATTATTTTTGTTAGTTATTATTATTATAGTTATTATTATTGTTACTATTATTAACTTTATTATGATTATGATTATTATTATTATTATTATTATTATTATTATTATTATTATTATCATTATTATTATTATTATTATATAATATATTACTTTAATTATTAACTTTTATAAATTAAAATTTAATAATGATTAAAGAACAAACATAGGTAACCCCTAAGTTTCATAAATGCCAACAATAACCCTTACAAGAATTAACGACGATAACATTTAATTAACACAAAAATACGCGATGTTACAGTCTCCCCAACTTAAAAGAATTTCGTCCCGAAATTATGAATAAAGCTAAGAGAACAAATGCGGGTATCTCTCCTTCATATGATCCTCACGCTCCCAAGTGAACTCCGCTCCACGTTTGTTTTCCCAACGGACTTTAACGATAGGCGTAGTAGTTGTTCGGGTCTTCTTCAGGGTTCGATCCATAATCTCAACAGGTTTCTCAACGAAATGCAATGACTCATCAATTTGAATTTCCTCTAGTGGAACATGCAAATTTTCATCAGCCAGGCACTTCCTCAAGTTTGAGACATGAAAGACAGGATGTACTCCGCTAAGTTCAGAAGGTAACTCCAGTTTGTAAGCCACCTTCCCAATTCTTTTCAGAATCTTGAAAGGTCCTACAAAACGTGGGGCTAACTTACCCTTCTTCCCAAAACGTACAACACCCTTCCATGGAGAGACCTTAAGAAGAACCATGTCGTCGACTTGAAACTCCAACGGTTTTGACAAAGTCGATTCAAGAAGTACCACATGCCATTCGGTTTTGTCTCCAGTTGTGACCGAACGTTAGACATCAAATCTTCATCCTTCCCTTCGTCGGTTAATGCCGCTTGTTGAGCCTCGCGAATGCATAACTCGAGGTCACTATCGATCCTTAGGTTTTGGAGCATGATAGTAGCCTCGTTGACATCCACATGGATCTCGGTATCAAATTCTCCTAGTGTATCAAACCATTGCCTTCGATCTCGAATCTCTTGAAGCGAGACAGTCTTATTGTGAACCTTGCGACTTAGCGCGTCGGCTACAACATTCGCCTTGCCAGGATGGTAGCGAATGTCGTAGTCGTAGTCGCTAATTAGCTCGATCCATCGTCTTTGTCTCATGTTGAGGTCCTTTTGGTTAAACACGTGTTGGAGACTCTTATGATCGGTGTAGACTATGCATTGCGTTCCATATAAATAGTGTCGCCAAATCTTCAATGCGAAAACCACAACACCAAGTTCAAGATCATGAGTTGTGTAGTTCACTTCATGAACCTTCAATTGCCTCGACGCGTATGCTATAACTTTGCCTTGTTGCATGAGAACACAACCAAGACCTTGATTAGAGGCATCGCAATATACGGTAAAGTCGTCGTTTCCATCGGGAAGTGTGAGAATAGGAGCGTTACACAACTTGCGTTTCAATGTCTCGAAAGCCTCTTCTTGCTCGGGTCCCCATTCAAAGAGTCGATTCTTTTGGGTTAGCGCCGTTAATGGTTTAGCAATCTTCGAGAAATTTGCTATGAACCTACGGTAATATCCCGCTAAACCCAGAAAAGAACGAACCTCGGTTGGGGTTGTGGGAACACACCAATTCTTCACGGCTTCAATTTTAGTAGGATCAACGTGAATTCCTTGGCTATTCACCACATGTCCTAAAAATTGAACTTCTTCCAACCAAAATTCACACTTGGAAAACTTAGCGTACAATTTCTCCTTCTTCAAAAGTTCAAGAACTTGTCGCAAGTGTGTCTCGTGATCGACTTTCGTCTTGGAATAGATAAGAATGTCATCAATGAACACGATTACGAACTTATCCAAATACGGTTTACATACTCGATTCATGAGATCCATGAACACGGCAGGCGCATTGGTCAAGCCAAAAGGCATAACCATGAACTCGTAGTGTCCATATCGAGTACGAAAAGCGGTCTTTGGAATGTCATCATCGTGAACACGTAGTTGATGATACCCAGAACGTAGATCGATCTTTGAGAATTGAGTTGCTCCTTGAAGTTGGTCGAAGAGATCATCGATTCGAGGAAGAGGGTATCGGTTTTTGATAGTAAGCTTGTTGAGTTCCCGGTAGTCGATGCACATACGAAATGAACCATCCTTCTTCTTCACAAACAGTACAGGTGCACCCCACGGTGATGAGCTAGGACGAATGAAACCCTTATCGGTCAACTCTTGCAGTTGACTAGCTAGTTCTTGCATTTCAGACGGTGCAAGACGATAAGATGATTTAGCCACATGGTTTGCACCAGGGATTAAGTCAATCTTGAACTCAACTTCTCGCACGGGAGGTAACCCTTTAAGATCCTCGGGGAAAACTTCGGGAAAGTCTCGCACAACAGGAATGTCTTTCAACTCCTTACCCTTGGCTTTCGTATTAACTACGTATGCCATGAAAGCCATGTAGTTTTTACTTAAGCACTTGCGAGCCTTAATGCAAGACATGAGTTTGAGTCTTTGGGATGATTTCTCCCCAAAGACCTTCAAAGTATCCCCAGTCGGTAAAGGAATTCGGATACACTTCTCGAAACATAGAATTTCCGCACGATGTTTGGCTAACCAATCCATACCAATGATAACATCAAAGCTTCCCAATTGCATAGGAATAAGGTCGACGAAGAACTCGTGTTCGTTAAGGCTTAAAGTGCAGTCACGTATTACGATGTCCACAACAATAGATTTTCCATCGGCGACTTCAACCGTGAAAGATCTTTCTAGGTTGACGCGCGGTTTAGAAAGTAAAGACTCGAATTCCAAGGACACGAAACTCCTATCGGCACCCGAATCAAACAATACAGATGCATAACGATTATTTACAAGATACATACCTGTTTGGTAACAACCTATTATTGGTATGATGAACATAGATAGGAAATTTTACAAGACAAGAAAGGACTAAAAGAAATTCAACGGCGTACCATTCACCACGTCGTTGTTGGCTTGTGCTTGGTTGGCGTTGATGTTGAAAGCCCTTTCACGAGCCGGTGGCACAGTTCCCGCATTGCGAGGACATTGAGGGCGAATATGGCCAGCCTCGCCACAGTTGTAGCAGGTTCGGTTGGTAAGCATGGCAGTGTTGTTTGGCGCACGAAGACAAGTAGCCACCAAATGACCATACTTTCCACACAACGAGCAGACTCGACATGGAATGTTGCTTGAATGATGGTACTTGCACGTGTTACACATAGGATTTGGACCAGCATAAACTTTAGCCATGGGAGCTTGATTCACAACCACCATTTGTTTTTGAGGAGCATTAGGGGCGGTCACGGCGTAGTTGCGTGTCGGAATGAACTTACGCTTTTTGTTTTGAGAAGATGACTCGGCCCTTACCTCCTTTGTTGCCTCGGGTATCACCTTCGTAACAGACTTGGAACCCTTTGCCGACATAGTGCCAACTCTTATATGATTCTCGGTGAGCTGTGCAGTGATGGTAATTGCTTCCTCCAAAGTTTTGGGCCTACTACCCACCACAGCATCTTGAATTTGAGGTGGCACCCCCTTGATAAATTTCTCGATGTTACGGGGCACGGTGTCCACCATGTGTGGTAGGAGCATACTCAACTCATGATGCCGGGTGGAATAAGCCAAGTGATTCCCACCATCTTGTTTGAGATTCCAGAATTCCTCCTCTAGTTTTTTTAACTCGCTCCTTGGACAAAACTTTTGAATCATAATCTCTTTAAACTCCTCCCAGGGCAGTGCCAAAGCAATCTCAATTCCACGATTTCTCTTTTCACTATTCCACCATGTGAGTGCTCGTTGTTGAAGAACACTTGTGGCATAGCGAACCTTGAACTCGTTGGGACACTCGCTAACAATGAACGTATTCTCCATACTTTCAAACCACTCGAGAAGTCCAGTGGCTCCTTCTTTTCCACTAAAGCTAGTGGGTTTGCATGAGTTGAAGTGTTTGAAGGTGCAAGTACGGTTGTTCCCTTGTTGATTGTTCCCATTTTGATTGTTGCTATTGTCTCCATTAGCACCACTATTGTTCCCATTGGTGTTGTTGTTGTTGCTATTAGCCATTAGTGTGCTATTGAGTTCAGCAACCATAGTCGGGAGAACGACAGCCATTTGTCGGGCAATCATGGCAGCCAGCTTACGGTCGGAACTTCCACGCTTTCCATGGTGACGAGACATGCTGGATATACAAAAATGAGTTAGTTACAGGAGCGGGGATAACAAAGGATAGTAGTTTAACAAAGATAAGCTAAAGGTTATAAGGTACACGGAATGATTCCAATTGGTAACGCATTACCATTTGGAAACGTTGACACATCAAGGTGAATTGATCCATTTACCTTAGAAACTTGTGGTTATTGACCATAGTTTATCACTCATCCCAGAAATCCCCAGGTAAGCATAACTAGTCCCGTAGGATTTATGCGATATGCTTGCCTTAGCCCGAGGGCCTTTTGCCAGGAAAACCAGGATACATGTGTCTATGTGTCACACAATATTTCTTAGGTTCTTAGAATCAAAACCTTGATGAGATTTATATAGATTAGACATAACGTCTAAAGATCCAAGTCATAACATAAGCATAAGATTCCACGTGTCGACGAGAATAAGATTAAGAGAGTTCATGTTCGGGGAGAGTCAAAGAGTCAAAGTTAAGTTTAGGGAGACAAGTAACAATGTTTAGGCAATCCTATGCTAAGGCATCAAATTGCACATAAGAGGCATAACATTATGTAGCATGAAAAGTATATAATTTACAAGATAGAAATATAATTCTATAAGGTTCATGCATACTATAGCCTAGGTCACCATTTCTAATAACCTAGATCCCTATAGTTATGGGCTCTGATACCAATCTGTCACACCCCAACCTTGACGGCGGAAACGTCGAGGAGTGAGAGTTAAGATCGTTCATAGCCACATAACGCTATTAATAATCCAAATATAGTTTAAACATAAGTTCCATTTGTCACATTACAAATATAAGTCTCAAAGGAAATAAAAAACATAACATAGAATGTAACAAATCATTCTATTTTATTTATTAATCTAGGTCCATTCCTAGATGTGCAAGCTTCAAAGTGTAGATAATCAAACTTGGGCATTTCCTGAAACATGTTAAAAATAAAAGGTCAACAATAATGTTGGTGAGCATTCCATAGTTTTTAATACATAAGTATATAAAAGATGGCAATTCAAGTCATAAGTTAGTGAATAAAGTGATTAGGGATGTTATGAACAATGCAACAATCAAACCTCGACAAAAGTTTTACAAGTCTCAAACGTTAAAAGTATATACGATCAGCTAAGTGTACTTGGATCAACCAAGCAGGCTTGTCTTACCCATAGATCTATGACTTCGCTGGGTAGCAATAGTTAATGATTGTACATATAACGCCATAACATGGTAACCACAAAAGTTCAACTAACCACAACTTAACATGATGAATTGCCATAAAGTTTACAAGTCTCAAATAAGTTTACAAGTGCAAAGTATAAGTTAACATGTTTCACCCCAAAGTGTGAAAATAAGCAAAAGAGGTATGGAAATACTCACTTGTTTCAATAAATGTGTAAATAGATGATTAATAAGAAATAAAAGTCGTTGTTCCAACGTAATCCGTCACAAGATACCTATATATATTTACAAGATTTTAAGTTTGATAATATATTTAACGATTTAATTTGAGGTCTAGGGTAGCGATTTGGTATTTAGTGCTTGTCAAATGATTATGTTTTAACAATATGAAATCAATTATATTTATTAAATTCAAAGAAATTTGTTACATTCTATATAAAGTTTTATATATAAATATAACATTGATAACAATTTTGGTATATACAGATTTAAATAAGGTCTATAAACATAATTTAAACAATAATTTAAAGACTACATTTGAAATAATCATATTTGTGAAATATAATATGTGTTTTTTTTATATAACAATTAAACTAATTATATTATTTCTGGATTATTTATCAAAAGTAAAAAGAATGTTTATTTTTAAAGAAATAATTCTCAGAAAACAATTAAAAACATTTTAGAAAAATGCAGCTTTTATAAATGAGTTTTTTTATAATTTTTAAAAGATTTTAAAATGGGTTTTGAAGGCTAAAAGCCTTAAAAAGAAAACATGAGGTTCCTGGGTTTCGAACCCGGGACCTCATGTTAAGGGGAGCTTTGTCTTAACCAGTGGAACTAAGGCCTCAGCCGCGTTAGGGAATGGGTTGTATAACTTAAAAATACCAAGCACCGAAACTTCCCCCAAATCACATGAACCCTAGGTTCGATTTACCCCAAATCAAACCATAAATTGATGTTGTTGATCGAATTAACCATGGGGCTTTTCCTCCTCATGATTAAACGAACTTATACATGTGTTTAATTACCCGAATTCGTGAGGAATTGATTGACAACGAGCACAAGAAGAACCGCGGCTACGATGCAATTCGTTCAGATAACAAATGATCTTGATAATCCAATTCACTTCGCAGGAAGCTTCAACTAAGTTGAGTGATGAAAAGCCTTATGTTGATTTCAAGTTTTGAAGTTCTGAAGAGGATGTTCGAATAGTTGCAGATTCGCGAAAAGGATGACGATGGTATGTGGTATGTGCGCGAGTTTCAGGTGAAATTGCAAGTAGTAATAGATTAGGAATTGTTAACCGATGGTTTATGTTCGATTAATTGAGTAATTACTATGATTTGCACGTTGAACGGTTATGAAGTAAATTGGGGTTCGGTTTCAATTGGGTTTTTGATAATACAAGCGTTTTTAGATTGATTATTCAACGGTTACAAGTTCGATTCGCGTGCTAAGTTTGATTTGAGGCGATTTGGTGATCAATTTGAGACGTTTTGGTGTGGTTCTAGTGGTCGCCGGAGCCGCAGCCAGCGGTGGCCGGCGGGCTGGCCGGAAAACCGAGGGGGAAAAAGGGGGGGGTTTGGTGTTTGTAAATTTACAGAAATGGTCCCTGGGGTTTTAGAAGTTATTATTTTAGGCTTAAACTCACTTTTAAGGTTTCAACATTGACAATAAAGCCCCCTAACTTCCTTTAAACCCTTTTATGTTTAACATATTCTACAAGTTATTATTATGGATGATAATATTATTATTTCTCTTAGTTATTATTAGTGTTATTATTTTTGTTAGTTATTATTATTATAGTTATTATTATTGTTACTATTATTAACTTTATTATGATTATTATTATTATTATTATTATTATTATTATTGTTATTATTATTATCATTATTATTATTATTATATAATTTATTACTTTAATTATTAACTTTTATAAATTAAAATTTAATAATGATTAAAGAACAAACATAGGTAACCCCTAAGTTTCATAAATGCCAACAATAACCCTTACAAGAATTAACGACGATAACATTTAATTAACACAAAAATACGCGATGTTACAGATACTGAGATACGACTAGATGTCAACGAGACTACGGTATTGCTACAAAACTTGAGAATAGATAGTGACATTGAGTCTAGTATCTTGGAGGCTCAACAAGTGGTGCAACAAGAAGGAAGAATGAAGGATGAGGTGGAGCATAATCTTTTAACCCGATTGGAAACGAAACCCAATGGGTTGATGTACTTCGCAAATCGAATTTGGATTCCAAATCGTGATAATCTTCGTACCTTTATCATGAACGAAGCTCATCAAACTCGTTATTCTATTCATCCTGGTTCCGATAAGATGTACATGTACCTACGTGGTCAATATTGGTGGCCTGGAATGAAGAAAGATATAGCGACTTATGTAGCTAAGTGCCTCGCGTGTACGAAGGTTAAAGCCGAACATCAACGTCCAAGTGGATTACTTGAGCAACCCGAGATTCCTATGTGGAAGTGGGAACACATATCCATGGACTTCATAACTAAGCTACCCCGACCCTCCCGAGGACATGATAGCATATGGGTGATCGTTGACCGATTGACCAAATCGGCACATTTTATACCTATACGTGACACTTACAAGACATCAAGGTTAGCTCATATATACGTTGATGAGATTGTATGTCGTCATGGGGTACCTCTGCACATCATATCCGACCGAGATGCTCGTTTCACTTCACACTTTTGGTCGTCTATGCAAGAACTATTGGGTACTCAATTGGACCTAAGCACGGCTTACCATCCTCAAACTGATGGTCAAACCGAGCGAACGATCCAAACCTTGGAGGATTTGCTACGCCTGTGTGTTCTTGACTTTGGTGGTGATTGGGATACGCATCTACCGCTCGCGGAATTTTCGTATAACAATAGTTATCACTCGAGTATCAAGATGGCACCGTTTGAAGCACTTTATGGTCGTAAATGTCGTTCACCGATCTGTTGGACCGACATTGGTGAAAACTTAATCACTGGTCCTGAAATTATACAAGAGACGACCGATAAAGTTTCGATTATCCGCAAGAACCTTGAAGTGGCGAGAAGTCGTCAAAAGAGTTATGCTGACAAGCGACGTAAGCCATTGGAATTCCAAGTTGGGGAGATGGTTCTTCTTAAGGTTTCACCGTGGAAGGGTGTTGTTCGCTTTGGAAAGAAGGGTAAACTGGCTCCAAGATTTGTAGGACCTTTCAAAATCCTGAAAAGGATTGGGAAAGTGGCTTATAAACTGGAGTTACCTTCCGACCTTAGTGGAATTCATCCTGTATTTCACGTCTCAAATTTGAGAAAGTGCTTGGCTGACGAAAGTCTGCATGTTCCGTTGGAAGACATCCAGATTGACGATTCATTGCATTTTGTCGAGAAACCTGTTGAAATCATGGATCGCATAATGAAGAAGACTAGAACCACAACAACCCCAATCGTCAAGGTTCGTTGGGAAAATAAACGTGACGCTGAATTTACTTGGGAACGTGAGGAGCACATGAAGAAGAAATACCCGTTCTTATTTGTATAGTTTTATTTCTTAATTTCGGGACGAAATTCTTTTAAGTTGGGGAGACTGTAACATCTCGTATTTTCGTTAAATCAAAAGTCAACTATGTTAAGTTCTTGTAAGGACCATTTGTGAAATTTATGGATCTCTTATGCTTATTATGTCTTTAATTCTTTAATCTGAAGTTTAATAATGTTAAACATTAAATAGAATATAATTAAAATAATAATAATAGTAATATTAGTAATAAATAATAACTAGTAATAGTAATTATAATAACAAAATAATATTGTAAATTGTAATTGTTACTAAACTTAATAATGATTTAAAACTTTAAGTAATTAAAGTTTAGGGGTATTAATGTCAATTTATAAACTTTAAGTTGAAGTTTCGGTATAAATAAAAGAAATTCGAATTTAGGGGACCATTTGTGTAAATGTGTAAAAAAAAAAACCAAACCATCCGCCCTTACCCCGTATTTTCGGCCGGGACTCCGGCCACCCTCCGGCCGAAGTCCGGCAAGTCTAGAACACCAAAATCACTCGTTTTTGTAACCCAAAACCGCTCCCAAATCTGCTTAGATGATGATTCGAACCGTTAAAGCATCGATTAAAGCAATGAAGTGTCCGTTTCTTAGTGTAATCGATCAAGTAACCGACGAGAATTAATCATCCAACGTTCGAGCATTAAACTGCAATTATAACCCAATTAACTAAACCTAAGTGTACGTTTATCTAACTCTAAACGAATTCAATCACCAATTTCACCTGGAATCAACACCAACATCCCCTTCGATTATCTCTTTGAAGTCGCAACATGCAACACCCGTAGACCTCATCCCGAGCTTGTTAACTTGCAATTAATAGAGGGCTTCTCATCGTTAGAGTCACTAGAAGCTTACTGTAAAAGGAATTCGATTTTCATCGACGATTGCACCTTGAATCAGTGTCTCCTCGGTCGCGACTTAGGTTCATTCGTGAACATCGAATACCGATCGAATCAAGTAAGTTTAACACATCAATCTACTCGATTACACTTGGGGATCAAAAGCCCTAAGGTTAATCGAGTTGAAACTCTCGATTCATTGCTCAATTTTGGTTCGGGTGATTTAGGGTTTATATGAATTTGGGGGAAATCTTTAGTTTGTGTTTAAAAGATATTAAAACCAAAATGTACCGCGACTGGAAGCCTGGTTCACTGGTTAAGACTTTGTACTTTCATCATGAGGTCCCGGGTTCGAACCCGGTGACCCTCATGTAAATTTTTTAAGGCTTTTTCAGCCTTATTTTAATTATAAAAATTTTTTAATAAATATAAAATAATTTTTACAAACCTCAAATATTTTTATAATCATCTAAATATTTTCTGTAAATTAACTCTTGTACTACATTTAAACATTTTATTATAAAAAATATCTACAAATGCTATAACTTAATAATCTTTATAAAAGTAGATTTATATATATATATAATAATTTAAATTATTAAATTATTATTGGCCTATATGTTATCTTTAATTATAGAATCATAAGATGTATATACATTTTATAATCAAATTTCATAAATTTTTAAAAAAGGATTTAATTCCTTTAAAAATTTTATAAATAGTACTTTACTTAAGAGTTTACTAATCTTATTTATTTATAAATCCCCAAATTCTAGTACCCTAGTTCACATTAAATCGTTAACCTATTAACTTAAAACTTGTAAATATATATATATTTAGGTATCTCGTGAAGGTTTACTTTGGAACGTTGCTTACTA